>JACVBY030000364.1:0-425254 GCA_017589505.3 Metroxylon sagu | reverse complement strand
TGTTTAGTCCATCAAACATGTTTAAAAGAGAGCTCGAAGTTGATACTTGTCAACAACCGAGTCCACCTAAAATTCTAACATTTCTATTTTCTAAACCCATTTTCGGGGATCTCGCATACACCTTACATGCAATGTCTATGTAGATACTTTGGCCAATTTGAAGGATTTCAAACCAAGATTCACCATACTAGGAACTTGAGTATCATATCGGTATCGGATTGTTGTAGTTTGATATAAAGCATACCATACTAAGCCGAAAACATACCTGGTCGGGGATCGAGAGGTTCTAACTCATGAAGCACTTTCATGCAAGACCAAAATATGATAGTATAGTACACATATCGAGAGGTTCTGACAAAAAAATTCAAAGAAATGTGATGATAGTATAGTACTGTACCATAATCTAGAGATATCTAGAAAATCACTTACTGACACTCCCGCACTTAAACAACAATTCTGCATAGATATTCATGCATATATGCAAATATAAATATGACAAAGATCAATATAAAAGAGTTAGGGCTCGTTAGCATAAGAAATGTGATGATAGTATAGTACCGTACCATACATAGAGATACTTCCGTAAAATCACTGAATGACACTCCCGCACTTAAACAACAATTCCGTATAGATATTCATGTATATATGCAAATATAAATATGACAAAGATCAATATAAAAGAGTAAGGGCTCGTTAGTGTTATTAAGATTTGATGCATGGTATGCACCATATTAAAAAGTGATAAAGTGAAGTTTTGTCTTAAAGCATTAAGTAAAAGCAGAATGGTTAGGAATAAGTACAACTTAAAATAATTATCAGATCAAAGAATGTAGTGTGATCGCTATTGCATATATTATAATCTAAAAATTGAGGAAAAAATATTTAAAAAATTATTTACTTTCAGCCAACTCCATGCTATTTCACTGCCCTCAGAACTTATTCCAGCAAGTGCGTAGATTACATCTTGATAGCGAACCTGAAATGCAGTTCATATCAGGTAAACCAAAAGCTATCATAAGCATAGGCATTAAGTTTTGACTGGGCCAGGTATGGAATACCTCAGAGGACAGCAGAAAATTCAGAGTTTCGAGAACAATATTAGGATCTGGACATGATGCCATGGCTGTCTGTAGGAAGAAAAGGTAGGTGCTAAAGTCGCACTTAAATAAGCAATATAGGATCCACGTACCTTTTCTTAAAACAAAGGGAAAAAAAGGAGAGAGAAAAAAAGAGAGAAACCTTGCTCCCTAAAACTACGCACCTTCTCCTGTCCTATATCAGTCTCTCCGTATGTAAACTTTATTAGAAGGGATTCAAGTCCATACCTATTTGTTTGTTGTGACATTTTGCATTACTGCAGTATCATAAGATATGTTGCCTATCAAAACAATCATCATTACATGCATTTCAATTGTAAGCGAATTACAAGATGAAGAGAATACCACCAAAAAAATAAAAAAATAAAAAGGGACATTTTGCAAACATATTCTTATATCGGGAGGAAGAAGTGGTGGGAAGGCCTCTAGTCACAGAAGATATTAAAACATCTAGTTGCTTCGATGCATGTTATGTCATGACCTAATATAGCCAAGGCAGTCCAGCATCTCACTGTGTAGCAACACATTCGTGCAGGTGACTTTCTCCAGAATCAATGATCCCAGCCCAGCCAATTCCTGTGCATAAGGTTTCAATATGTACATATGCAAAATTCAAGAATTAAATATCTAGTTTTATTTGATACCTCAGATAAACTAATAGGGAACTAACACATAAAACAATGGGTTAAGTCAGATATCTTTTCAACTGCCATATCAAACTCACAATATCTTGGCAGTCATCAAAATAATTTGCACTCAGCGTGGAACATAAGAGTTTTAACTTACTAACTGAAATTTGAGAAGCAAAGTACTCTACTAAACTAATCATCCATTAGGCCATCAGCCCACGCATACATATGTATGAAGATATATGTTGTATGTATGCATGAATGCCTACATCTATGTATAAATATAGGTATATGTATTTGTATAATAAGCAAGAGGCTATGCATAAGGGTATGAAACTACCAACTTTGTCTATGTATCATACGTACATGTGCAACATAAAATAAATAAAAAAAAAAACATGCTTGAGCGGACCTGTATACAAGCATGCCCTGACACTGTACTAGTAGATTAGTATACCAGTATGAGGTCTGATACAGAGATGGCAGACCATGCTATGCTATGTATAGTATATAAATGATAAAATTGTTGCTCTCTCTCTCTCTCTCTCTCTCTCTCTCTCTCTCTCTCTCTCACACACACACACACATTTTTCCTCAAATTCAAAGTGAACTTTCAGCCAAATGGGTAGAATGAAAGAATCAACCCTGCAAAGGATAAACTGTAGATCCACCAAGAGGAATGGTTGGATGCTACAGAGGCATGTGATAGAGACCAGATGCAAAGCAAAAGAGGTGGCCTAGGTCTAGAGTCCAAGAAATGAGATAAAAGTAAATAGCTTGAGAGTGAAGGACATGACAATGATAAATATGTCTCGAGCAAATGATAGTGTGTCTATTTAGATGAGGCAAAGATGATGAGGAGTGGAATGTGAATGACAAGGTAGGTCTGTAGGTAAGTTAAGATGTTGAAGATCAGAACTTAGATACATCACACCTCATAGCCAAGAAAGAGAAATACTATAGAAGAACCTTGATACCATAAATAGTATACAGCAGACAAAAATCAGAGACAGCAACCTTGATAATAAAGGATATAGATGGAAGATGGATGTGCTGGTTGACAAGCATGGTAGGCTGGCTGGTAAAGTAACAAGACAAAAATCTCTAACCAGCATCAAGCAACATTGTAGTACCATGGGAATCTATGCTAGAGATCTCATCCAAAACTGCACTTATATTGCAGAACAAGGTTGGTGAAACCAAACTACATCGGACAAGCTTGTTCGAGAAAATTACATTTGGTTCAGTTCTGCTTGAACCGATTCGAACTGTGCCAAGCCATACTTCAAACCTTAAATGATTTTGAATGCAAATAAGAAAAGAGAGAATGATGCTCCTAACCTCGTATACTGCATAAAAAAATATATATTAAAAATCAAAAAAAGAAAAGAAAAAGAGGCATACAGCCTGAACCATACCTTTATAGCTAATGGTCTGTTTCGAAGCAGACAGTGTTGATACTGGTTCGCTAGACGTTGTGACAGAGAAATGATAATGCTCACTACAGACTCCAAAATAATTTAATAGCATATATGCTACCTATCATCCAGCATAACCAACCAAAGCAATAAAATGTTTTACAAATGCATAAACTATTGACCCAGTCCAAAATGAGCTAAGATATCCACAAAATTAATTGATATAGAAACTCTGCATTTCTGCAGATGAGAAAAGCTTCAAGATGCTTACCTCCAAGCAGTATTGCACCTTCAAACAGACTGATGAAGTATTGTTTTAGCTATGTCCAATGACTTTGGCTAATACAGCATATGTTGCTAACTTCATTATTCTTAGTATTATCTGTAACACAAAAAATTGCATGTGTTATAAAGGCTGTCTGATTGTCCTGTGAGGTCTCTTAAAACATAAAAGCATAAAACCTAGGTTTTCTGCATAGCAGGTGTTTTAAAAGAACTAGGGAAAACTCTGTGCTTCATAACTCATTTTTCAGATTTTGTGACACGAAACTTTTCCCAAAACAGGTTCAACGAAAAGCAAAAAAGTACCACATTTTCACATAAAATGCAATTTTTTTACATTCTGTGTAAGCTCTAATTTTGAGTAAAAAAAAATGAAAAACATATAACCTCTCAAAGAGGAGTTTGAGAATCCACCGAAAAGAATCAAATGAAGAAACATTACACTAATTAGTCTTGACATGCACTATATAATCAAGCTCTCGCTCCGTATACATCCATCAGAGACAACAGCAAAGAGGACAAAGGCATTATGCATGCCTCACAAAGAGAAAATGCATCATCCAAAACACCTGCCAACAAGGTTCTTATTAGATAAGACTAGCTTTTATATGAAGAATATTAGAAAAAAACATGCTCCAGACTTGCCATATCTGTCACGGTGGACAAGCTGTTAGCCTCAATTGCTGCCCAGAGCTTAGTCGCAAGAATATCATCATATTTCACCCTATAAAATCCAAATACCGCTCAACATTTACTTTGACCCAGAAGTGTTTATGATTGCATGTTTCATCAGGGATCTCTTGAATAGGCCCACCGCCACCCAATTGACAAGAGAAACTCAGATATGTCCAACTTGTGCACCTTAGATTCTAGGAGAAAACTTTTCTCGAATCTCATATGAACCCAAACATAATGTTACTGGAATGATCCATCGTGTATCTCCAAGTGAACCACCAGAAATGAATTGCGACCGCAAAAACCAGACAGATGCATAATAGAAAAGAACATATTAATTCATTTGTTCCTCTATAAAGATAGATTCAGGGGCATGAAAACTTCAAGGGTACAGATGATTAGCTGATCTGGCCTCAGAATTACAATAAAGCAGAATGCCATTTCCTGATTTTTTCAAAGATCCGAGTGTAACGCTGAACATGGAAAAATTCAAATAACAATAAGGAGATGTGTAGCTAGGTTGTCCATTTTAATTTTGATATTATAATAAACAATTCAAATTTCCCCTAGAATGGATTTATAAGAGAAGAAACAAGATAGCAGAACAACAAGATGAAGGAATCCACCACTTACACAGGGACCGTAGGTGTTGTCTGTTTGATTGACATGGTTCCTGTTTTTTTAGACATCTCCATTATTAAGTGAAACTCGATAGCATCACCTAAACAATCAAGTTTATGTAATCTTGTATAATGAAAACAACCATATCTAATGTGACACCTTTCCTAACATTTAGTTTACATCACCAAGAGAGACTAAGGGCTCATAGGTTGGCAATAAGGTTATTATCAAAAAGTTAATGGAAGATGTTTTTGAAATGAGAGGGTTTTCAAGCGTTATCTATGTTTTGTTGTTTGTACAGTATGCATGGGCCCCTCATCCCGTGTTTTATTTGGCTTTTATTTGAGGTTTATATGCAATATAATCAGCCAACCAAAGGGAATGAACAGATCTTCTATCTTTTCATGCACCTAATGGCTCCTTTCATGGTTTGCCATATCAGGAACCGGTACCATTTCTAAGCACCAAATCAATACCGTTTTGATACTGTGTTACGTACGCTTAGGTGGATCAAAGAGGTCCCAACCCATGAACCGCTTTGAATCAGGCCAAACTAGGATGTTCAGTTTGATTTAGCGTGGTTCAATTCAAAGACATCAAGACGGTGGCCGCATGGATGGTTCAGGATGGTACCGGCGGTTTGAGATAGTTTGCCCACCATACCGAATCGAAAGATGAAACTCGTTCCATTCCGAGCTGGTTCAATGGACAATTCAACTAACCTTGCTCCCTTCCCTTTTCCATTAGACTTTTTTTCTTTTGTGTGAAAAATCCACACCAACATCTAATGCAAATTGGATATGCATCGAAATGCAAATTGGATATGCATCGTAAATTTTAAATATGCATTGAATTCTTGGCTTATAGATATATTAAACCAATGAAGAATTGGATTTTTCCAACATCGACACCTATGTGGCTCTCGCACAAATTTAATGATAACTAAAATTGCACTTTAGTTATCTTGGAGTTCTTTTTAGGATCGAACGGGTTAAATCCTCATGAAATGTCACATAACACTTACTCTCAAACGAGTTTGACTTCTAGTTAGGAATATATATTTTGATGACAACAACAAATTAAGATAACATATGATCAATCTTAAGATGTATGATTTCTACTAACAATAATTTTAAAGTCTATGAATCATCACCAAATTTACTAGCATTAGACCTTTTTAACTACTTGCAACCACATTTCACACATTAAATTAAGAGCGATATAATCATGGTTATACAAGTAGCTGCATGAATTGAAGTAAATACTAGAGTGGGACCCTCCATTGCATCGGGTGACCGAGTATGCGATCCTATCTGTGCAGATTTCCCAACAGCACCAATAAAAAGTAAAATACAAATCAGAGTTATGGCATTCAATCTCATATTGCAAAAAATCCATGAATTTCTGGGGGCACTAGCACGAGCAAAAATGGTTGAAAAGTCTACTGTTTGAAAGAGAGAAAAACGACCCGAAATCCCAGGAGCTAATCCAAAATCACCTACTCGATTGACAGGCATAGCTTTTGTAGCTGCTTTATCTGCCTGAAGTCGTGTGAACCAGAAATGAATTAACAAATATGAAGCAAGACCTACTCCCTCCCATCCCGCATAACTATGTAATCTTTAACATGCTCTATCCTACAAAATTATGTTTTTATTAAATTTGTCTTCTCCTACTTATCCGCAAATCTTGAATTTTTGCTCTTGCCAAAACAGATACTTGGGCATACATTCAAATCCAATTCTTGTGTCCATGTCCAAGAGATACTTTGATTTGTAGCTTCAAGACATTATTTTTTTCATCCCCCAAGGAATATTTTTGCTGTTTAAAATCCTACATTGAAACACATGATTTCTCGTTTCTAAAGGATCATATTCTCTTTCTCATGCAAGGCTGTCAAATTGCCTCGCATGGTCCTAGGCCTAGGTGGAATGCTTAGGCAATTGGGCAGTTGCATGCACTAAAAAATTCTAAATTTTAATAAGATTATATGTTTTCATTTGTAGAGTCATATATAGTTCATCGAAAGCACATCATAGCATATATATCATATTCATAAATAGCAAAGATGTCAACTACTAGACAGGTGCAATAATAAAATATTGAATTATTTTAGCTTACTAATTTTTTCAAATGTCGAGTATTTAAATCTTCTCAGAAACACAAGACCTTCAAGCATCAACCAAAGATCCAGTGAACACATTTTAACCGAAATTCATATTTTCTCTCTCAAAGCGAAATGTTTTCTTTACATAAAGCAAGAATAACTTAAAAAAACCAATACCTTCCATAAATCAACAAACCAAGCACTTACCAAGACAAAGGCAGCCTCTAGGCAACTAGGTGCTTCCTAGGCACACACCTAGGCACTTGGGTGGCCGCCTCACGTAAAGGCTAGGAAAACATCCAGTGCACCTAGGTAGTTGGGTTGCCCAAACACGTAGGCAGGATCTCTCATGCACCTAGCTGCTTGGCTATAAGAACCTTGATCTCACAAGTCTATGCATGAGATCTCACAAATCTTAAAGTCATAACGTTTAGGTGATTAATCCCGTTTCAACTTTTCATTTTTATTGTGCTTCCAAGGGATAGACAAGAAAATATCTGGTTAAGAGACTTAGGCAGCTTGGTAAAAGCTTGAGGATGATGACACTGTCCATAGATGAGGAAAGCAATGCTTACCAGCTACTCAGCAGCCCTTTCTGTGGCATCGAACTGTTGGGATTAATCAATCAAGTAGAGTACTAAGCTGAATTAAACTTGGTTCAGGGTTCTGGATTTAGTAAGTTCTTTCTGGCAGATCAAAACTATTTGGTTTGAAATGTTTTGAATTCTGTTGACCAAAATTTGATAGGTGTGAAAAGCAAGGTGTGTGTCCAGAAAGAAGGTAGCTTTTAATTTGAGTGATTTGCAATGTTGTCAGGGCTGGCTCATTGTCTTAGGGGTTGTAACTTGAATGACTTTGATATTGTCCTACCATTGGGTTGAGCTCTTCCTAAGAAAAGGCCTTTCCTTGTTTAGATGTCATCTTGAGTTCCTTCTGTTTCAAGCTTTGTAGCTCCAATTGAGTTAGCTTCCTTTCTTTTTCTTGATCTTTTTTTTTAAAAAAAAAATTCCAATGAATTGGGTAGGGTTCGCTGTCATTTATTCTTAGAAAGGGGTTATCTGTCCTTTTTTTATTTGTAAGAAATTCCCCATTTTTTTTTCTCAGAAAAGAAAATATAAGAATACATCTGACTAAGCACAACCATTTTGCCCCTTAGTCATTTCACTGCAAGTTAGACCAAACAGTAATCATACAGTGTTGAAGTGCCGAACACCTCTTCTTGATAATCATAAAGACTGCTGCACCATTAATAAAGGTAAGGAGTATTTATGCTATCCAAAGATTGGTCTCATGTAAGTATGCTTTTAAAGACAATAAGAGTGCTCATTCTCCATGATCTCAGCCATACCAATGCAATTTTGACCACAGTTATGCTGACTACTACTTGCATTCATGCGTATAGTCTCTGATACAAAGAAGTTCATTAATTCTTAGTCATTTTTTCTTCCATAGAGTTTCAGGTTAAGTTTCATAACGCATAATGAAAATATTAGTGTTACTAGATTAAGTGTAATAAATTATACTGTTTTGTATTATCAACTAGTGAGTAGAATGAAATGTCTTGAAAACTGGCATCAACTACAATGTTAAAAGGTATGATATTGCCTAAAATATGCATGAGTGGTGAATCTAAGTCATGAAAATGGCATTTCTTTGCATGTAGGCTAATCTTTGATTGCTTTATAGCAAAAGGAATTATTTTAAATATTTGAAAATGAAGTACATCTTTGTTATAGTTGATGACCACATTGGTGGTAGTGAAGGCCACAGAAAGAAAGAGCATATATATTTTGGGGTCCTAACAGGATTATCCACACTTGTTTATATCAAGAAAACACATAAGATAATAAACAGTGAGAGGTTCAAGATCCGCAAAACCAATACCAAGAACTATATCAATATATTACTAGTTTGATACTATATGATCGATACGGTATGGTACATATCCCATTCCAAAACAGGGTCCCAATACTTTTTCTCACTCCCAGCTATATTATCGTCCAAAACTGGGTAGTATAGGTTGGAACCGGATGGTACGGGATGATTTTATTTGGTGATACTATACCAATACCTTATAGGTATGTACGATACAGGTGGTCTGGGGAGCTACAAGTCTGTATGGTGCACTTTGGAGAGGTTCATAGCAAATTTTCCTTCATGAAATCAACTAGAAAACATGCTTAGCTATATAATGATAAACAAACAATGCAATAATCTCTCACTATAAATACAACAGTAAATATTTCTAATCAATTACTCTAGATTTCAATAATGAATGTTAAGAAAAAGATATGACCATTTTAATTGTAGTAACTATGCCATGCCTCTGTAGTTTCATGCTTAATGAAATGAACTAGAAATTCTATTTAGAAATGGGAACATGTAACATTTGAGAAAAATAAATGACCTTATCATTGTTTCACAAAATCACTTTATATTTAAAAACTTGAATGTATTTCATAACCCATTCTATTTTAGTGGTTGACTTTCTTAAAAACCCAGTACATGTAATTTACGTAATAACCTCATATAGGGATATCTATCCCCATTTCTAAATTATTAAGACAGACCTGCTCAAATTCTAGCATGCAGTCATTGGATTTTATATAGATAACTGGATATCCTTTCTGCTTTGTCCAAGTTTCCATCATTGCTTTCACAGGCGCACCAGACTGTTCTGAAAGAACATCCCACAAATCCTCTGTCTGTGCATTTTGACAAGCATATCTTTTTATGTAGGAGACCAAGGATTTCTGAAATGACATACAGATCACACTAAGGATCAGCATTAGAATGATCCTACAGAAACATAATTTACCAGTATAATAACAAAAGAATATATAACAATGTTCAACTAGTTGCCTTAAAACATATATAATCATCGATAATAGCACAAAAGAGCAACTTCATTTACATATCAGCAAACCGTTAATGAATTTCAATATGCTAAAAATTAAGATGAATGTGCGCCAGTAATCAACAAAATTTATATTGATTAGCTTTTCCTTTGAGTATCCGAGAAACCTTTTTTGTTATGTTGCACGTGACTATACTGCAATGTTTCAGATGTCATGCTTATTTTATCAAGGTTTTGTTTTGGAACGTGACATCTTGTGAAATTGAATACTGTGCATCGATGATGTAATATAACAATTTGAAAAACAGCAGCAGCAGTTATAGAGGTACTCTATTTATTATGATCTATCAAAGAAAAAATATATGTCCTGTGTAAGGTAGATTTATTTGAAATATACACATAATATAACTATGGATATGAACAGAAGAATTTCAAGTGAAGAAGTTAACCCCCGGGAGAATAGACAGCAAGCATTATCCCATCAAGATGGGAAAAAATAATGTCAAATTTTGAACAAGCTTTTTAAATTTTTTTGTGAACCCGACATAAATTCCCAGCCTTCTCAATCCCTCGCTATACAGCTTTGTACGGTAATGCAGTTTGTACATATCTGCTCCCACGGTTGCAAGTTCTATCAATTGTAGGTTCAATTCCTATACTTGAATGTATTGGTTGCAAGACTTGACGTGACAACCGACACATCAGCCATTCCAGTCTATGGTCATGTTAATGGATCTATCTCCATTGTTGCAAGCAACCTCTTGGTTCATTCCAGGAACTTTGCATTTGAGCAGACACTCATGCTAATCTATTTATATCTTGGCCAAACAACTTTCTTGTCAATCCCTATACATTAGAGGGTCTGTTTTCCCTTGCATGGGCAGTCCATTGTTCTTGTGGCCAACACTTAGTTCTCATAAACCTTTAGTTGACAGCTATTAGAGATTGTTTGTAAGATAACTTATCAAAGTTTATTTGCACATTACTGTCAATCAATTCACTGTTAATGTATTCTTGTATTTGTTATTCGACTCCATAACTTACATATGGATTTGCATACATGGACATCCAGCATGGCAAATGTACAATAGGGACAATTCATGCAAATATTCTTATTGGTTACATGCCTTCAAGAACTGGCATTCACTCTCACACTAGTTCCTCAAATTTCACTTGCCAATGCAAAAGTTTTACTTCAGCAAAGATTCCAAATCTTTAGCAAGATGGAGGTCACAGAGAGAGAGAGAGAGAGAGAGAGAGAGAGAGAGAGAGAGAATAACACGTTAAATAAAAAATACAGCAGAGTAACTAGTGATTATTTTACCAAAAATCATGGACTTGTTTGCAAAATTCTTCCAATCATAAATTAAGAAAAATGATTAAGAGAAATAAAATATCAGAAAAAATCTGGACAAGTCTTTTCGACAATAATTTAGTGAGTCCTTAAACCACAGAATTTTTTGGCATATGATCTTTCCTTTTATCATTTGCAAAAAAAGACAACTGAATTTTGGTGGACATCATTTCGTGAATGTCACAGGAAAGATTTATAAGATGCCAATAGCTCAAACAAAGTTTATGCATATGAAGCATAGTGCTGAAACATTACCTCAACATCTAACAAAAGATAACTGAGCATACATCCAATTTCAAAGTTATGGAATCTAGCCAAACAGAATAGGATTTAAAATAAATCTAACCTGAAATACCAGCTACCTAACCAAACAGAATATGATTTAAATAAATCTAACCTGAAATACATCATAGCCAATATGTGCTTGCAGCATTCGAATGACAGCAGATCCCTTTTTATAGCTTATTGCATCAAAAATTTCATCAATTGCCCAAGCATGGGTTACTTCTACCTGAAATTTACGCATAATTAAATATGAAAGCAGGAAACTTATAACATTCTCCTTTGATATGACAAATATTTTGAATTTCACATACCAATCAGTAATTGTGCATGCAAATAAACCTTTATGTTCATTAAGGTAAACTGCAGGGATATCTAAAATAACTGACTTGACAATGCTGAATACAAACACACACATGGAACTGTGTTTCAATTGTTAAAACTGAAGAATGATTCTAAACATTTTCTTCAAAAGGAAAATCAGACAATGCTTATTTATAACAAATACTAAATAATGTGATTAACTTCAATGGTCTAAAGCCAGATGAATAACTTCTTTCCAGCAGTTTAGTGGCTGTTTAAAGCCACTGCTGCTTTTAATTGTAACAGTATTTTTCTGAGTTTTATTGATAGATCAGCAATCATGCCTCAACAATAGATATTTTAAAAGCTTAAGATAGTCCTAGCTACATATTTAAAATAAGCTTAAAAGCAATCAGTTTTCATTCTATCCATTTCAATTTTGTTATGCATTCATATCAGCATTCTCATTTGTGCTACAGTCAACTTGTTTTCTTCAATCCTATTTAATGCCCAACATTTTGAGCCATATAACATGGCATTAGTGTCATTCAATAAAATTTTCCTTCAAGTTGTCAGGGTATTTATCAGTCATAATACCCCAGAAGCAACTTTTCAGTTTATGCAATCAGCTGCAATTCTATTAAATATGTCTCCATTTATCTCTCCCTTTTTTTTTTTGTATAATAGTTTCCATATAGCGAAACAAGTCACTTATGGTATCTCTTGTCCATCAATACTAATTGGGGCCCCAATACTTGAAAGTTTGCGTTCATAAATCCAATTTAGCATTTACTCATGTTCTTTTCTCATCAATTTGCACTATATCATCAACTAACATACATAATGGTACATCTTCTTGAATATTAGAAATAAGTTCAAATCTAATTAGGGCCAAAAGACTCAGGCTTAGCATAGATCTAAGGAGTGCACTACTACATATATAATTAAAATGAGTTAATATTTGTCATGCTCAAAGAAAAAATAAGATAATTTTGGTTTCCTAAGCAACCTCATGTAAAGGGTGTCCAAAGAGAATTAAGCCATGGGTCATAATATATAGAAGAAAATTACAATTGATGGATTCCCCCACCAAGATAGACTGATGATTGAATTACTTGCTCAGTTAACACATTCATTTGTCATCAGTTGAAAGAAGACCAAAAGAACCAAGTGATTTATAATGTAGAGTTCTGTGAGTGTCAGAAGAAGGGCTTTGCTCAAGAATGAAATTGTGGCATACGAAAGAGTATGGAAGCCCCAGCATCTATGTAAATAATCTCTAGCATAGAAGAGCTTAAAAAGAACCTTTCTGGAGTGACACAAATATCCTGAAGACTTAAAAGTGGCATGCAGTGGAAAATTGTGCAACATGATCAGTAACAGCAGAAGTATTGGAAACCAATCCCATTTAGGGTTGAAATTGAGCTTCATCTCAATGAGTACTGAGTAGTGATGGACTAATTTTGTCATGGTGTAATGACCATTAGCAGATACAATTCAAGCACCAGTCTCCAATCATGTTTTCCTCATTAATAGATCTTATGAAGTACAGTGTGATGTTGGATCCATGCCACACCTATATTTTACAAAACCTATATATTTCCTAACTATGGATCTTTGATAAAGTAGACACATGGTCAAGTTTATTCATGGCCTTTCCTTTACCATAAGATGAGAAATAAGCTTACGTCAACATAGTGTAAAGATTTAAATAGCACTTAACAATTCTAGGGCCTATAAAGCAAGAATATACTATGAGGCCATCAAATGTGAAGGGAATTCTCAACCCTTACAAGAAAGACCAAAGCAAAAGGCAATGCAAAGTCAAAGCTAACACCAAGCTACGGTTCAGGCTTCATGCATTAGAAGCAACAAGGTAAAAAAAGTATTCCATATTAATTTAGATTTCTTTTCACCAAATCAGATTTATTTCTGCTCTATATTTTGCACTTGTAAAATTTGAAAAGCTTGTTTCTTAACATAATTGAATTATAGGACTAATGGGAATTCTTGTAAGTTTCAAAAAAATGTTTAAGGAGTTTAAAATCATAAAATTGTTTAGAGTCATCTAAAATAATGTAAAAAAATTTCAGGCCTGTTCTAGTGTCTTTAAAAATGTGCCATTATATGGGGACATTTTAATGGAATTTGTGTGATAGTTTCAAAGAAAATGTTTTCTATTATAGCAGATTCTACGACTATCTTTCGTTATATCACGCTTTCCCTTTCCTCTTCTATTACTCACCATTACTGAAGTTTAGAGCTCATTACACCATAAAACACAAAACCCATTCAACGATCTTGTCCACTATAAAAATCTTCCTCACTGTTTTAGAGAGCAAACAATTAGAAACTTCATACGAAGGCTATTTTAAATAAATAAAGGCCTTTTAAGTTAGCTTAATCAAATAAATAGAAATATTATGCACTAATTAAGAGTAAAACTTCACTTACAATCAAGGTTTTAAATCTCATGGGATAGAGGAGTCTCAATTTTTTCTTCGAACAAGATGCCCCGCGTCTCGTTCCGTCTCGATCTCCGACTTCGTGCATCCCAATACTTGTTTAGAATGATTTTTTAAAAAAAAAATTATTTATAAAGTTTTAATATTTTATTCAATTTTTAAACATTTTAACTTAAAAAGTTATGTACTAATGATAAATTAGATTTATTTAAAATTGACACTATAATGTATTATGACCGACATAGGATGGAACGGGATGGTTGAGATCGGTGCCAGAATCTCTCAGGATGAGACGTTTCAGCTGTCTCGAACCCCATCCCGCCGAGATTTGAATCACTGCTTACAATAAACCACCTATTGCTTTTATCAAGTAGTGGCCCACTATAGCTTAAAAAGGGGTAACTCTATTAATTTGCTCCATTAGATAAGGCTTTCAGTCACCACCTACTTAAATGACTTAAAATCAATTATAGACTCTAACAATACAAGGAGGGGGAAGTTCATAAACAACAAAAATTGAATTTGTATTCTAACCCCAAAAATCTCATCTGAAAATCCTTATCTCGTCATCAATCAAATGTTTTGCCATATATGAACGATGCTTTAAAGGTACACTTGCATGATAGAATTAAGGCAATTGAAGTAGATATTTTCTGCACACTGACAGAGCTGATGAGAAAGCTTGTCTTCTGCATTTTTTCATAACAAACAGCCAGGAAAAGAATTATGTACATTCAACATGAAACATCTCAAAATTGAGCACAAGGCATGGTTGGCCACAGAAAAAAATCCCAATTCTCAACCAGAGGAAGGAAGCACCATGTGAAAAATTGCTTAGTAAGGTCACTTTTGTTAAACATATAGTTAGCCCCACACAGTATGTGAACACCTAATTCCTTGTGATAAATTAAGGATGTTATTGATAGGAGCAAGCTTCATAGTACCAGTGTGTATCACACAGTACTAGGCATATCATACTGTATGAGTGCCAAACTGATACTTGACATGGGAGGCATAATAAGTATCAATACACTGAATAAACCTTGAACCAGGCATACTGACATACCAAACTGATACAAGGATAGGATATCATATAGTTTCAAATTTATGCAATTAATATAGTAGCAATATTGAAGACCACATCATAATTTAAAAGTAACAAATTCTCACCCCTTGAAACATGTGAATACTAGGAAGTCTGGATCCACAAGGTAGAAAATACCTCAATAGGGTGTGATTCTCTGAGAGCGTCCAACTTTAGACCTCCAGCAGTTTGCTCCAGAAACTGTCCATATTTTCCACTCAGGGAATGGTGCATCAGTAGCTAGATAGCTCACCTATAAATGCATTACATTTCATAAAGAATTACTAAGAAACAGAGAAGCTGCTAATTCGTCAAACAGTCTAGAGCAGAACTGCAGTAAACAAAGTAGAAGTGTCAGTATAGGAAAAATACCCAGGTAGCAAACCCCTCATTAAGCCATAGATGGGTCCACCACTCCATTGTTACCAGATTTCCAAACCACTGATGTGCTACCTCATGTGCCACAGCAATTGTAATCTGAACAAGAAAAGATTGAAAACAAAAACAACAAAACAAAAAAAGGGACTTCAACTTACAGAGTGATGAAATATGCAATTAGCATACAGTATAGAACATCATTAAAAATTCAGAAACCAAACTTTCAAAGGCAACCATAGAATACACATTTTTCTGCATAGCAATACACCACAGAAAGTATAGGAAACTGTAGTAAACATCAATAATTTCTGAAAACCGAAATAATCAATAAAAAAGAACATATTAATATGTGATAAACATCAGTACCCATTGCTTGTTTGCAGCTGCAGAGTTATGCTCGTCATATAACAAAGCTGTATCACGAAAAGTGATTAACCCATAGTTCTCCATTGCTCCACCAGAAAAGACAGGGATCACAACCAAATCCAATTTAGGAAGAGCATATGGCACCGAAAAATATCTGTGCATCTCCATAAATGTCGAATATCAAGGTTCATGACAAATAGAAAATGATAGCAAAAGAAAAATATGTTTGCATTTCCCTCTTGCTTCACATCCTATAGGATCTGACAGATCTTTTTAGTCACAATGTTAAGGACTAGCAAAGAACAGATAATTATAGAAAAGTATACTATTCTTATTTCTTCCCCTTTGTAGAATAAAAAATTCCAGATGCAGTTTGAAAGACTCAAGCTTCCCCATGTCTTCGGAAAGAAAAGGAATTGATTGATCTGTAAGAAATTGGCAATCAAAGATAACATAGCATACCCAAAAAAACTGAGGAAAAGCATACTCACATTTTAAATAGTTCCAGCGACCTTAGTGCAATATGTAACCCAAACTTTCCTTGATCACTCTTGCCAATTGGACAATATACGCGAACTTTAATCCCTGCATGGTTGAATATTCTTGTAAGCAGAGTCAAAGGCATGTCTTTGATAATTATATCACTACTTATATGCTTACCGTCTGGTGTTGAATCTTCAATGCAATCAAATAAGCCAACAACAATAGCCACTAAATATGTTGACATGGTTGGTGACACCTCAAAATAAACAGTCTTCAACTGACCCTCAATGATTTCTTTAGTGACTGGCATGTTAGATAGTGCCATCAAATCACAGGGAACTTCCAGTGTAATTTGGAATGAAGCCTGTGGAAATATTTTACTATGTATAAGCAGAGGCACAAAATCTTGCATTTCAAAACATTCTGAAACTTCATAAGAAATGAAATGAAACACTTCTAGAATGCATTTTAGGCTGCACAGGGACATAATAGGTGACAAAAATAATTCTTAGCTATGGTCACCAACTATATAACCATCAGAAAAATCAGTCTTTGCTTGGGATTTTCCTTCATCATAGGAAAAACTATAAAATATATTGCTAAAATTTCAACTATATTGCTAAAATAATTTATTTTTAGGAACTAAAAGTAAATGGTTAAGGGAAAAGGCATACAACAATAGCCATTAAGCTAAATATAAAGTTTCAACAATCCAATTCTTCACCATAATCACACGTTGACACAATTCTTTGCTGTTCATTCTGAGTCAAGTGCTGCTAGCATGTGATGTACCATGATGTGCTATTACTAACCTAAAATTCCCCTCTTCCCCATTCAATTGCACCCCTAAACCCTACCATAAAGAGAAGAAGAAGAAGAAAAAAGAAGTAAAAGCACAGGCTGGCAACAGGGGTGCCTAGTGCCAGCAACAGCAACAACAACATTGGTAAAGTTCATAAGCAATCTTTTACTTCCTTGACCTTTTATCTCATTTCCCCTCCCCCCTTCCTTTTTCCTCCTAGTGACAGTTGGCTGCAGCCAACAATGTAGTGATGGGCCATGACTAAATTTCCATGGCCACCACTGGTCATAGAGAAAAAAGAGAGGCCAATGCTACCTATTGCCTACTTCGCCACCTTGACATCCAGGCATCCAGTTAGGTGCCACACTAGAGTTTAGGCATTGGGCATATACCTAGTTGCCCATTTTATGCTACAGTTTTCCCCCCCTCTCTCTTTTAGTACAATGGTTGACCCTACCAATATCTTGGCACTAGCGGTTTACAACCAAACTCATCCAGATAAATAAAGGGAGAAAAAAATAAAAGAAAGGATAACCCACACTTTCCAGATAAGCTCTTCCAAAACCAGCTAGTCTTTTACTCTCCAAAGCCAGATCTTCCATTCTTCTTCAATCCTATTCCATTAAAAAAAGACAGCAGGAAGAAAAAAGAAATCATAAGCACCTGACCACTTCTTCTTCTTTTTCTTCTTTTTAAGGAGCACCTGACCACTTTAATTAGCCTAACAAAACACTATTTCTATGTCTCTCACGTCACTCTTTCTCTCTTTATATAATACGAAAACCGAAAAACTGCAGCCTTGAACTCAAAATCTAGCAAAATATGCTTACACATTTGCATCAATATTTGTTTCTTATTCTTAACAAAATATCAGCCATTTCCAAGTCCTAAGTCTTGCTCCTTCATGTTTTTTCTCTCATCATTTCTTATGCTCTTGCTTGTTTCATCTATCATGCGTAAATACCTAGCATCCCATTTGTGGTGGCGATGTGAGATTAAGAGAGGGGTGGAGCATAATTTTAATAAGATAGTTTTTTCTTTCATGTTATCTTGCTTGTTCGCCTTAAAAGGAAAAAAAATCTCGGTTCCTACTAACTTCTTTTCTTTTATTATCTACTATCTACATATCCTTGCTTGGATATCTATTACCATAGGTTGCGTTGTAGCTCCTTTAAAATCAAGGGGCTTTGTCTCCTGTGTATTTGTTGTATTACAAAGCTTGAACAATCATTATCTTGCATCGTAAAAGTCTTCTACTTCCACTTTCTATTCAACGTGATCAAAGAATAACAAGGATCATGCCCTCCCAACATGAACAGATATCCAAAGCATGTGACTTTGGTGTGTTGATTGCTATGTCTGTCATATTCTTGTTTTGTGTTATTACTTCTTCTCTAGGATAATGCCAACTTTCATCCCGAAGCTATAAAGAAAAACAAAGCTAATAATTGCACTCCTGGAAACAACAATAGGAAATGATAAATGAATGGAAGCATGAAACAGGTTCATAAAATTGGAAAAGGATAGCTTGGGGGTAATGCATGGAAAGCCATAAAAACAGTAGTACAAGTTCGATTAACGATAGTTTCTACATAATTCTATTAATACTCGGTGGTTTTCTTCATATTTTAAGCAACTCCTATACCTTTTCCTCGGTTGTTCTGACATGTTTCCCTCTTTCAACAAAATCGAATTACATCCATTTCCCAAATACATGCAAACATGTGTTTCCAGAGGTTAACACCATGGGAGCAAGTACAGAAATAAGATCATTGTTATACCTTGAGAGCAAGTTCATCCCAAAGATGGAAAGCACCTTCTAGCATCAACTGCCTCGAACTGTGTTACCGCCATGTTCCTCTTGATCCCATCAACCACGAACATGCTGAAAGTGATGATTCAAAAAGTATGATAATAATCATTCAAATACCACTGTCGAAAGGCACAAAATAAGGCGTAATAAGTCGCTCTTAAACCATCGTCAAAGCATTGAACCAGGTTTCTCAAGAAACAAGAACAATTCAGCAAGATTGAAGACCGAACACCAAAGGTCGAAACAGGGAGAAAGAAAAGAGTACCTTCGATAGAAGCCCCTCATGTGGTCATTGAGAACGCCCGAGAACCTAATTCCAAGAACTCCCCTCCCAAGAGGGAGGTTCTCATCGAAGACAAGCACCAGAATCTCATCCTCCTCCTCGAGGATGACCTCCTTGGGCCGTAGGTCCTGAAAGAGAAGGCGGCAAGCGATGAGGACGCACTCAAACCCACACCCGATACCGAAACTTGGAGCTTACCCGAGGCTGAGGATCGGCGGTCCGGAAGAAGACGGAACCAGAGTCGATTTCGAGGTCGATGGCGTTGAGGACGAGGCATCGGATGGCCTCGACGACGTCCAGGTGGACGTCGACAGCGCCAGAGAAGACGCAGGCGGCGAGGTCGGGCTTGAGGGTCAGGTCGTAGCGTCTCGGGACAGCGAATTTGGGGAGGCGGGTCTAGCCCTTGAAGGGCAGGACCGCCGGCGATGCCATGACGCTGGGTTTGGGACTAATGTAATGGGGAGTGGAGGAGTGAAGGAATGGTTGGAATGGCTGGGAGAATTATTTGTAGCGGGAACGCTGGCGGTCATCTGGCCTGGAGGAAAAGACTTCGGTGACGATTTAATTTTCGTTTTCACAAAAGAAAATGACTGGACGGGGAAAACTTTGGTGGTCCAGACGAGTGAAAGGGAGGTTGGCGGTTCGTAGGGAAGTCTACGCAGGACGGGGAAGTTTTCATCAGCGGCGAGCGCAGATGATGTTGAACGCTAGCAGCGGCATGGCAATAGCGACGCAGACAAGCAGGAACGGACGGTGGCAGCGACTCTATGGAACGGTATTGATTTTTTTTTTTTTTGGATAAATATATGTTGATTGATGTATTTTTTATTTTTCACTCCGTCGTATCATGTACCGCATTGATAAAATGATTGAAGGTGGCAGGAGTTTTTAAGCCATGTCTCAAGCTTTCTCTTGATTTTCTGCTGTCCTTGCTCTCTTTTTAATTCTATTTTTATCTCTTTTTGTACGTTCTCTGAAGCCCTACCACCTCTCATTCCCTTTCGTTCCAATAAATTTCATTTTTGAAAGATCAATCAATGCTAATGATTTGAATATCTCCTTCATTTTTTCCTCCGATCCCGATGTTTCATGGTCTCCATTACCACATTTAACCCTTAAATGCTGCGAACTCCATATAATCTCGTCTAACTCTGCTTTTGCTTTCTTTTCCTTCGTCATCTCTGCTCATCAATACCGAATTCCATCACCCATACACCGGTTTGGTGGTGCCAGTGGCAAGCTCAAAAGGGTATGCTAAGATTGTGAGAGCGGAGCAAGGAGACATTGTTTAATGCAGTGAAAAGTGTCAAGGAGATCCATTGTTTAATGTAGTGAAAGTGCCTCTGAAACTACTGGGAGCCATCTCCAAGGTCAGCTTGTCCTTTGGATTTACTAGAGTTATGCTATATTATTATATCATATATTCTGTGTGTTTTCTGGATTTTGATGATTAAGATGGGGATGATGGTAACGTTATTTCTAACCTATTTCCAAAACTAAAGGCAAAGGATTCGATTGCTCCAGTGGTGAGACTTCTAGGTAAGTTATTTTTCTTATATCATATTTTAGAAGATATGAGCACTATCAATTAAAAGTGTACAATCCCTCTTATTTCTCCTACTCATCCAACACATAAATGTTAGCTGTAATGCCCTTACGCTACTGAATCCTACATTAAGTGTAAGCAGAAGATGAAACAATGGGCAACCAAAATTCTATTGACAAATTATAATGAGCAAATAAATCTTAAAATTTTGAAATGTTGTGTTGTTCGAAGAAAAGTTATTTACCACCTGCTAGAGACTAATATGAGTTTGGACTTTGGGATTTAGAATGCTGAGCCGTAGTTTAACTCGAAGCTAGAACATGATTGAAACTATAGTTTATGTGGGCATCTATTTAACTTCTAATTGGAAACTCCTTTAATGCCTTCATTAATATCGCAAACTAAGTTCCCACTTAGATATGTATCAAAGTTCGGGGATGCTTAATTGAGGATTAGGGCCGCATGAATGTAAGGTTGAGCACGGGGTTTCAAGTGTGGCACATTGATTATACTGGTATGCATTACAATGTGCTCTTAAAATATAAAGAAACATGATCCCTATTATTTTTCCAACTCATTTCATCGCATAGATGTTAGCTAATATGTCTTTATTTAACTAAACCCCGCATTAAGTGTGAGTAGAGGATGAAACAATGAGCAACCTTTCTCAATTAAAAGCTTGACAAGAAGTCACATTTAAGTTCGCTTAAGAGACGCAGGTTCCCAATTTCACGTCCAGTTGGTTGACTGCTGACCTTCTTACGAACATATCTTTTAGGCTTTAATCATAGGCAAATTGCACCCATGGCAAAACCAAGATCAGTGAATCCATAGCTATTTCTCCTATACCATAACACATAAGTTAGCTAAGGATCCGTTGGACCATGGTTAGTCTCCATGCTCATCTTCTGCTAGCCTATATGATCATTCTTTACCTTTTCTCTAACTTGGAGTCCTAATGTTAGGGGCTGACATGCATTGGGCCCATCTAAAAATGACTTGGGACCTTACCTTACAACTATGACAATTAGTTTCTTAGTACCTTTTATTAGTTAGGAAATGAAGGCATCAGATAAGAACGTATTAAAAGAAGAAAACATCAAGTCCATACAATTGTCCTGCATTCTAATTACACTTACCAAATTTAAAATTCGAGTGACACTTGAGTTTTACATAATGATTTATATCATGATAATAGGCATTTTTTCTCAGATTTTTGAAAGATTATATTATAAAAATAATTAATATTTTAAGATAACTCATGCAACACATGGGCATATGACTAGTTGTTACAACCCAAGATCTCATTCAAAAAAAGCAAGCCAAAAAGGTTATTATTTGTGGCTCATTGATCTTATATATGCATCCAAAATCTTTTTGATATATAATCAATGTAGGACTAAATATTTATTAGCATGGGTTCTCATATATTTCTTCCATTCAAAACAAAATATTCTCACTAAATTAAGGGTCCATATCCAAATTCAATCAAATTTAATCACAAACACATAGAGCTACAGTATTCCTTAGTTCATATGAGTCATAAATTAGATCTACTCTAATATCATTTATAACAACCTAAAAGTATTGTTTAGGCTCCTTGATCATAAATAAGTACTCAGAATTTTTTTCGTACATAATTAATATGAGACTAAACATTCGCTAGCATCGAATCTCATAGTAGTATAATATAATCTCAAAGAAAATGAATTAAAATATATTTTTAGTAGAAAAAGGTAATGCATTGATTTAATGAAACATAAATAAAAAAAATGATGTTATGTATTATTGAACAAGAGAAATACTTCTTGCCTCCACAACACTGGTAACGGATAATAGATAACGAATGACAAATGATAGAAAATATTCAATAGTATCAAATATGCTGAAAATGATTCTCTTATTAGGCCAGTAATTTAGCGGCTTAGCATCTTGATCAAATTGGTCTATACTCTGAAGCTTATAATTATAAAAGAGTTTTAGCTCGGGCTCTTATCCAATTATTTTTTTTAATTTTAGCTAATTAAAAATACTATACCTAGAAACCCCACTAGCAAATTGGACTTGTCCGTAGAACTAGGCTTTTAATATATTTTTAATGAGCTATGTTATAGAAAGCTGAAAAGAAAGTATAATATATTTTTTGTAAATAAGTATAATATTTTAATGATCAGTGGCAAATGCTTGAAAATCTGATTCTTTGCATCAGATTCTATATAAGTTAGAACAAAAATACTACATTCTCCTGTATAAGTTAGAACAAAAATACTACATTCTCTAGGAACTAATTTTCTAGTAAGAGCTTCACATATCGGAAATTCTAATTTTCTAAATTAAATTTCAAGTTAAAATCAAAAGTCCAATTTTTAAATTCAAATTTTGTGTTGAACAATGAAAAATTAATGACGAAAATATACTTTTGGTCCTCAAACTTTCTCTCAAGATGCATTTTGATCCTCAAGTCTTTAGCTATCATAATTTTGTCCCTTATGTTTTAAGACTATTGCATTCTATCATCTCATTACATATAAAAAAAAGCAAAATTAATAAAATGACTGATGTATCATCTAATCAACTAATCCATATATTAATGTCAGAATAGCGTATAAACTATTTCATCAATTTTAATTAATCACATATGACAAAATATCAGAAATGCAACATTCATAAAATATGAGAGACTAAACTGTAACAACTGAAAGTTTAAGAATTGCAATGAATTTTAAGTGGAAGTTTAAGGATGGAAAGCATATTTTAGCCAAAATTATTCAAGTTGGAGTTGTTTGGCCTGCTTTTTCTTATGGTACTCTTTATTACTCAAAATATTTTGAAAAAGAATATTTGAATTACAACTGAAGCCTCATTGTTTGTAAAATTTAATTTAGTATAATTTAATATAAAATATAAGTTGAGAAATTTTTGCCATTCAGCAGGGGACTAAAAAGCATAGAAAGTTGAAATATTTTTTAAACACATAAAATTTGGAGAGCTAACTTTCTATATCACTAATTAGGGGTATAATCAAGATTTGCTTGATTGACAAAATATATATATATATATATTTAATTTAAATTTTTCTTCAAACTAAGTATTAGTATTTGACTTTTAGTAGCACGACAAAATTTGGCTCACGTCACGTATCTTTTCCATATGGTACATAAATTAAGAATCCTTCCTCAATAATGATGGCTTGGCGGTACCTTTCAATATACGTCACCGCAGCTTTTATTGCTTTGCTGTTATATGCGACCGCATGCACACCTCAAAACCAAATTTGGCTCACATGGCACACCACTCCCATGCAGTACACTAATCAAAAATATCCTTTCTTGCGACAATGGCTTCGTGATACCTAATAATATATATATATATATATAACAATGGCTTGACAGGATGCTATTATGTCACCATGGTTTATATATATATATATATAATGGCTTGACAAGATGCTATAATGTCACCATGGTTTTTATTGCTTCCTCGTTATATGCGACGACAATTCCTCCAGCCAAGCGCACTCAAAAACCTTGCTCCACCATAAACATATAATTTTACGGTAAAATCGTGTTCATATTAAAATGATACTGCCATCCTACCTGCCAAGATCTCGTGATTCATGAGTAGTAGCTGAAGGCTTGGGCATGAGTCCCATTTAAATTTGATCTATTTATTCAATAAATTTAGTTAATATAATTTTTATTATTAAAAAAACAAAGCTTAAATTCAGTTTTAAATCCTTCAATCTTTTTATGTCTTAAAAAGGTTTTAAATTTATTATTATTTGCAGTAGCTTCTTACAAAACAAATAAAAGCATTATAAAATTTATTTTATTAAATATATTTAAAATTTAGGTTTAAATTTAACCTACTTATTAAATAAATAATTGAATACGATATTCAAAGTAAGTTAATTTAAAAAAAATTTAAATGAGATAAGCTGATCCAATCATGCTATTAAATAGATCAAATAAAATTAAACAGGTTAAAGATTTAAACCTTGGATGAATTTATCCTTTTATGATCCGAGTTTATTTATACTAAAGCCAAACCTGCCAAACCCATCTAGCAAGCGATCGATTACGGATTGGATTAACGTGTTCGACGGTAAATTGCAGCCATTCTTGTCATCTTCCATACCCACTATCGAATAAAAAAAGACCGTGACCGTGAAGCTCACCTTCATGAAGATGGCATCCCCAGCTGGAACGGCCTGAAACATGTCCCCTCCCGCGCGTTCCACACCTGCATCCCACGCGTTCCACGGCCTTAAAATAGTATTCCTCACTTGGTGATCCAAACAAGTAAAAACAAGTGAGAATAATAAGCGCACCTGGAATAGCTGGAGCTTCAGAGATCACATGTGGCAAGTCGAAGTTAATCCCTCTAACACCAGGGTACTTCGCCGTGATCATCCCTAGGGTAGCTCCTGTGCCGCCTCCTACGTCCACAAGCACTCCTAGCCCCTCAAAACCCTTGTAATTCTCCAGGATCTTCTTCATAACTATCGCCGAGTGGTTCGACATGCCTTCATTGAACAATTTGTTGAACCTCGGGTCCTTGCCGTGGTACTCGAACGCCGTCATCCCGTAGGCCTTGTTGAAGGGTATTCCACCTTCCAACACTGCATCTTTCAAGTGGTACCTGCCACCAAGAAACAAAGCGGGAATAATAAATCTTATAACACTTTTTTGTTGATTGGAATGGAAGCCCATTGATCGTACCAGCTCTCCATGTAGACCTTATCATGGATCATGAGGGAAAAGGGGGAGACGGAGACGCCGTCTCCATTCTTGGTGAGGAACTTGGCGACGGGGGCGAGGCCGTAGCGGCGGAGGGGGCGGCCGTCGGGGTCGTCGGAGAGGGAGCAGGTGAGGATGGAGTAGCTGGCGAGGAGGTGGAGGATGCGGTCGACCATGGCGGGGGCCTGGGGGTTGGTGGTGGGGAGGCGGGCAGCGATCTCGGCAGAGGATAGCTCAGCACCGGGGCCGGCCCGGGCAATGATCTCGAGGAGGTCGAGCTCGATGGCGGCTTTCAAGGTCATGGGGAGGGCCGCGAAGGAAGCGAGCTGAAAGGCGTACAAGAAGGCCTCCTCGTCCTCGTCGCGGGGAGTCTGGGGCTTTTGCTGGTTGGCAGAGGCCATTGTGGGTTTGGTTTGGAGGAGCGACGTCAGGACGAAGGGGGTTATATTTGTGGATTTCAGGCCTTTTGACAAAGGGCCGTTATCGTGTAACGCGTTTCGTTGGAGCTTGACACGATTATCATGGACCGATTTCGTTCTTTGCAACGCGGCCGACAAAGTGGAGTCTTTGCGTTCGTATGGGAGGATGGAGACATTCACGTTTTGCTACGTCTTCTTTTGGGACGCTGCTCTTTTATTTTTTAAAAATTTTAAAATTATCAATCATTTGATTTTAATTTAACAAACATAAATTTCTCTTAAAAAATTACTCTCAACTAATTACATGCATGCAGTGTCACGCCTCAAGGCCTATGACCAATCTGAAAGGTGGTAACTCGTAGTACATTAGGCATGCAAGGCATTCAATAACAAAAACAATCATCGTTATAGGAGTAATTAACTAATATGTATATAGAATGAAATAACACTTTTATTGCAATTCCAAATAAAGTAAATGTTTAAGTTACATGAAAAACTAAAAAACTTAAAGATGTTTAAGCTATGCTTGTAAGAGCTTAATTCTACTCTTATCCCTTTTTTGGGCTCTGAAAAATATCAAAAAGGATTTAATGAACCCACACTCACTAAGTCTAGTATAAACACATCATTAAAATTTAAGTACATAACATGTCATAATATTATCTTGTTTTACTTATATTCTTTAATTATTTTGAACTCATATCCCATGCTATATCTTAAAAGTTCCAATTCCAAGTTTTCATGTCATCATAGTCATGAATTACATATTTTCACGTGTTAGAATTTACATGCCATCTTATTACGCTACGCCACGGTTATAAATTACGATCACATATATCGCTGTCATAAGGTTAAAATACCTCATTTAACCCTATGGATGAAGGTATATATGTTCTCTATGAAAGTAGGTCCTAGTATTAATCATTATGTCATCAAATTATATCATAATAGATCGAGGGTGATATATTTTATCATTCAGAATTTATTTTTTATTTCTTATTTAATTATTATCCATTAAATTCTTTAGATTAACATATATATAAATATATATTCGTACAATAATAGTTATGATATTATTATTAATACCATGAATTATTACTATTTTATGGTTTCACAATAAAATAGCTAGTTATTTTGCATTTTCTTCGTATTTGCATTAGCAATTTATAATTATTTTCATTATTATCAACATGTGCTATTATTATTATTACTATTATTATTATTATTATGTTGTTATTATTATTATTGAAATAATAAATTATACAGAAATTAACTAAAATCTAAAAGCAATAATATTTAAATGCACATATTAAAGCAACAAAATTTATTTTATAAAATAATAGAAGATAATAAACAATATTTAATTAGATATTATATTTATCCAGAAATTACATAATTTAAGAATTTACTAATATTACTAATTATAATTAGCTTACTAACCTTCTGTCACTAATCCACGGATCAAATTCAACTAATTAAGCTACTAATATGTACAATATAATATTTTAATTTTTAATTTTTAAAAATTATGATAGTCCAAAATATTTCTAATATTTTACCAAGTCTAATCTTTAAAATTTTTAATTTTTAAAAATTATGATAGTCTAAAATAATTCTAATATTTTACTAAGTCTAATCTTGGCTCTAACTTGAGGCTTAATTATCTTAATTTATATCAGCCTAAACAGTGAAGAAATAGCTCATAAAGTAACCAGACTGATCCCATATCTAGTCCTCAACCTTAAGTGGTTAGGCTAGGATTAGATTGGGCTCCAAAACGGGGTCCAACTTGGTCCAAATGGCTTAGACCAAACCCAAGACACAGAATCATTCTTTATTCCTCCCACTATTTTTTTTTTTTTTTTTTTTGTCTTCTTTCTGCTTCCAGAAACCCACACCCAGACTCGCCAACTGCCGCTGGTGCCTTCCCCTCGGCTGGCCGATCGCCGTCGCCAGCCACCACAGTGCCGGCCGACCTCCACTCTCTCTCTCGCGCGTGTTTGGTAGCAACATCCAGCCACTGCTGGCTGATCTGGGCGGCTTGGCTAGCCCTCCTCAGCGGCCGCCGAACCCTACCCCAACGCCGGCCGGGGCCAACGCCTAGGCCGAACAAGTCGGCGTGCTCATCTGACTGCGCAAAGCCAGCCGTGCTGCACCAGGCCAACCGCGGCCGCTTGGCGGCTTGGCCACGGGCCGTCGGGATTCTGATGGCCCCCTTTCGGCCGGTCACCGGCTCCCCCTTGCCAAAGCATCCAGCCTGCGGTGGTCTAGTGGCCGCTAGCCACCGTAAAAAGGCTTCCTAAAACTCTATCCATAGGTCCAAAAAACAGGGCAGACAGACTTTCTCCCCCTTTATCGGCGATCGCAACCGACAAAGCCCAAACCATGCGACCCTATGAAAGTACAAGCAAGAGGGAAGAGAGTGGCCAGGGTACATGTTAAAAGAAATCGCCGACGAAGGAGAAATCGCCACCGAAAACCCACCCCTTGCTTCAGCCAAAACAGAGGAATCTATATAAAAACCCAGCTTTAAACTCCAAAATCCGATGACTGGAGGCTACCCTGAGATGGGGAAAAGGAGATCACCTACCTGGGTTTGTTGTCGGGCAGTCCGAGCACCAGCGAAGGTCCGATGATGCGATGAAGAATGAGAAGAACAGGGACACAAGAATGCGAGGGAGTTTGCTGAATACAAAGGAAAAAGAGGGGGGAGAAATTTAATCGTTCCCACCTTTATCGTGATGGATGGAATGGCGAGCGGAGGCGGCGGCGAAACGCAGGTGTTACGTAGGTTCATGCTTGACCCTTGTTTTTTTATATATTTTCATATTATGTTGCGAACCTCAAAATGTACTCATGGTTTATTACTTTTATGAGGCCTTAATACTTTAGAATTAAGAAGCCAACATATGTCGTAGATTTGGATTTGTTGGATGCTGTTGATAATTTTAAGTAGTATCGTCAGAATATTTATCATTTTATATGCATGGCTTTAAAATTTTTATTTGCTAATAATTCTTTTGTGATGCGTGGTTGTGCAACATGTTATAAATTACGTATGAAGACCAATTTTTATAAGATCTTTCAAATAAATTTTATATTGATTTAATATTATGATCATTCAATTATTAAAAAATAATTATCATCGGCAGCTGAAAACGTTGCAGAAATTATTCAACATAAATTATAAAATTATCACCATGAGGGTATTATTGGCATTTGAAAGCGTTGGTGACTCTATTTCTTGTAACTACTAAACTATCTAGAAGTCTTTTATCGGCATTTTAAATTGCTGCTGAACTTTTGTCACCGAGATTTAAAATGTCCGTAATTCCATTCCTCAATGCGATGGTAGTGTCTTAAAAAAAAAAAAGGACGCTTTGAACTGTTATTAAAAAGCTTTTAAGGATATTTTTTTATTGCTGCGATCGGCACTCGTGCTGTTAAGAAAATACAAGCAAATTTCAGAAAAAAAAAAAATGCTGCTAAAAAAATTCTCATTTAACAGCATTCATGCAAAGCGTCAATGATTAACTAGTGACATACTTTTGATGGCATATAGCTGATGAATGTCAAAAGAGCCGCTAATACTTGCAGCGTCAATCTTTTTGACCTATTCCTGCGTTTTTTATCTCTGGTAAAAGCTTGTTTTCTAGCGTGACAGAAAACGAACGATGTTAGCATCAAAAGCTTCTTAAAAAGATAGGTGCCTATTTTCTTTGTTCAAAAATTTTAACTCCAAGTTGGAGTTTTTATTGGGTTTTTTCTTGGATAGCTGGGCTTTTCGAAGTCGATTCTCCATCAACTTCAAGTCTTGTTGATCACTTGCCTGTTTTACAGCTTCATTATATCAAGTAAGAGATGATTAGTGGAAGATTGCAATTTAGACCATAACATGCTGGAATTTGTTCCAAACTAGTCAACTAGTCCAAACCTTTTATAGCATACCATGAAGGCACTTAAATAATGATAAATCCAATCAAGCACGTTAACTTTGATTTAGAAAGAAAAAGTAGTCATGTATATAGTATAATTCTCACTGGATGCTTATTATAATATAGCATAACAGAACACAAAGCTTAGAACCATACCCAACAAGCAAGGATAAATAAGGCTACATTATTTGGAAAATTCCATAACCCAAGCACCGGAAAAACCATACAAAACGTCGAATCCAGAAAAGCCAGCTTCCCTTGCTAAAGACTCGTACTCTTTTTCGGTCCTCTCTTTTCCTCCAGGATTATGGGCCAGCATAATGAGGTCAAGATGGAAGACACCTTGCGCAGCAATGGAATTTTCTGGAGTTACTGGAAGAATAGATTCCACAATTATCACCTTTCCAGCTTTTGGTAGAGCTTTCCAACAATTCTTCAATAGCTTTAAGCAGCGGTCATCACTCCAATCGTGAAGAATCCACTACAAGAATCAAAGTTGGTGTCATTAGCCGCTATTGAAGCTAATTGCACATTATGGTTATATTTCATATTCATTTATAATGTTTGTTTTATTATATCTATTGATAAAAGCATGTTAACTACTTAATATGCCTTTCTAGATTTGTATATTTTAGTTAAATTGCTAATGTAGTACTCTTGGATTTATGTGAATTAGAATTGTTCCATTAAAAAAATGATCTATGGTGTACCACATTTTATCTAGGGCTAGGTGTTCCATCTTTCATGCTAGTAGCTTACTAGATGTTTGACCATTTATTTATTTATTTATTTATTTTCTTCTCCTGAAGCTATATTTTATATTTCTGCGCATGAGCAAATGCAAACACAATATTTAAAATATTAAAAATTTTAAAAAATAAATTTTTTATACTAAATATATTTAAAATTAAAACAAGCCAGCAGGTCTAATATTTAAAAAAAAAAAAAAAGTAAATAAAAGAATAGCCGAACCAATCTAGACCGTGCCGGTCCAGTTAACACGGTTAACGGTAGCCAGGCGGCACGGCTCGACAGCCCATTCTCTCGGCTCCTTAACTTTAAAAATAATAGATAAAAATATTTTAATTATTAAAAATTATTTGATAGAATAGACGCGTGGAAGCGTGATCTAGGTTGGTGACGTGATAAGGTGCTGCAGTCAATGATGCAATCACCTCTTTCATTATTAGCTCCAAAGTCCAGGCTCGAAAATCGAACTTTCGATTTTAACCTGAAGTTCCTTGCGTATTGGTTCTAACCACGATCTAAAAGAAGGCAAATTCTACAATGAAGGGTTTCTGTTTTAGCCCACATATAATCTAATACGTTGATGTCCAGTTCTCCCATGCATATCATTTAATACATTGATGTGCAGTTCTCCCACCAAAAAAAACATTGAAGTCGGACAGGCCAATAGGGACTTTGAAATCCAAGCCTGGTCTCTAGGCTAGATCTGGCAAGTAAACATAGGAGAGTAATAATATTTAAAAATAATAGTAATAATAATAATAGTCAACCGAACATGCTCCATCTAGAAATCCAACTTAGAAAGATGGGACTTGTTCGCAAAACTAATGATGCATTTGATTGCTAAGAATAATTTCGCTAATATTAATTATAATATAATATATAACATGTTAATATTATAATATCATAAAAATAATAATATAATATAATATAAATAATATATAAATATATTAATAATTATAATAATTAATAATATCATAGATACAATATATAATTGATATTGATATAGTAAATATAAATAATAATATAATATTAATTATATTATGTCATTATAATATTACAACATTATAATATGTAATATATTATAATATTACAATCTTATAATAAACTATTATTATATTATATATAATATAATTTATAATATATATTATTATAATGTATTATATATAAATTACATATTTTTTTATATATAGTAAATAAAAATAATAATATAATAGTAACGATGTTATAGTAATATATAAGTAATAGCACATTATTATTAATATTACAATAATATAATGTGTTAATATTATATTATTATAATAAATAATAATATCATTATAAATATAATATAAACAATATATAATTATATTAATAATATCATATATGAAATACATAATTAAATATTAATATAATAAATATAAATAATAATATAATATTAATTATTCATTAATGAAATATCATTAAAATTATATTATTATTAGTATTATAATATATAATATGTTATTATTATATTATTAGAATAAATAATAATATAATTATTAATATAATATTATATTTTATAATAATCAATATTATATAATTATAATATTTTAATATTCTTAAAAATTAAGTACAGCCTAAACTTTTAATTATAGAAAGCTGGAAAGGATGCATAATGTTTTCGAGGATCGGTGGCACAATATCATGTGACTAAGTTGGCTATTTATTTGGACCATAATAACGTCATAAGGGAGCACTGGCACAACCAACTACAAGTTGGCTATTTATTTGGACCATAATAACGTCATAAGGGAGCAATGGCACAACCAACTGCAAGCTGGCTATTTATTTGGACCATAATAACGTCATAAGGGAGCACTGGCACAACCAACTGCAAGTTGGCTATTTATTTGGACCATAATAACGTCATAAGGGAGCACTGGCACAACCAACTGCAAGTTGGCTATTTATTTGGACCATAATAACGTCATAAGGGAGCACTGGCACAACCAACTGCAAGTTGGCTATTTATTTGGACCATAATAACGTCATAAGGGAGCACTGGCATAACCAACTGCAAGTTGGCTATTTATTTGGACCATAATCACGTCATAAGGGAGCACTGGCACAACCAACTGCAAGACAAACATATATATCAAGAAAGATTGGATCCAATCTTTCCGAGCCTTTCTACTTTGAGATATCGAATTTGACATTACTCAATATAAAAGTAACGCACATTACTCAATATAAAAATAGTGTTGAGAAGCCTTTATCATCCAATATGAGTTTAAAAACTATTGAAAATTGAAATATTTTAAAACATGTAAAATATAAACAACCAACAATCCTCATATGTTCGGCACAAAAAAAAAAAAAAAAAATCATGCATAGTAATAAAACATCACAAATTTAAACTATAAGTTAGATAAATAAGTTTGGAATCATAAAATTATGATGGAGCTAAGCTCATTTAATCAAATTTCTTTAGTATGACCAGCCAAACTTATTATTCATATAACATTGTTAATCAAAAAAATTTCAGTGAGTTCACATTATTATAGTTATGTGCCTCCTTAGATGTTTATAAGACTTACTCATGCTTATATCTTGCTTTTTAAGGAGTGGCCGTACCCCCACGCTCGTATTGTAGACACCCTATCCTAAGTTATGCTGCTACAATAAGTACGGTATGTCAGGGCGCTGCCATAATAAGTATTAGTCTGATTGTGATGTAAAGAGAGACTCTTGAGCCGTTTTTATAATTAGGGTTAAAAAATTTTTTTTTAACAAATTCAGGGTGGGAATGAAACTTTTTGCAAAAATGGTGTTAAAGTAAAAAACGTCATTTCAAATGGCATTTTTTCAGAAAAAAAATGCCTCGTCAGCGCCAGGGTGGGGGCTAGGTGGCGCTTAAAAAATGCCACTGTGAGTGGCGTTTTTTAAAACGCCACTCAGAGTGGCGTTTTAAAAAATGCCATCCACAGTGGCGTTTTAAAAAATGCCACTTTGAGTGGTGTTTTCCATTGAAAAAACGCCACTCAAAGTGGCATTTTTTCAATCTTCTTCCCCGCCCTTCTCGAGCCCCTGCTCCTTCTTCCCTCACGAGCCCCCACTCCCTCTTCCCTCCCGTGCACCTCCCTCACGCCCTTCCCGAGCCCCCGCTCCTTCTTCCCTCACGAGCCCCACCCCCCTTCCCGAGCCTCGACTCCCTCTTCCCTCCCGTGCACCCCCCTCACGAGCAGCCAAACCCCCCCCGCCCTTCCCGAGCCCCCACTCCCTCTTTCTTTCCTCCCGTGCACCCCCCCTTCCCTCCCCCTTCTCTCCCGAGCCCCCCCCCTCCCGACCCCTAGTCCCCGTCCCCTCCCGAGCGTGCAACCCCCCCCGCAGCCCCCCAGCTCCCTCTCTCTCGCGCGCACCCGAGCAGCCGATCCCCCCTCTCTCTCTCTTGGCCCATCTGTGGCCCGTCTCGCGATCCTTCCCCCTTTCTCTCTCAGACAAGTGGTCTCCCAAGGTAATTTTTTTTTAATTTAATTATAAAAATTTAAATATGCTTTGTTACTAACAGCTTCACATTCATCTTTATAATAAAGAAATTGATAACTGAAATAATGATATTTTTAGTTTAATTACATCGATTAATCGCGACAAAAAAACTAAAAAATAAAAGAATTTATGTATTGATAGAAATAAGTAAAGGTTAGTTAGCTTCTTGTGAAAAAATTACATTGTTTGATGAGTAAAAAAAATTCAATGAGCATGATCTATGTTATCAGTCATGATGAGCAACATTGACACACTTGATATGCCAATATATCTTATTTTAATAAAAATACTTAAAAAAATAAATGCTTTGGATGTCAAGTCTCTAATATAGTCTCATTTTTACCATACAACAAACACACAGAAAATAAATAGGTTAATATCGAATATTTAACAGGGTACGCATCTATTATTTAAATGTTAAATGCTTATGAAATACGTGCATATTCCATTATTAGTTTGTTTGCGGTTAATCAGTAGAAAATTTATACTTATTTCAGTTTATGCTTGATGATACAATATTATGTATTGATGCTAGATTTATTTTGAATGTTATTTTTTAGATGAGCACCGATACTGTTCGATTGCTGCTTTATTGTGATGGATCAATTGAACATGGCTTAGATGGAATACAATATAATAAACCTCCTCGTAAAAGTTTTAGATTGAGCATGGGAACCCGTTATGTTGAGTTGATCGAGCGGGTTTATAGTGTGCTTAAAATTCCAGTGCAGCAATATATTTTGAGATTGATGTGGAGATCTCTAACATTGCATCAGAAATATGTGCTTCATCCAATCGAGGAGGATGACGATGTGGAGGAAATGTTGACATTTTCTTCCAAATTTCCAGATTATCGCTATGTTGAATTATATGTTTTCAAAGAAGATGCTTCAGCACTATACAATGTTGATCATACAGAGGATATTCAGGATAGTTCTCCTATTGCCCAGCAGCAGATCAGAACTCCAGTGGATTTCCCGATGATGTAACGAGTTATGCCAGTAGTGCAGAGTGTTGATGTGGCAAACAATCAGAGTGTTGATAGTCGGGGACTTGAGTCAGACGACAGTGCAGATGATGACTATTGGTCTGAACATGATGACTCTGACGAAGAGCAAGATGAGGATGAAGACTCACATGGAGATGATGTAGTTCATGAAACTGGCTGTAGTTCTATTCCTATATCTACTCATCCAGAAATTGTTCCTAGTCAAGTCTATGAGCATCAAGTCTTTGCACATAGTCAAATACCGGAGTTTTATCATGACTTGAATTTGCAGGATGGTGGTTGTGTTAGCACTCAAAGACAATTACCCTTTAATTCTCAATTTTGGGATTCATCAATGACTGAGTTTGCTACAGGATTGTTGTTTACTAGCAAAGATGAACTGAAAAAAGCATGTGAAATTTATCACATCAAGAAGCATCGCACATATAATGTTGTGGAGTCAAAGAAAGCATTCTGGTCTGTGAAATGTGCATCTTCAAGTTCTGCACAGAGTTGTCATTGAAGGTTGCGTGCTACAAAGTTGAAGAAGCATGGATTTTTTGAGATCACAAGGTACGAGGGGCCACACTCTTGTTTATTCAGTCATGTAACTCGGGATCACAAACACATAAGTTCACGAGTTATCAGTCATGCGGTTCGACATATTGTGGAGAAAGACCCAAGTGTGAATATTGAAGCCATTATTGCAGCTGTGGCAGAACAATTTCATTATACTGTGTCATACTCCAAAGCATGGCGTGGGAAGCAGAGGGCATTGATTGATGTATTTGGTGAATGGGAACCCTCATATGCTAAGTTACCTAAATACATGCTTGCACTTCAGAATGTAAACCTTGGAACGGTGGTCTGTTGGGATTTCTACAATGCAGGGACATCTAATGTGCGTGTCCTGAATTATGTTTTCTGAGCATTTCATCCATCCATCGAGAGGTTTCGGTATTGTCGTCCAGTCATTTCTATTGATGGAACACATCTTTATGGAAAGTACAAGGGGAAGATGCTCATTGCAACAAGCATTGATGCTGACAACAGGATATTTCCACTGGCCTACGCAATTGTGGATGAAGAGTGCACTGCTAGCTAGAGTTGGTTTTTGTGGAATCTCAGGAGGCATGTTGTGAAAGACAGAAATGGCATTTGTCTTATTTCAGACCGACATCCAGGTATACTAAGTGCCATAGCAGATGACAGTAATGGATGGGCTCCACCTCTAGCTTATCATCGCTACTGCTTGAGACATGTGTGCAGTAATTTCAACTCAAGATTCTCTAATATTCAATTAAAAAGAGCTGTATGGAAAGCAGGGAGCGAACATCAGCTTCGAAAGTTTAACTTTATCATGGAACGGATCAAGACAGTTAATGCAGAGGCTTGGACTTGGCTATCGGAGTTGGAGCCAGAGAAGTGGACATTGGCACATGATGGGGGCTTCCGCTATGGTATTTTAACAACAAATCTCTCAGAAGTTTTTAATAGTATACTGAAGGGAGCTAGAAATGTGCCGATAACGGCCTGTGTTCAGATGATATTTTACCGTCTTGTTAAATATTTCAATACGAGATGCGCAGAAGCCATGAGATATGTGCAGGATAATCGAAATACTTTTTTCACTCCTCATGTGACAATTAAGCTTGTTGAAAGTCAAGCTAAAGCTAATGAGCACAGAGTGTTTAGATACAACATGCAGAGAGCCACCTATGAAGTTGTTATAAGAAGGTCAAGTAAAGCTCTTAGGGGTGGAGGCAACGTTCAGAATGTGTCACTCGTAGACAGAAATTGTTCTTGTGGAAAGTGGACAATTTATAAGTATCCATGTTCATATGTCTTAGCCGTGTGCCACGAAATTGCCATGGATACAACCTCTCTTGTTGATGAAGTATACACAACTGGCTCTTATATAAATGCATGGGGAGGTGAGTTTAATCCGTTACCCCACGAAGACTACTGGATGAACACATTCACATGCATTCCTGATCACAACCGTCTCAGACCGAAGAAAAAAGGTAAGCCTAAGTCATCACGCATTCATAATGAAATGGATGAGGTGCAGCCAAGAAGTAAAAATCGTTGTAGTATTTGTAAGCAAACGGGTCATTCTCGTTGTGATCCTAAATTGTACTATCTATGTTTTATGTATGAAACAACTTCTGCATGGTTGATTGTAATAAATGAGAGCAAGAATTTGAAAATTTGACAGTCTTCATTTAGGCTATCTGCACTCAAGGTTTAGTGTCTTGAATTGCTTGATTTTTCTTCTACTTTTTTGGGGTATGTTTGTTCTTGTTTGAGTGGGAGTCTCAGATAGAGAGAGTCTGGGCTACATTACAGGTGTTTTGCTCCATCGGCTTATATATACAGCAGAGTCTGGGCTACTCTTTTCTATTTGTTATGCTATGCTGTGATATTCAGTACAAGATATTCCTTTTCAGTATGCTATGCTATGCTATGCTTATTTCATTAGAGACTAACTTATGTTTTGTGGGTTTCTGATCTGACATGCTTTTTTTTTTTTTTTTCTTGGTTATGACCCTATGCTATGTTCCTTGAAGTTTAGTCAATTAAAATGCTGCCAAGAGTTGGGGGAACAGGCTGATTTTTGTTCACTGGTAGGTGTATTATATGATTTTTCTCTGTTCCTTAAAGCTAAATCTCTTTCACTTAAGTTAATCAAGTAAATTTGTGATTTTAATTTTTTGGATTATGATTTCTTTCAGGTTACATATGATGTTGTAAAAGAGCTAGTTCCAATTGGACCTGGACCCTGGGGCTCTACAGGATGGCCACGAGGTGGTGGCTGTGGAAGGGGAAGATGGTACTCAATAGCTTGTTATTTTTCTACACCCATGCTGTCTGTAGGGAAGATGGTACTCTTAAAACTGCTCTACTAGTTTATGGGGCCTTTGTTTTCCTTTTGTTACTTCTCCTTTGGATTTCAACATGCTACTTGGATTAAATGGACATCTGGTGACTGCCCTTATGGATCACTTCATTGGATTGGTCCTTTTTTCTTTCATTAATGCGGCTCAGATTTCTTCCTGCATTGGTGGTGCAAACTGTTCAAGTCAGCTGCACGAGGGAAGCTGCAATACTTGAGCATTTGCAGTCCTAGTTTCTCATTCTGAATTGTTTCACAGCCTATGCTGGTTGAAGGTATGTGTTTTATTTCTTGATACTCTCTGCCTAATGTTGTGTATTGTTACTGAACTGTGCACTTGGTAAATGATTGTCTCACTGTGAACCTGACTTTTTTAAATTATTTTTTACTTCTCATGAGCACCAAAACTTTATCTACCGATAGTAATATTAACATGCCATGCAATGCAACCTGAAAAAATGTATTGCATTGTTTTGCAGGTGGGCTGCATGACTGAATCCTTAATAGCATATGTTTACCTCTAGTGTCTTGGGGTTCTCTTTGAGGGATCTACATAGTTGATGAGATATCAAGTTCCTTCACCTTGCCAAGCCAAAAATACTATGTGGGCTGCTGCTGATTTGTTCTCCAGTAGCATTGGTGCCCATGAATGTTTAAAACCTTCATGATGGTGCATCAGATATATTTATAATTGTGCATCAACTGAAAGCCGGTTGATGCTTGTGGGCTTCGAGGTGCCTAAAGTAAAAATTATCTGTGGGTTGCTCTGTTGATTTCCAGCAGTATTAGCGCTCATGAGTTTTGAAAATATGCATGACGGTGCATAAGATATCATTAGAATTTTGTCAAGTGAAAGCAGGTAGATGTTTGTGGGCTCTGCTTGTGGAGTGGGGCTGAGCTTACGGTGTCAGGGTGCAGAACCGTGATGGTTTTGCCTTCGAAGGAATGAACCATCAAAAATTGTACCTGCATAGAGCAATTGACGAGGTGAGGCCTATGTTGTGCTATGAATTTTTGGTTTTTGGGATTGTAAATGTTGTATAAAGCAAGTAATACGGCATTTGCTGTTTGAATGACTACCATTTGTGAAGTCGGCTTCTGCTCGAATGTGCTTTTATTCTCTGCCATAGGGTTACAACACTATTTTTCAGGCAGTGTATTATAAGAATTGGTGTTCAGAATGCGATCCCTTGCACCTTCTCAAAGATTTTTGAGAATGTTGGTACTTCATCGGTGTGGTATCATCTCATGTTACGTAGGAAACGGAATGACAGCACGATCGATTCCGGTTAAGCAATGCCTGTTGCGTCCGTGGCGTCACTCTGGGAACAATGTATGACTCAACCGTACCTTCGCCGACCTATTCGGCTCTTTTGGTAACGTTAGTTCAACCTGGATCACACCTATGGGAAGTGCCCTCTGGCTTACCAACGGGAGTTGACTTGCTGTTTTTATTACTTGGTTGCAAACAAGGTGAATGGAAGGAATGGGCAAGGCAAGGAACAAAAATTCCAAAGAAATACAAGGTGCTAAAAAAAAATAAAGTCACTTAGTTAGCATGAAACCAAAACTCTTGCTTTAAATATTCCAAGCGGTTCCTACTTGCTACTTTCAAATTAAGTCACTTAGTTTACATATAACTAAACTGTTCAAGGCAACAATTTAATAACGCTTCAATAAGTCAGAAACCATCACAATATCTGAGCAATACAAGAAACAACTCAATGGATGAAACATATTTAATACATTAAACAAAAAAGTCTTTACAACAATTAGTTTATTTACATAGCTTAAGTACCACAGCCCCGTCTAGGAGGTCGTCGAACTCGTCTAGAGCATCGCGCATATGTCGCGATCGGTCGAGGGCCCTCGTCAACCACATGGGAGACTCCCTCCTGCGCGGGGATCGTATCTGTCATATCAATGTCGCAAAAATAGTGGGAGACATCATCGCCGACCTCAGTGATATCCGTATCAGCAATGTCAGTAATCAGCAACGCCCTCTGATCATGACTACCAGATGTACCCTCACCTGCATGCCCCATGTGTGAAAAATCGTGTGCATATGGCGACGGCATGTAAGAAGGCGATGGTGTATAACGAAATCTACTCGTCCCAGGATCCTCATATGCGTGTGCCATCGCCGGTTCCTCATGAACTCGTGCCGCAGCAGGTGTACTCCTCACATGCTGATGATCAATTACAGAAAAAGTGTTATCTAAAATCGCCCTCATGTCCAAATGAATCCTTTGCCGCTCGGCCTCCGATGTCGAATGCATAACTCGATCCAAGTTCAAGGACAACTCTTGAAACCTCTCATGCTGCATGTTTATGACAATATAATATCAAAAAATAAAAGATAATAACTCAGGAATAAATGATATTAAATAATCATTTTAAAATAATACCATGAATTCAAATGAAGCTCCTTCTCCTTCGTAGCTCGCAGTATGATACTCGGAACGGCTAATACATATACGTGTTATACTCCTAAACCATTCCATGTACTCAGGAGTAAATGGGACTCCCTCAGCAATAGGCTCCCCAATAATGATGTTTTCACGCCGCTCATTCCATGTAGCAATATGTGTGGCGTGTATGACATCCCACGAGGCATGTGCCCTCCCTCGTCGATCTATCTGATGAAGCTGAAGTGACGTATCGCATGGTGATGGGATCGACTGGCGGCAACCAAATTGCCGAAGCACTCGGTCCGGGAAATGCCACTCCACTAAATCAAAATAAATAAGTGGGGTCCATGCTATCCAAATATCCGAACCGAATAAGTAGCTTGGAGGCAAAATAGAGAAAATCTCGAGCGTATACGGACACCATATGAACTGCATGTAAAAAAACCATCAATCCACAAGTTACCTACATAAAATAAAAAAATAACATTGGAAATATATTTGAAATTTAGTAATGTCATACCCGTTGGGAACTATCATCCAATACGTCGAACTGGTCTCTATAGGCACGCAGTGTATGAGTTGGGACATTCTTTTGGTTCAATCTCACATTCCATCTATGCCCTCATGGTGCACCTAAGTGCCAAGCATCATCTGCATCAGCAGGTCTAGCCTCCGGAGTCTCAAGTTTGATGGGACGAAAAATAGGTAATCGTTCCCATGCCCATATCTGAATGTTCGAATAATGCTCAATATTAGTAAACAATACAAAAGAAAAAAATCCAAACTCAATCGATATAATCAACTGTTTACCTGTAGCAAGGGCAAGTATCCTCCTATCTCTGTCTGAGTAGGGCTCGTTCCGCGACAAAGTGCATGATACAAACCGGCAAGTGTAGCAGAACCCCAGCTATATGCAGCAAATGCTCCCAGGTCTTCTAAAAGAGGCACATACATCAACTTCACTAAATATCCGGATGTATATGGAAGGATGACTCCACCTATAATTCGGAGAAGTTGCCCCCTCACAAACTGCTGGACAACCTCATCATCTGCATCATCTTCCAAGTGGAAGTCTCGATAGAACTGATCGAAGAATGATAAGCGGAAACGGCCTTTAGAAAATGCCTCGGCAGGGGGTTCAACCCCAAACAACCTCACAAATATATCCTGCCACTGCTCTAATATATAACGCGGATCAAGCCCAGTAACCGCTAACCCATCAATCCGTAGACCACTCAGAATACCGACATCCTGTAGTGTGACTGTCGCCTCGCCAAATGGAAGATGAAATGTGTGGGTCTCCTGCCGCCACCTCTCAACAAGTGCAGAAATAAGGCCGACATCGAGTCGAATCTGGCCTATCCGATATATGCCATACATGCCAACCTGCTCCAAATAATATTGCACTCGTGGGTGTGCCATGCCCGGTGTCTCCTTCTATATCTGCGTGTCATGTCGACGGCATCTAAACACCGGTAATTCCTGCAACAAATTCATTGCAATAATACATATAAATAACATAAATGCATGCTAACTAATTAAGAATCATCGATCAATAATGCATACCTCGCCCTCAAATATTTTGGTTGATCTATGCGAGGCTTGCAGAGTGAGAACATTAGGATCGCGAGGCCCAGGATGTAAAACATTATGAGCCATCTCGTACTACTCTGTCAAAACAAGTAAAAACATCACATAAGAAATTTTTTTTTTCATTGATAATAACAAGTAAAAATAATTTTGATTTATTTTAACAAAAAAGCATAACTACAATGATAATAAGATAGAAACCATGATGATGTACAATGAAATTTTTAATAAAATAATTTTTATTAGAATAATTTTCAATTGAATTATTCCAATGAATGTTAATCCAACAGCAGTAAACAACTAAGACAATAGCTCAAATATGATATAATTTTAAAATAAATTATATTTGCCTGAAACTGAGAATGTATTTACATAAGTAATTTATGGTTCAAGTAATTTTGCGAAAATGCCATGCATTTTAAAAGAACGGTGCCGTGATCTAGAAAATCTAAGATTTTTTTAAACCTGATGTTACAAGAGAGGCTATTTAGTTGATATGTATGCTAAATGTGGCAGTGTTGATGAAGCTTGTTATGTTGTTGTTCTTAAGGAAGGATGTCTCTATGACTAGCCTTATTTTCCTCTTGCATCATACGAGCAACACATCCAAAGCATTCATTTTTTTTAATTATTATTATTAAAACAAGACATATTGGTATATCAAGTATGTCAATGTTGCTTATCATGACTGATAATATAGATCATGCTCATTTAATTTTTTCATGCTCATTGAATTTTTTTTACTTATCAAACAATGTAATTTTTCCACAAAAAACTAACCTTTACTTATTTTTTTCGATACATAAATTTACTGATTTTTAAATTTTTCTATCGCGATTAACTGATGTACTTGAACTAAAAATATCATTGTTTCAATTATCAATTTCTTTATCATAAAGATGAATGTGAAGCAACTAGCAACAAAGCATATTTAAATTTTTATAATTTAATTGAATTAAAAAAATTACCTTGAGGAACCATCGGCTCGAGAGAGGAAGAGGATGGGCCGCGAGACGGGCCTCAGATGGGCCGCGAGAGAGAGGGAGCACGGGGGACTGCTCGGGTGCGGGAGAGGGGGACTGTAAACCCCCCCCGTCAGGCAAATTTTTTTATAATTTAAGCGGCGTGGGTGCGCGACACGCGGCGCGCTGCATGCGCGCCAGCGCGCGCGCGCCCACGCGCGCGCACATGGGGGTGCAGGGGAGGGCTCAGCCCTCCCCTCGCTAAAAAGGAAAATGGTTGGGGAGAGGACTGAAGCCCCTCCCCCTGTCTTCTTCCTCCCTCCTGCTCTTCGCAAGCACCTGCCACTGTGTCGCCCTCCGCTCGTCCCCGACACCTCGCCGCCGTCCGGTAAGCCCCCCCTTCACCGGCGAGGAGAGGGAGAGAGAGAGAGCGTGAGAGAGAGGGAGAGGGCCGCAGGAGGCCCTCCCCTGACGCGGGAGCCAAGCGGGCTCCCGCGCTTGGTTCGGGCCCGACGGCGTGCCCGTCGTCTCGCCGGGCCCGGTCCTTGGGCGGTAGCCCCCACCGGCGCCGGGGCGGCGTCCGGTGGGGTCCGGCCGGTCGGGGTGGCCGGCCGTGCCGCCAACAAGGAAGAAGGGGGAGGTCGCCGTTCCCCGGCCCTCCTTCACCGTGGGTTCAGCCACAATGGTGTGCCGTGGCCGGCCCGCCGGCCCCGAGCCTTGGTCGGCGACCCCCGCCGGCGCGGGGGCAACGTCCCGGCGGGTCCCCGGCCGGCCGGGTCGCCGGCATGGGACGAAAGGAAGGGAGAGGGCCGAATGGCCCTCCCCTCGCGGCGGAGCCAAACCGGCTCCCGCGTTGGTCCCGGCCCGGCGAGGCGTGCCCGCCGGCTACCGGCTCGGCCTCGGCTCGTCGGTGGCCCTCACCGGTGCCGGGCGGCGTCCGGTGAGGTCCCGGCCGGCCAACGGTGGCCGGCCGGTGGCCGCCGGCCGCACGATGAAAGAGGGGAAGAAAAGGAAGAAGAAGAAGAGAAAGAAGAGGAAAGAGAAGAGGAAGGGGCTGGCCGCCGGCGGCGGTCGGCCTTGTGGCCGGTCATCGGCGTCGCCCGACCCGGGAAGTGCCGGCGGCGGCCCTAGGCCGCCGGCCACCGGCCACCCGCCCCTCGGTTCGGGTGAACCAGGTGAAGCAAGGGAAGAAAAAAAAAAAAGAAAGGGAAAAGAAAGAAAAAAAAAATCCGGACCGGGCCGGGTTCGGCGGTCAGCCCGGTTAGCCCTTTGGGCCTAAATTTTTGGGCTCCAATTTGGGCTTGGCCCAATAAAAGAAAAATATGGTCAGGATCAGCATGGATCCTAGTTTGTCGGGAAATTTTTATTTCCCCATTTGGGCTTCTATATTTGGAGATATTCAAGCCCCAAGTTGGGCCCAGGATTAGATTGCTAAGTGTAGAGTCGGGTTGACATCCAAAAATTGAAATTTAAAAATCTGAAAAATTATGTTGTAGGTACCCAGAGATCCCTACAATTGATTTACGCTTTTGGATTAGCGTTGTGAGGTAAGTAAGCCAGTTATAATGATTTTTCTTAAATCATTATTAAATTATGCCATTATTGAAATAATGAATTGATTTATAGTATTATTTGAAAAAAATGATAGTTGTGGTACCACATTTTTGTAAATGAATATTTGACTTGATTATTGTTAATTTTGGTAAATTAAATTGGCATTTGATACATGCATCTGGTTATTACATGATTATAGAAAATTACCAAATTTTGGTAAAACATGAAAAGTAAATTGATACATGTTTGCTATTATGCGAATAAATGCTATTTGTGATTGTGATATTATATGTCGTCACGGTCCACACTACATGTTACATGACTCCCGGACCACCTCCAAGGGAGGAATATGTGGAGAACACACATCCTAGGGATGTGTCAGTGATGATATTGCATTAGATGCTAATTGACTCGCACCCTTTCCTCCAATTGGGGCGTACGGGGAGGTTACATCCTTGGGATGTTATTACGTGGACGTGGGACATTAGTATGAAATGAGATTTACAGTGATTTGAAATTGAAATGGTATTTTGAAATATTATTTCATATTAATTGCTTCCAATTTATTCGAATGTGAGATTTGTACAATTTTATAATATGATGAAATGTTTTTAAATTTGGAAGCATGACTTGTATTTGACTTGATAAAAAAATTCTTATTTGGCTATAATATGTAATAGTAGGCTTACTTACTGAGTGTAAACTCATTAAATCTTACAATATTTTTTTTAGAGCCACAGAATTATCAGGGGCAACAACAGGGGTAATTGGGAGTTCTTGATGTAAATTAATTTTATTTTGTTATATGTAACCCCATTTGGAATTATTTTGGAACTTTGGTTTGTTGCCCAACATTACATAATTTGTATATGAAGAATTAAACTTTGTATATTATATAGTTGTTAATCCTTCTTGTTTATAATTGATATTGTACTGGATGCCTTGCATGCCTGGCATGCGGCGGGCTGTCACCCCTGGGCCACCACCAGCTGGGTCCGGGGCGTGACAGGGACCGGGTGGGTTCGCACGAGAAAGAGAGAGGGTGCTTGGGTGCGCGCAAGAGAGAGGCAGCACGGGGGGCTCGGGTGTGCACGAGAGAGAGGGAGCTCGGGGGGACCGGTCGGCTCTGGTGCGGACCGAGGGGGGGAGGGGGAGGGGGCCGCATGTGGAGTGGGGTCCCGGTGGGGCACGGTGAGTCTTGCAACGTTTTAATTTGATGTGACCGTGACAGGTAGCGTTATTGACTTCGGAGTCGTCTCTCTTGATGGAGGGACGACGCTTAGAAGAAAAGCCTAGGTGATGATCGCTCTTTGTCACGAATATGTCGGCTCTGTACAAAATAGGAGTCCCGTATTTGCAATGCAAGGGGTCCTTTGAGGCTATGAAATTAAGAATAGACAACTGCCCAAATATCTCAGCAGTATTTGGAATATAGGGCGTGATATCATGGGAAGACCTCTATCATGCGTGCCACATTTAAGATCTTGTCTGGCCGAGAGAATTTAAGGAAAGAGAAGGTAACGAGAGAAAGTAAAAAAAAAAAATCATTTATTTTTTTATATAAAAAGAATTAATTTATTTTATTTATTAAAAAATTAGTATAAATATGAAAGTATAGAAATTTAGAAAGAAGAAACTCATGTTCTCTCTTCCTTTTTTTTTTATATCTCTCTTTTTTTTTTTTTTTCCTCTTTCATTTTATATATGGAGTTTATCCTCACTTCCTTTCATCTCTTCTTTCATTTGTTTTCTTCCTATTCAATTAACATGCTAAGCTATTGCCTATTATGATGGTATAATGCATGGATTATGGTAGTAGATAGAGGAAAAAACATATGATGCTGCATGACATCTAAGTTAAGTTAATCTTTATGACAGGTATGTTTAAAGTAGGCAACACTTATGCTCAAACTTTAATTGATCCGGGTGCCACACATTCATTTATATCTGATAGTTTTCTTGCCAAGAATGCATCATTGACACCCGTTCCTCTAGAGCAAGAGTTGCATATTGCATTTCTAATGGAGATGTCATGATGGTAGACTCGTGTGTAAATCTTGCACGATTGACATGGAAGATAGGAGGCCGAACGTCGATCCGATAGTCCTCCCACCGAAATTCTTTGATGTAATCCTAGGGATGGACCGGCCGTTGGCCTCTATCATGCTTCTATTGATCGTACATTTCGAAAAGGGTAATCTTTAAAATTCCTAATCTTCCTGAATTCAGTTTTAGTGGAAATGTGAACATCTCAGTTTCTCGTATTAGTGTCAACTCCGCAAGCTGGGAAATATTTGAGAAAAAGTGGTCGAGGATTTCTTGCTATGGTTAGGGACCTTCAAAGTGATGAACACCAGCTTGGAAGATATTCTGGCTCGAGAGTTTCCCGATGTCTTTCCTGGAGGAATCGACGGAATTACCCCGGATCGTGAAGTCGAGTTCACCGTTGATTTAGCCCTCCCCGGCACCGGACCTATATCCAAAGCTCCTTACCGTATGGCTCCAGTGAGTTAAAAGAGTTAAAATGTCCGGGCAGGAGCTTCGGATCGAGGATTTATTAGACCTAGTGTCTCTCCTTGGGGTGCTCCAAAGATTATTTGTTAAAAAGAAGGATGGCGCCTTCGGCTCGCATTGATTACCGAGAAATTAATAAGGTAACAGTGCGGAACAAGTACCCTTTGCCGAGGATTGATGATCTATTTGATCACTTTCCAAGGAGCTCGGTATTCTAAAAATTGATCTTCGATCGTGTACCATCACCAAGATAAAGGTAGGATGTTTCTAAGACCGCATTCGAGACTAGGTACGGCCATTATGAGTTCTTGGTGATGCCGTTTGGGTTGACTAATGCCCTGAAAGATTCATGGACTTGATGCACGTAATCTTCAAACCATACCTGGATCGGCTTTATAGTGGTCTTTATTGATGATATCTTGATTTATTCTAAAAGTCATATGGAGCATGAAGACCACTTAAGGATTGTTCTCAGAGACTCTTCCCGGAAAAAGAAACTTTATGCCAAGTCAGCAAATGTGACTCTACGGATGAGCCAAATATCCTTCTGGGTCATATCGTATCCAAAGACTCGTATATCCGTAGACCCTAAGAAGATTGAGGCCGTCGTAAATCGGTGTCGGCCTTCCAATGTATCGAAGTCGAAGCTTCTTGGGCTGGCTGGTTATTATCGCAGTATTCGTGGAAGGCTTCTCTCGCATTGCTTTGCCTCTTCCGACTCGCTTAACTCAAAAGCGAGCAAAGTTTGTTTGGTCGAGGAGTGTGAGGAAGTTTAGGAACTCAAGCAAAGACTCCGGTGTCGCCCCTATCCTTACTCTTCCATCTATATCCGGAGGATATACTTTATTCACCGACGCCTCTCGAAAGGGATTGGGAGGTGTTCTGATGTGAAGGGAAGGTGATAGCCTATGCCTCCCAGGCAACAAGCCTTATGAAGCGAACTATCCTACTCATGACCCGGAGTTAGCCGCCGTAATCTTGCACCGAAAATTTGGCGGCATTATTCGTATGGGGAGACTTGTGATGTGTATACGGACCATCAAAGTCTAAAATATATTTTCACCCGTTAGAAGAGCTAAACTTGAGGCGAGAGGAGGTGGCTTTGGAGCTATTAAAGGATTATGACCCTGAACACCGCATTATCATCCAGGGAAGGCCAATGTGGTAGCCGATGCCTTAGCGAAAAGTCCTCCTCGGAAAGCTAGCTTCCATAATTACTTCTCACCCTCACATTCGTAGAGACCTTGAAAAATTGGAGGTTGGTTTGCGAAGTAGACGATCCGATGGGCTTCTTGCAACACTTGTACTTCAGCCAACCTTGATTGATGGGATTAAGTCTTCCCGTAAAGAAGACTTGGAACTACAAAAGATAAAGGCAAACAAAGTAATCGTGAGTTCGTAATGAATTCAGAATAAATGATGATGGATCCCCGAGATTTAATACTAGGCTCAGGTGTGCCAAATGTGGAAGATCTAAGGGCTGAAATTTTGAGGGAGGCTCATTATTCTCCCTATACATCGTTCGACCCAGAGGGCACCAAAATGTACAGAGACCTACGAGAAAATTCTCCGTGGAAAGGAATGAAAAGAGAAATTGCTCAATATGTGGCCAAGTGCTTAGGTGTGCCAACAAGTGAAGGCCGAACATCAAAGGCCTGCGGGACCTCTTCAATCTCTAATGATCCCTCAATGGAAATGGGAGAAGATCACTATGGATTTTGTGACTGGTTTACCCAAAACTCCCTGAAGCAATGATGCGGTCTGGGTTATTATTGATAGATTGACCAAGTCGGCCCCATTTTCTACCGTTCGAGTTGGGGTCTCAAGCGAGATTGGCCACCATGTACATTGAGCGAGATAGTGAGACTTCATGGTGTCCCCGAGTCGATTGTGTCGTATCGGGATACCAGGGTTTGTGTCCCGCCTTTTGGAAGAGTCTTCATAGGGCTCTGGGGACCAAAACTGAATTTCTGTCACTTTTCACCCCCTGCACGATGGACAATCGGAGAGGACCATACAGATCTTAGAGGACATGTTGCGAGCTCCGTGTAATGAACTTGGGTGGTGCTTGGGACAACCACCTACCTTTGGTAGAGTTTGCTTACAATATGGGGCCATTACCAAGCCGGCATCAAAATGGCTCCATTTGAAGCTCCCGTATGGTAGAAAATGCAGATCTCCCTTGTGTTGGAATGATGTGGGGGAAAGAAAATTGTTGGGCCCCGAGGCCGATTCCGGCAGACGAGTAGAAAAAGTGCACTGACAAGGTGGAAAGACTCGGTAGCTCGTAGCCGACGAGAAAAGTTATGCTTGATGTTAGAAGAAGGAGCTGGAATTTCGGAGTTGGGGGAACCATGTCTTTTTAAGGGTTTCACCAACCAAAGATGTGATGAGGTTTGGGCTTAAAGGAAAATTGAGTCCACGATACGTTGGTCCATTTGAGGTCTTGAGCAGAGTGGGGGAAGTGGCTTATAGCCTCGCACTACCTCCTGCACTCTCTGGGGTACATAATGTATTCCATGTCTCTATGTTGAGGAAATACATTTCTGACCCCAGTCATGTCATAGAAGCGGAGCCCATTTTGCTAAAGAAGAATTTGACATACGAAGAGCATCCGATACGTATTGTGGACCATAAAGACCAAGTTCTGAGACGACGTAGCATTCCCTATGTTAAGGTTCAGTGGAGTAATCATTCTGAACGGGAGGCTACGTGGGAACTTGAAGAGGAGGTGAAAAAGAAATATCCTCATCTATTTGTATCTGAATAGATATTTGTATATAAGCACAAAAGTGTAATTACTGTTGTATTTTGACCAGAAAGATAGATAAATACAGCTAGTAATTTTTATTTCGGGTCTCAAAAATTTTATTCGTGTTGTACATTAATTTCGAGGCCAAAATTTTTATAAGGAGGGGAGGATGTAAACCCCCCCCCGTCAGGCAATTTTTTTTATAATTTAAGCGGCGTGGGTGCGCGACACGCGGCGTGCTGCATGCGCGCCAGCGCGCGCGCACATGGGGGTGCAGGGAGGGTCAGCCCTCCCCTCGCTAAAAAGGAAAATGGTTGGGGAGAGGACTGAAGCCCCTCCCCCTGTCTTCTTCCTCCCTCCTGCTCTTCGCAAGCACCTGCCACTGTGTCGCCCTCCGCTCGTCCCCGACACCTCGCCGCCGTCCGGTAAGCCCCCCCTTCACCGGCGAGGAGAGGGAGAGAGAGAGAGCGTGAGAGAGAGGGAGAGAGGGCCGCGCAGAGGCCCTCCCCGACGCGGGAGCCAAGCGGGCTCCCGCGCTTGGTTCGGCCCGGCCGGCGCGTGCCCGCGCGGCTCGCCGGAAGCCCGGTCCTTGGGCGGTAGCCCCCACCGGCGCCGGGGCGGCGTTCGGTGGGGTCCGTGGCCGACCGAGGGTGGCCGGCCGTGCCGCGCGGCAAGGAAGAAGGGGGAGGGCCGGCCCACGGCCCTCCCTCACCGTGGGTTCGGGCCGGCGGTGTGCCGGCGCCCGCCGGCTGAGCCTTGGTCGGCGACTCCTCGCGGCGGCCGGCGGGCGTCCGCCGGGGTCCGGCTGCCGGCCGCCGGTGGCCGGCCGGGTCGCCGGCCGCCGCATGGGACGAAAGGAAGCGAGAGGGCCTCAATGGCCCTCCCCGCCGCGGGGGAGCCAAACCGGAGCTCGCGTTGGTCCGAGCCTGGCGCGCGTGCTCCGCCGATCGCCGGCCGGCCCGGGCTCTGGCCGGTGGCCCTCACCGGCATCGGGGCGGCGTCCGGTGAGGTCCGGCCGGCCAACGGTGGCCGGCCGTGGCGCCGGCACCACGACGAAAGAGGGGCAGGAAAGGAAGAAGAAGAAGAGAAAGAAGGAGAAAGAGAAGAGAAGGGGTGGCTGGCCGCCGGCGGCCGCCGCGAGCCGGTCATTGGCGGCGCCCGACCGGGGAGGGCCGGCGGTGGCCTGGGCACCTTAGGCCACCAGCCACCCAGTTCGGTTCGGTGAGAGGTGATGCGTGTGGAAGAAAAAAAAAAAAAAGGAAAAAGAAAAAAAAAAAATCCGGGATCCGGGCCGGGTTCCTGATCCGTTAGCCTTTGGGCTGAATTTTTGGGCTCCAATTTGGGCTCGGCCCAATAAAAGAAAAATATGATCGGGATCAGCATGGATCCTAGTTTGTCGGGGAATTTTTATTTCCCCATTTGGGCTTCTATATTTGGAGATATTCAAGCCCCAAGTTGGGCCTAGGATTAGATTGGGTTAAGCCGGGAGCTCGATTTGACATCCAAAAATTGAAATTTAAAAATCTGAAAAATTATGTTGTAGGTACCCAGAGATCCCTACAATTGATTTACGCTTTGGATTAGCGTTGTGAGGTAGCAGTTGCCAGTTATAATGATTTTTCTTAAATCATTATTAAATTATGCCATTATTGAAATAATGAATTGATTTATAGTATTATTTGAAAAAAATGATAGTTGTGGTACCACATTTTTGTAAATGAATATTTGACTTGATTATTGTTAATTTTGGTAAATTAAATTGGCATTTGATACATGCATCTGGTTATTACATGATTATAGAAAATTACCAAATTTTGGTAAAATATGAAAAGTAAATTGATACATGTTTGCTATTATGCGAATAAATGCTATTTGTGATTGTGATATTATATGTCGTCACGGTCCACACTACATGTTACATGACTCCGGGACCCACCTCCACAGGGGGAATATGTGGAGAACACACATCCTAGGGATGTGCTGTGACAGGATATTGCATTAGATGCTAATTGACTCCGGCACCTTTCTTCCACTGGGGGCGTACAGGGAGGTTACATCCTTGGGATGTTATTACGTGGACGTGGGACATTAGTATGAAATGAGATTTACAGTGATTTGAAATTGAAATGGTATTTTGAAATATTATTTCATATTAATTGCTTCCAATTTATTCGAATATGAGATTTGTACAATTTTATAATATGATGAAATGTTTTTAAATTTGGAAGCATGACTTGTATTTGACTTGATAAAAAAATTCTTATTTGGCTATAATATGTAATAGTAGGCTTACTTGCGAGTGTAAAACTCATTAAATCTTACAATGTTTTTTTCAGAGCCACAGAATTATCAGGGGCAACAACAGGGGTAATTGGGAGTTCTTGATGTAAATTGATTTTATTTTGTTATATGTAACCCCATTTGGAATTATTTTGGAACTTTGGTTTGTTGCCCAACATTACATAATTTGTATATGAAGAATTAAACTTTGTATATTATATAGTTGTTAACCCTCCTTGTTTATAATTGATATTGTACTGGATGCCTTGCATGCCTGGCATGCGGCGGGCTGTCACCCCTGGGCCACCACCAGCTGGGTCCGGGGCGTGACAGGGACCGGGTGGGTTCGCACGAGAAAGAGGGAGGGTGCTTGGGTGCGCGCAAGAGAGAGGCAGCACGGGGGGCTCGGGTGTGCACGAGAGAGAGGGAGCTCGGGGGGACCGGTCGGCTCTGGTGCGGACCGAGGGGGGGGGAGGGGGGAGGGGGCCGCATGTGGAGTGGGGTCCCGGTGGGGCTCGGTGAGTCTTGCAACGTTTTAATTTGATGTGACCGTGACAGGTAGCGTTATTGACTTCGGAGTCGTCTCTCTTGATGGAGGGACGACGGCTTAGAAGAAAAGCCTAGGTGATGATCGCTCTTTGTCACGAATATGTCAGCTCTCTGTACAAAATAGGAGTCCCGTATTTGCAATGCAAGGGGTCCTTTGAGGCTATGAAATTAAGAATAGACAACTGCCCAAATATCTCAGCAGTATTTGGAATATAGGGCGTGATATCATGGGAAGACCTCTATCATGCGTGCCACATTTAAGATCTTGTCTGGCCGAGAGAATTTAAGGAAAGAGAAGGTAACGAGAGAAAGTAAAAAAAAAAAAAATCATTTATTTTTTTATATAAAAAGAATTAATTTATTTTATTTATTAAAAAATTAGTATAAATATGAAAGTATAGAAATTTAGAAAGAAGAAACTCATGTTCTCTCTTCCTTTTTTTTTTATATATCTCTTTTTTTTTTTTTTCCTCTTTCATTTTATATATGGAGTTTATCCTCACTTCCTTTCATCTCTTCTTTCATTTGTTTTCTTCCTATTCAATTAACATGCTAAGCTATTGCCTATTATGATGGTAAAAATATTTTTATGAGCAAACTTTCTTCTAGTAATTGAAATATTTTTTATAGCCAGATTTTTGTAATTGAAAAGATTAATAATGCCTTCACTAGAATCATAATGCAATTAAGGAAAAAAAAGAAAACAAATAAATAAGAGTTGGAGTAAAATTGAAGGAAAAAAAAAATTCAAGCAACTAAAGTCAAAAAAAATTGAAATACAAAGAATTAGAAGTCCAAAAACCATTAACCTATTTCTATCTATAATCTAACAATTTTTATTTCAATAAATAGATTTTCTGCCATTAATTTTAGGTATTTCTGTATCTTGTTACTTGTATGACATTTGCAATACAGTAGAATATATATGTAGTGAAAAACAAACTACCAGCAATAACACATTTCTCACCTTCCATCCCTTTTCTCTATTATCAAATCACATCTATTAATAAATTACAATAACAAGATTTTACTAGAAATGGTTTAATAGTATGATCTTTTTCAGTGGTTATATTTACTATTTGCAGTAATTCAGGTTAGTGAACTTGCATCAGGCCACGACAGTGACATGGTTTCACGTGTGCTGACATTAATCGGTCCTCACTCCCCTCCGTGCCCATCCCCACCTCCGGCTTCTGACACCCCCACCAACCCAGCTGGTAACGTAGAAGACCTCCCACATTATTCTTCTCCCGTCTTCGCCCAGAGCCCACCAACTCCGCTGCCTCCTCCACAGCCACACCCTCTCCTTCTATTTTTCCATTTCACCCTCTTTTTTCTCCCTCAAACTTTCCTTGACGTATAAGAGAAGGCAGACTTCCGTGTAAAACAATTACTATAACTTAAATTACAATGAAATTATGCTTGCAATGCAGCTTCAAGTATGAAATTTCGTAATTTAGAAGACTTCAGACTAAGTTTAAACTTTGTATCCATCTTACATTATTCTTGTGCATTAAATTTTCACTTCAAAAATACATGGATGGGGGGCTTCGATATGGCCTATTGTGACCAGCTATCGTCAAACTTGAATAAGAGTCGTATGCCCTCTTTGGGATTAATCAAATATTTGATCTGTGTAATTAATCAAATATTTGATCTGCGTAATTCTTGTATGCTTGCTTTTCTTTGGGGGGAACCATAATTAAGAAACATATAAAAGCGGTGTACGAAAAGTTAGCCAGTAGCATCTTCCGGGGACTCAGGAGGCCTCGTAGAAACCAACTACATTGGATTCATAGGCTCCGTTCTGAAACTTGCTAACAAAATCGTTATTTGTCATCTTACATTCACATGATTTAAAATATTATATTTAATTATATATATATATATATAATTTAGTATATTATATTTAACTATTATATGTTTAAAATATCATTCAATTACACTTATATAAAAATTTAAACATATTAAGTAAAGCTTGAGTATGTATTTTAAATACCATCTAATTACATGCTTATGAAAATTTGAATGCATTAAGTAAAACTTAAATGAATTTAAAATATATAAATAGTTAAATATAACATTTTAAAATATATTTATATAATTTGATAATATTTAAAATATATAATAATTAGATGTAATATATCAAATCATATAAATGTAGTATTAAATTTTATCAAACTACATTTATATATCACATAGGATGGTGTCGATGGTAGGCTTGAAATTGCCGCAAGGGATCCGGGAGTTGAGGGTTGTTGAGTCTCTCGCAAGAAATATAGAGATGGTTCGCTGCAAGGACCGCTGCGTTCACTACAGCGACTGCTGAGCTCATTGCATCCGATAAAGAATAGAGCCGGCAACTAGCATACTTGGTAAGTTATGGGTCAGAACCGGTGACTTAATTTGTTAATTTGTTGCATTACTATTATCACCATCCATTTGATTGGTTTTAGGGAGATCTCATCTATTATTATGTGACTCGTAGAACTCATCTTATAGATAAAACCTACAATTAACGAGTCCAAGCGGAAGGCCAAGCCCCCGTCCCGCACCCTCCATTCCTCCAATGAGAGGAGCCATACAACTCCTATCCTCCTCTCCGATCTCAGCACGATCCGGACGCCACACGAACGAGTGGCGATGAGCATTCCGCCGATGCACAATATCTCCGGATGGAAAGCAAACTCTCTCCACTCCTCCCGTCTTTAAACGTAGTCGAGCGGACGGAAAGAGAGGGAGGGAGGGAACCAATCTCCTGAGACCAGAGAGCCATGGTCTCCACCACCACCACCACCACCAGCGCTACCTGTGGACTCACCTCGCCGGCTCTGGCCGACGGAAAGGCGCCCGCCACCCGCCATCAAGCCTCGCACTGCGTCGGCCTCCCGACGCTGCCTCCGCCGCCCCACGTCGCGTCCCCGAGCCTCCCCCAGGTGGGCCGCGAGTCCTGGAAGACTGCCTCCTACTGTTAAGTCCCGATCTTGAGTCATTCTTCTTTTAAATTACATGTCAGGCACTCTGTTTTCCAGTATCTGTTTGCTTTGTTTCTGTTTTAGTAAGGACGAATAAATGGTTCCAGTCTCACGTTTCTAGCTGCTCTTTGATGAGTAGAAGAAAAGAATACGTTGCAGACCATCTTCAACCATTCTTAGCATATATATTATTCTAATATCATATGTACAGTCGTTCACAATGATTTCAACTACATGATAAGGTACGTAAGTCTTCAGAATCAAATGTACTTAAAAAAATCTTTCTACAGAGAAGTTGAGAGCCCACTTGCTTAATTACAAGCTTACCGTATGTATATATGCCTGATAGAAGAAAGAACCATGGCTGCTAGATCCATTTGCTTAGTTCGAATTTGGTGTCCTGTGCCCAGGACTGACGGTCTTGCCCTAGGTCATGGTGTATGTTGGTGCACATGCTCAGATTGGACAGTGATGCTTTCCTTACGGCATGGAAACAAGGAATTCTGATATGTGGAATTCTACATTATGTATATGGTGTTGAAATTAGAGTAAGAGTAATCTGTTGAAAATTTTAAGAATTCTAACAGTTAGATGAGTCCGCTTGGTAAAAACCTCAGGCCTCTTGAAGGATTGAAGGTGTTAGGTTCTAACAGTCTAACATATTTGTTATATCCATTGGCTCTCTTTGTGTACATTTCTTTTTTCTTTGTTCGAGTGTGTTGCCCATTTGTGTTTTCTTTGTGAGGGTAGGGTACCAACTGCCAGGTTCTAGTAGCTTGCCTGAGGGATAGCACAGAGGAGCATCGATAAGGCGTAAGATGATAGACTGAGTTGATGATATGGAAAATTATACAAGTGTTACATAGTTTCTGTTTAGTCCATCAAACATGTTTAAAAGAGGCTCAGAAGTTGATACTTGTCAACCACCGAATCCACCTAAACCCTAACATTTCTATTTTCTAAACCCATTTCCAGGGATCTCGCATACCTGCCATGCCATGTCTATGTAGATACTTTGGCCAATTTGAAGGATTTCAAACCAAGATTCACCATACTAGGAACCAGTATCATATCGGTATCGGATTGGTATGGTTCAATATAAAGCATACCATACTAAACTGAAAACATACCGGTCAGGATCGAGAGGTTCTAACTCATGAACTGCCTCATATCGAGCCGAAATATGATAGTATAGTACACATATCGAGAGGTTCTGACAAAAAAATTCAAAGAAATGTGATGATAGTATAGTACTGTACCATAATCTAGAGATATCTAGAAAATCACTTACTGACACTCCCGCACTTAAACAACAATTCTGCATAGATATTCATGCATATATGCAAATATAAATATGACAAAGATCAATATAAAAGAGTTAGGGCTCGTTAGCATAAGATTTGATGCATGGTATGCACCATATTAAAAAGTGATAAAGTGAAGTTTTGTCTTAAAGCATTAAGTAAAAGCAGAATGGTTAGGAATAAGTACAACTTAAAATAATTATCAGATCAAAGAAGGTAGTGTGATCGCTATTGCATATATTATAATCTAAAAATTGAGGAAAAAATATTTAAAAATTATTTACTTTCAGCCAACTCCATGCTATTTCACTGCCCTCAGAACTTATTCCAGCAAGTGCGTAGATTACATCTTGATAGCGAACCTGAAATGCAGTTCATATCAGGTAAACCAAAAGCTATCATAAGCATAGGCATTAAGTTTTGACTGCCAGGTATGGAATACCTCAGAGGACAGCAGAAAATTCAGAGTTTCGAGAACAATATTAGGATCTGGACATGATGCCATGGCATCTGTAGGAAGAAGAGGTAGGTGCTAAAGTCGCACTTAAATAAGCCACGTACCTTTTCTTAAAACAAAGGGAAAAAAGGAGAGAAAAAAGTACTTACTTAAAACTCGCACCTTCTCCTGTCCTATATCAGTCTCCCTGTAAACTTTTAGAAGGGATTCAAGTCCATACCTATTTGTTGTTGTGACATTTTGCATTACTGCAGTATATGTTGCCTATGAAGCAATCATCATTACAGCATTTCAATTGTAAGCGAATTACAAGATGAAAGAATACCACCAAAAAAATAAAAAATAAAAAGGACATTTTGCAAACCTTTCTTATATCGGGAGGAAGAAGTGGTGTAGCTCTGTCTTTTAAGAAGATATTAAAACATCTAGTTGCTTCGATGCATGTTATGTCATGACCTAATATAGCCAAGGCAGTCCAGATCTCACTGCGTAGCAACACATTCAGGTGACTTTCTCCAGAACAATGATCCCAGCCCAACTTCCTGTGCATAAGGTTTCAATATGTACATATGCAGTCAAGAATTAAATATCTAGTTTTATTTGATACCTCAGATAAACTAATAGGGAACTAACACATAAAACAGTTAAGTCAGATATCTTCAACTGCCATATCAAACTCACAATATCTTGGCAGTCATCAAAATAATTTGCACTCAGCGTGGAACATAAGAGTTTTAACTTACTAACTGAAATTTGAGAAGCAAGTACTCTACTAAACTAATCATCCATTAGGCCATCAGCCACGCATACATATGTATGAAGATATATGTTGTATGTATGCATGAATGCCCTCATCTATGTATAAATATAGGTATATGTATTTGTATAATAAGCAAGAGGCTATGCATAAGGGTATGAAACTACCAACTTTGTCTGTAATACGTACATGTGCAACATAAAATAAATAAAAAAAACATGCTGAGCTGACCTGTATACAAGCGTCCTGACACTGTACTAGTATAGTACTAGTATGAGGTCTGATACAGAGATGGCAGACCATGCTATGCTATGTATAGTATATAAATGATAAAATTGTTGCTCTCTCTCTCTCTCTCTCTCTCTCACACACACACACACACACACATTTTTCCTCAAATTCAAAGTGAACTTTCAGCCAACAGAAAGAAGAATCAGCCACAAAATAAACTGTAGATCCACCAACAGGAATGGTTGGATGCTACAGAGGCAGTATAGAGACCAGATGCAAAGCAAAAGAGGTGGCCTAGGTCTAGAGTCCAAGAAATGAGATAAAAGTAATGCTTGAGAGTGCATGACAATGATAAATATGTCTCGAGCAAATGATAGTGTGTCTATTTAGATGAGGCAAAGATGATGAGGAGTGGAATGTGAATGACAAGGTAGGTCTGTAGGTAAGTTAAGATGTTGAAGATCAGAACTTAGAAACATCACACCTCATAGCCAAGAAAGAGAAATACTATAGAAGACATGATACCATAAATAGCAATGCTCACGGCAGACAAAAATCAGAGACAGCAACCTTGATAATAAAGGATATAGATGGAAGATGGATGTGCTGGTTGACAAGCATGGTAGGCTGGCTGGTAAAGTAACAAGACAAAAATCTCTAACCAGCATCAAGCAACATTGTAGTACCACGGGAATCTATGCTAGAGATCTCATCCAAAACTGCACTTATATTGCAGAGCAAGGTTGGTGAAACCAAACTACATCGGACAGAAACTGGTTCGAAAATTACATTTGGTTCAGTTCTGCTTGTGAACCGGTCCGAACTGTGCCAAGCCACTTACTTCAAACCTTAAATGATTTTGAATGCAAATAAGAGAAAAGAGAGAATGATGCTCCTAACCTCGTATACTGCATAAAAAAATATATATTAAAAATAAAAAAAGAAAAGAAAAAAAGGCATACCAGCCTGAACCATCGCTATGCTATTGGTCTGTTTCCGAAACGAACCAGTCTGGTCCAGTACTGGTTTCGCTAACGTTGTGACAGAGAAATGATAATTACACAACTCAAAGGTAATTTAATAGCATATATGCTACCTATCATCCAGCATAACCAACCAAAGCAATAAAATGTTTTACAAATGCATAAACTATTGACCAGTCAAAAATGAGCTAAGATATCCACAAAATTAATTGATATAGAAACTCTGCATTTCTGCAGATGAGAAAAGCTTCAAGATGCTTACTCAGCAGACAGCTGAAGTAGACTGATGAAGTATTGTTTTAGTTTGTCCAATGACTTTGGCACAGCATATGTTGCTAACTTCATTATTCTTAGTATTATCTGTAACACAAAAAATTGCATGTGTTATAGGCTGTCTGATTGTCTGTGAGGTCTCTTAAAACATAAAAGCATAAAACCTAGTTTTCTGCAGAGCAGGTTTTAAAAGAACTAGGGAAAACCTGTGCTTCATAACTCATTTTTCAGATTTTGTGACACGAAACTTTTCCCAAAACAGGTTCAACGAAAAGCAAAAAGTACCACATTTTCATAAAATGCAATTTTTTACATTCTGTGTAAGCCTAATTTTGGTAAAAAAAATGAAAAACATATAACCTCTCAAGGGAGTTTGAGAATCCACCGAAAAGAATCTGAAGAAACATTACACTAATTAGTCTTGACAGCACTATATAATCAAGCTCTGCTCTGTATACATCCATCAGAGACAGCAAAGAGGACAAAGGCATTATGCATGCCTCACAAAGAGAAAATGCGTCATCCAAAACACCTGCCAACAAGGTTCTTATTAGATAAGACTAGCTTTTATATGAAGAATATTAGAAAAAAAACATGCTCCAGACTTGCCATATCTGTCTGCCGTGGACAAGCTGTTAGCCTCAATTGCTGCCCAGAGCTTAGTCGCAAGAATATCATCATATTTCACCCTATAAAATCCAGTCTGCTCAACATTTACTTTGACCCAGAAGTGTTTATGATTGCATGTTTCATCAGGGATCTCTTGAATAGGCCCACCGCCACCCAATTGACAGAGAAACTCAGATATGTCCAACTTGTGCACCTTAGATTCTAGGAGAAAACTTTTCTGAATCTCATATGAACCCAAACATAATGTTACTGGAATGATCCATCGTGTATCTCCAAGTGAACCACCAGAAATGAATTGCGACTGCAAAAACCAGACAGATGCATAATAGAAAAGAACATATTAATTCATTTGTTCCTCTATAAAGATAGATTCAGGGGCATGAAAACTTCAAGGGTACAGATGATTAGCTGATCTGGCCTCAGAATTACAATAAAGCAGAATGCCATTTCCTGATTTTTTCAAAGATCCGAGTGTAACGCTGAACATGGAAAATTCAAATAACAATAAGGAGATGTGTAGCTAGGTTGTCCGTTTTAATTTTGATATTATAATAAACAATTCAAATTTCCCCTAGAATGGATTTATAAGAGAAGAAACAGTATAGCAGAACAACAAGATGAAGGAATCCACCACTTACACAGGGACTGTAGGTGTTGTCTGTTTGATTGACATGGTTCCTGTTTTTTTAGACATCTCCATTATTAAGTGAAACTCGATAGCATCACCTAAACAATCAAGTTTATGTAATCTTGTATAATGAAGACAACCATATCTAATGTGACACCTTTCCTAACATTTAGTTTACATCACCAAGAGAGACTAAGGGCTCATAGGTTGGCAATAAGGTTATTATCAAAAAGTTAATGGAAGATGTTTTTGAAATGAGAGGGTTTTCAAGCGTTATCTATGTTTTGTTGTTTGTAACAGATGGCGGGGCCCTCATCCTGTGTTTTATTTGGCTTTTATTTGAGGTTTATATGCAATATAATCAGCCAACCAAAGGGAATGAACAGATCTTCTATCTTTTCATGCACCTAATGGCTCCTTTCATGGTTTGCCATATTAGGAACTGGTATCATTTCGGCACCAAATCAATACTGTTTGGTACAGGTTACGTACGCTTAGGTGGATCAGGAGGTTCCAACCCATGAACCGCTTTGAATCAGGCCAAACTAGGATGTTCAGTTTGATTTAACGTGGTTCAATTCAGTACATCGGTACGGGGCCAGTATGGATGGTTCAGGATGGTACTGGCGGTTTGAGGTAGTTTGCCCACCATACTGAATCAAAAGATGAAACTGTTCCATTCTGAGCTGGTTCAATGGACAATTCAACTAACCTTGCTCCCTTCCCCTTTTCCATTAGACTTTTTTTTTTTGTGTGAAAAATCCACACCAACATCTAATGCAAATTGGATATGCATCAGAAATTTTAAATATGCATTGAATTCTTGGCTTATAGATATATTAAACCAATGAAGAATTGGATTTTTCCAACATCGACACCTATGTGGCTCTCGCACAAATTTAATGATAACTAAAATTGCACTTTAGTTATCTTGGAGTTCTTTTTAGGATCGAACTGTTTAAAACTTCATGAAATGTCACATAACACTTACTCTCAAACGAGTTTGACTTCTAGTTAGGAATATATATTTTGATGACAACAACAAATTAAGATAACATATGATCAATCTTAAGATGTATGATTTCTACTAACAATAATTTTAAAGTCTATGAATCATCACCAAATTTACTAGCATTAGACCTTTTTAACTACTTGCAACCACATTTCACACATTAAATTAAGAGCGATATAATCATGGTTATACAAGTAGCTGCATGAATTGAAGTAAATACTAGAGTGGGACCCTCCATTGCATTGGGTGACAGAGTATGCGATCCTATCAGTGCAGAGTTCTCAACAGAACCAATAAAAAGTAAAATACAAATCAGAGTTATGACGTTCTATCTCATATTGCAAAAAATCCATAAATTTCTGGGGGCACTAGCATGAGCAGAAAGGTTGAAAAGTCTACTGTTTGAAAGAGAGAAAAATGACCCGAAATTCTAGGAGCTAATCCAAAATCACCAACTCGAATTATAGGCATAGCTTTTGTAACTGCTTTATCTGCCTGAAGCCATGGGAACCAGAAATGAATTAACAAATATGAAGCAAGACCTAGTCCCTCCCATCCCAGATAACTATGTAATCTTTAACATGCTCTATCCTACAAAATTATGTTTTTATTAAATTTGTCTTCTCCTACTTATCTGCAAATCTTGAATTTTTGCTCTTGCCAAAACAGATACTTGGGCATACATTCAAATCCAATTCTTGTGTCCATGTCCAAGAGATACTTTGATTTGTAGCTTCAGTACATTATTTTTTTCATCCCCCAAGGAATATTTTTGCTGTTTAAAATCCTACATTGAAACACATGATTTCTGTTTCTAAAGGATCATATTCTCTTTCTCATGCAAGGCTGTCAAATTGCCTGCATGGTCCTAGGCCTAGGTGGAATGCTTAGGCAATTGGGCAGTTGCATGCACTAAAAAATTCTAAATTTTAATAAGATTATATGTTTTCATTTGTAGAGTCATATATAGTTCATCGAAAGCACATCATAGCATATATATCATATTCATAAATAGCAAAGATGTCAACTACTAGACTGGTGCAATAATAAAATATTTAATTATTTTAGCTTAATAATTTTTTCAAATGTCAGAGTATTTAAATCTTCTCAGAAACACAAGACCTTCAAGCATCAACCAGCATCCAGGTGAACACATTTTAACCGAAATTCATATTTTCTCTCTCAAAGCGAAATGTTTTCTTTACATAAAGCAAGAATAACTTAAAAAAACCAATACCTTCCATAAATCAACAAACCAAGCACTTACCAAGACAAAGGCAGCCTCTAGGCAACTAGGTGCTTCCTAGGCACACACCTAGGCACTTGGGTGGCTGCCTCACGTAAAGGCTAGGAAAACACCAGGCACCTAGGTAGTTGGGTTGCCCAAACACGTAGGCAGGATCTCTCATGCACCTAGCTGCTTGGCTATAAGAACCTTGATCTCACAAGTCTATGCATGAGATCTCACAAATCTTAAAGTCATAACGTTTAGGTGATTAATCCCGTTTCAACTTTTCATTTTTATTGTGCTTCCAAGGGATAGACAAGAAAATATCTGGTTAAGAGACTTAGGCAGCTTGGTAAAAGCTTGAGGATGATGACACTGTCCATAGATGAGGAAAGCAATGCTTACCAGCTACTCAGCAGCCCTTTCTGTGGCATCGAACTGTTGGGATTAATCAATCAAGTAGAGTACTAAGCTGAATTAAACTTGGTTCAGGGTTCTGGATTTAGTAAGTTCTTTCTGGCAGATCAAAACTATTTGGTTTGAAATGTTTTGAATTCTGTTGACCAAAATTTGATAGGTGTGAAAAGCAAGGTGTGTGTCCAGAAAGAAGGTAGCTTTTAATTTGAGTGATTTGCAATGTTGTCAGGGCTGGCTCATTGTCTTAGGGGTTGTAACTTGAATGACTTTGATATTGTCCTACCATTGGGTTGAGCTCTTCCTAAGAAAAGGCCTTTCCTTGTTTAGATGTCATCTTGAGTTCCTTCTGTTTCAAGCTTTGTAGCTCCAATTGAGTTAGCTTCCTTTCTTTTTCTTGATCTTTTTTTTTAAAAAAAAAATTCCAATGAATTGGGTAGGGTTCGCTGTCATTTATTCTTAGAAAGGGGTTATCTGTCCTTTTCTTATTTGTAAGGCATTCCCCATTTTTTTTTCTCAGAAAAGAAAATATAAGAATACATCTGACTAAACACAACCATTTTGCCCCTTAGTCATTTCACTGCAAGTTAGACCAAACAGTAATCATACAGTGTTGAAGTGCCGAACACCTCTTCTTGATAATCATAAAGACTGCTGCACCATTAATAAAGGCAAGGAGTATTTATGCTATCCAAAGATTGGTCTCATGTAAGTATGCTTTTAAAGACAATAAGAGTGCTCATTCTCCATGATCTCGGCCATACCAATGCAATTTTGACCACAGTTATGCTGACTACTACTTGCATTCATGCAGATAGTCTCTGATACAAAGAAGTTCATTAATTCTTAGTCATTTTTTCTTCCATAGAGTTTCAGGTTAAGTTTCATAACGCATAATGAAAATATTAGTGTTACTAGATTAAGTGTAATAAATTATACTGTTTTGTATTATCAACTAGTGAGTAGAATGAAATGTCTTGAAAACTGGCATCAACTACAATGTTAAAAGGTATGATATTGCCTAAAATATGCATGAGTGGTGAATCTAAGTCATGAAAATGGCATTTCTTTGCATGTAGGCTAATCTTTGATTGCTTTATAGCAAAAGGAATTATTTTAAATATTTGAAAATGAAGTACATCTTTGTTATAGTTGATGACCACATTGGTGGTAGTGAAGGCCACAGAAAGAAAGAGCATATATATTTTGGGGTCCTAACAGTATTATCCACACTTGTTTATATCAAGAAAACACATAAGATAATAAACAGTGAGAGGTTCAAGATCCGCAAAACCAATACCAAGAACTATATCAATATATTACTAGTTTGATACTATATGATCGATACGGTATGGTACATATCCCATTCCAAAACAGGGTCCCAATACTTTTTCTCACTCCCAGCTATATTATCGTCCAAAACTGGGTAGTATAGGTTGGAACCGGATGGTACGGGATGATTTTATTTGGTGATACTATACCAATACCTTATAGGTATGTACGATACAGGTGGTCTGGGGAGCTACAAGTCTGTATGGTGCACTTTGGAGAGGTTCATAGCAAATTTTCCTTCATGAAATCAACTAGAAAACATGCTTAGCTATATAATGATAAACAAACAATGCAATAATCTCTCACTATAAATACAACAGTAAATATTTCTAATCAATTACTCTAGATTTCAATAATGAATGTTAAGAAAAAGATATGACCATTTTAATTTTAGTAACTATGCCATGCCTCTGTAGTTTCATGCTTAATGAAATGAACTAGAAATTCTATTTAGAAATGGGAACATGTAACATTTGAGAAAAATAAATGACCTTATCATTGTTTCACAAAATCACTTTATATTTAAAAACTTAAATGTATTTCATAACCCATTCTATTTTAGTGGTTGACTTTCTTAAAAACCCAGTACATGTAATTTACGTAATAACCTCATATAGGGATATCTATCCCCATTTCTAAATTATTAAGACAGACCTGCTCAAATTCTAGCATGCAGTCATTGGATTTTATATAGATAACTGGATATCCTTTCTGCTTTGTCCAAGTTTCCATCATTGCTTTCACAGGCGCACCAGACTGTTCTGAAAGAACATCCCACAAATCCTCTGTCTGTGCATTTTGACAAGCATATCTTTTTATGTAGGAGACCAAGGATTTCTGAAATGACATACAGATCACACTAAGGATCAGCATTAGAATGATCCTACAGAAACATAATTTACCAGTATAATAACAAAAGAATATATAACAATGTTCAACTAGTTGCCTTAAAACATATATAATCATCGATAATAGCACAAAAGAGCAACTTCATTTACATATCAGCAAACCGTTAATGAATTTCAATATGCTAAAAATTAAGATGAATGTGCGCCAGTAATCAACAAAATTTATATTGATTAGCTTTTCCTTTGAGTATCCGAGAAACCTTTTTTGTTATGTTGCACGTGACTATACTGCAATGTTTCAGATGTCATGCTTATTTTATCAAGGTTTTGTTTTGGAACGTGACATCTTGTGAAATTGAATACTGTGCATCGATGATGTAATATAACAATTTGAAAAACAGCAGCAGCAGTTATAGAGGTACTCTATTTATTATGATCTATCAAAGAAAAAATATATGTCCTGTGTAAGGTAGATTTATTTGAAATATACACATAATATAACTATGGATATGAACAGAAGAATTTCAAGTGAAGAAGTTAACCCCTGGGAGAATAGACAGCAAGCATTATCCCATCAGTATGGGAAAAAATAATGTCAAATTTTGAACAGTTTAAATTTTTTTGTGAACCTGACATAAATTCCCAGCCTTCTCAATCCCTGCTATACAGTTTGTACGGTAATGCAGTTTGTACATATCTGCTCCCACGGTTGCAAGTTCTATCAATTGTAGGTTCAATTCCTATACTTGAATGTATTGGTTGCAAGACTTGACGTGACAACTGACACATCAGCCATTCCAGTCTATGGTCATGTTAATGGATCTATCTCCATTGTTGCAAGCAACCTCTTGGTTCATTCCAGGAACTTTGCATTTGAGCAGACACTCATGCTAATCTATTTATATCTTGGCCAAACAACTTTCTTGTCAATCCCTATACATTAGAGGGTCTGTTTTCCCTTGCATGGGCAGTCCATTGTTCTTGTGGCCAACACTTAGTTCTCATAAACCTTTAGTTGACAGCTATTAGAGATTGTTTGTAAGATAACTTATCAAAGTTTATTTGCACATTACTGTCAATCAATTCACTGTTAATGTATTCTTGTATTTGTTATTCGACTCCATAACTTACATATGGATTTGCATACATGGACATCCAGCATGGCAAATGTACAATAGGGACAATTCATGCAAATATTCTTATTGGTTACATGCCTTCAAGAACTGGCATTCACTCTCACACTAGTTCCTCAAATTTCACTTGCCAATGCAAAAGTTTTACTTCAGCAAAGATTCCAAATCTTTAGCAAGATGGAGGTCACAGAGAGAGAGAGAGAGAGAGAGAATAACACGTTAAATAAAAAATACAGCAGAGTAACTAGTGATTATTTTACCAAAAATCATGGACTTGTTTGCAAAATTCTTCCAATCATAAATTAAGAAAAATGATTAAGAGAAATAAAATATCAGAAAAAATCTGGACAAGTCTTTTCGACAATAATTTAGTGAGTCCTTAAACCACAGAATTTTTTGGCATATGATCTTTCCTTTTATCATTTGCAAAAAAAGACAACTGAATTTTGGTGGACATCATTTCGTGAATGTCACAGGAAAGATTTATAAGATGCCAATAGCTCAAACAAAGTTTATGCATATGAAGCATAGTGCTGAAACATTACCTCAACATCTAACAAAAGATAACTGAGCATACATCCAATTTCAAAGTTATGGAATCTAGCCAAACAGAATAGGATTTAAAATAAATCTAACCTGAAATACCAGCTACCTAACCAAACAGAATATGATTTAAATAAATCTAACCTGAAATACATCATAGCCAATATGTGCTTGCAGCATTCGAATGACAGCAGATCCCTTTTTATAGCTTATTGCATCAAAAATTTCATCAATTGCCCGAGCATGGGTTACTTCTACCTGAAATTTACGCATAATTAAATATGAAAGCAGGAAACTTATAACATCCTCCTTTGATATGACAAATATTTTGAATTTCACATACCAATCAGTAATTGTGCATGCAAATAAACCTTTATGTTCATTAAGGTAAACTGCAGGGATATCTAAAATAACTGACTTGACAATGCTGAATACAAACACACACATGGAACTGTGTTTCAATTGTTAAAACTGAAGAATGATTCTAAACATTTTCTTCAAAAGGAAAATCAGACAATGCTTATTTATAACAAATACTAAATAATGTGATTAACTTCAATGGTCTAAAGCCAGATGAATAACTTCTTTCCAGCAGTTTAGTGGCTGTTTAAAGCCACTGCTGCTTTTAATTGTAACAGTATTTTTCTGAGTTTTATTGATAGATCAGCAATCATGCCTCAACAATAGATATTTTAAAAGCTTAAGATAGTCCTAGCTACATATTTAAAATAAGCTTAAAAGCAATCAGTTTTCATTCTATCCATTTCAATTTTGTTATGCATTCATATCAGCATTCTCATTTGTGCTACAGTCAACTTGTTTTCTTCAATCCTATTTAATGCCCAACATTTTGAGCCATATAACATGGCATTAGTGTCATTCAATAAAATTTTCCTTCAAGTTGTCAGGGTATTTATCAGTCATAATACCCCAGAAGCAACTTTTCAGTTTATGCAATCAGCTGCAATTCTATTAAATATGTCTCCATTTATCTCTCCCTTTTTTTTTTTGTATAATAGTTTCCATATAGCGAAACAAATCACTTATGGTATCTCTTGTCCATCAATACTAATTGGGGCCCCAATACTTGAAAGTTTGCGTTCATAAATCCAATTTAGCATTTACTCATGTTCTTTTCTCATCAATTTGCACTATATCATCAACTAACATACATAATGGTACATCTTCTTGAATATTAGAAATAAGTTCAAATCTAATTAGGGCCAAAAGACTCAGGCTTAGCATAGATCTAAGGAGTGCACTACTACATATATAATTAAAATGAGTTAATATTTGTCATGCTCAAAGAAAAAAAATGATAATTTTGGTTTCCTAAGCAACCTCATGTAAAGGGTGTCCAAAGAGAATTAAGCCATGGGTCATAATATATAGAAGAAAATTACAATTGATGGATTCCCCCACCAAGATAGACTGATGATTGAATTACTTGCTCAGTTAACACATTCATTTGTCATCAGTTGAAAGAAGACCAAAAGAACCAAGTGATTTATAATGTAGAGTTCTGTGAGTGTCAGAAGAAGGGCTTTGCTCAAGAATGAAATTGTGGCATACGAAAGAGTATGGAAGCCCCAGCATCTATGTAAATAATCTCTAGCATAGAAGAGCTTAAAAAGAACCTTTCTGGAGTGACACAAATATCCTGAAGACTTAAAAGTGGCATGCAGTGGAAAATTGTGCAACATGATCAGTAACAGCAGAAGTATTGGAAACCAATCCCATTTAGGGTTGAAATTGAGCTTCATCTCAATGAGTACTGAGTAGTGATGGACTAATTTTGTCATGGTGTAATGACCATTAGCAGATACAATTCAAGCACCAGTCTCCAATCATGTTTTCCTCATTAATAGATCTTATGAAGTACAGTGTGATGTTGGATCCATGCCACACCTATATTTTACAAAACCTATATATTTCCTAACTATGGATCTTTGATAAAGTAGACACATGGTCAAGTTTATTCATGGCCTTTCCTTTACCATAAGATGAGAAATAAGCTTACGTCAACATAGTGTAAAGATTTAAATAGCACTTAACAATTCTAGGGCCTATAAAGCAAGAATATACTATGAGGCCATCAAATGTGAAGGGAATTCTCAACCCTTACAAGAAAGACCAAAGCAAAAGGCAATGCAAAGTCAAAGCTAACACCAAGCTACGGTTCAGGCTTCATGCATTAGAAGCAACAAGGTAAAAAAAGTATTCCATATTAATTTAGATTTCTTTTCACCAAATCAGATTTATTTCTGCTCTATATTTTGCACTTGTAAAATTTGAAAAGCTTGTTTCTTAACATAGTTGAATTATAGGACTAATGGGAATTCTTGTAAGTTTCAAAAAAATGTTTAAGGAGTTTAAAATCATAAAATTGTTTAGAGTCATCTAAAATAATGTAAAAAAATTTCAGGCCTGTTCTAGTGTCTTTAAAAATGTGCCATTATATGGGGACATTTTAATGGAATTTGTGTGATAGTTTCAAAGAAAATGTTTTCTATTATAGCAGATTCTACGACTATCTTTCGTTATATCACGCTTTCCCTTTCCTCTTCTATTACTCACCATTACTGAAGTTTAGAGCTCATTACACCATAAAACACAAAACCCATTCAACGATCTTGTCCACTATAAAAATCTTCCTCACTGTTTTAGAGAGCAAACAATTAGAAACTTCATACGAAGGCTATTTTAAATAAATAAAGGCCTTTTAAGTTAGCTTAATCAAATAAATAGAAATATTATGCACTAATTAAGAGTAAAACTTCACTTACAATCAAGGTTTTAAATCTCATGGGATAGAGGAGTCTCAATTTTTTCTTCGAACAAGATGCCCCGCGTCTCGTTCCGTCTCGATCTCCGACCCAGTCAGGCATCCCAATACTTGTTTAGAATGATTTTTTTTAAAAAAAATTATTTATAAAGTTTTAATATTTTATTCAATTTTTAAACATTTTAACTTAAAAAGTTATGTACTAATGATAAATTAGATTTATTTAAAATTGACACTATAATGTATTATGACCGACATAGGATGGAACGGGATGGTTGAGATCGGTGCCAGAATCTCTTAGGATGAGACGTTTCAGCTGTCTCGAACCCCATCCCGCCGAGATTTGAATCACTGCTTACAATAAACCACCTATTGCTTTTATCAAGTAGTGGCCCACTATAGCTTAAAAAGGGGTAACTCTATTAATTTGCTCCATTAGATAAGGCCTTCAGTCACCACCTACTTAAATGACTTAAAATCAATTATAGACTCTAACAATACAAGGAGGGGGAAGTTCATAAACAACAAAAATTGAATTTGTATTCTAACCCCAAAAATCTCATCTGAAAATCCTTATCTCGTCATCAATCAAATGTTTTGCCATATATGAACGATGCTTTAAAGGTACACTTGCATGATAGAATTAAGGCAATTGAAGTAGATATTTTCTGCACACTGACAGAGCTGATGAGAAAGCTTGTCTTCTGCATTTTTTCATAACAAACAGCCAGGAAAAGAATTATGTACATTCAACATGAAACATCTCAAAATTGAGCACAAGGCATGGTTGGCCACAGAAAAAAATCCCAATTCTCAACCAGAGGAAGGAAGCACCATGTGAAAAATTGCTTAGTAAGGTCACTTTTGTTAAACATATAGTTAGCCCCACACAGTATGTGAACACCTAATTCCTTGTGATAAATTAAGGATGTTATTGATAGGAGCAAGCTTCATAGTACCAGTGTGTATCACACAGTACTAGGCATATCATACTGTATGAGTGCCAAACTGATACTTGACATGGGAGGCATAATAAGTATCAATACACTGAATAAACCTTGAACCAGGCATACTGACATACCAAACTGATACAAGGATAGGATATCATATAGTTTCAAATTTATGCAATTAATATAGTAGCAATATTGAAGACCACATCATAATTTAAAAGTAACAAATTCTCACCCCTTGAAACATGTGAATACTAGGAAGTCTGGATCCACAAGGTAGAAAATACCTCAATAGGGTGTGATTCTCTGAGAGCGTCCAACTTTAGACCTCCAGCAGTTTGCTCCAGAAACTGTCCATATTTTCCACTCAGGGAATGGTGCATCAGTAGCTAGATAGCTCACCTATAAATGCATTACATTTCATAAAGAATTACTAAGAAACAGAGAAGCTGCTAATTCGTCAAACAGTCTAGAGCAGAACTGCAGTAAACAAAGTAGAAGTGTCAGTATAGGAAAAATACCCAGGTAGCAAACCCCTCATTAAGCCATAGATGGGTCCACCACTCCATTGTTACCAGATTTCCAAACCACTGATGTGCTACCTCATGTGCCACAGCAATTGTAATCTGAACAAGAAAAGATTGAAAACAAAAACAACAAAACAAAAAAAAGGGACTTCAACTTACAGAGTGATGAAATATGCAATTAGCATACAGTATAGAACATCATTAAAAATTCAGAAACCAAACTTTCAAAGGCAACCATAGAATACACATTTTTCTGCATAGCAATACACCACAGAAAGTATAGGAAACTGTAGTAAACATCAATAATTTCTGAAAACCGAAATAATCAATAAAAAAGAACATATTAATATGTGATAAACATCAGTACCCATTGCTTGTTTGCAGCTGCAGAGTTATGCTCGTCATATAACAAAGCTGTATCACGAAAAGTGATTAACCCATAGTTCTCCATTGCTCCACCAGAAAAGACAGGGATCACAACCAAATCCAATTTAGGAAGAGCATATGGCACCGAAAAATATCTGTGCATCTCCATAAATGTCGAATATCAAGGTTCATGACAAATAGAAAATGATAGCAAAAGAAAAATATGTTTGCATTTCCCTCTTGCTTCACATCCTATAGGATCTGACAGATCTTTTTAGTCACAATGTTAAGGACTAGCAAAGAACAGATAATTATAGAAAAGTATACTATTCTTATTTCTTCCCCTTTGTAGAATAAAAAATTCCAGATGCAGTTTGAAAGACTCAAGTTTCCCCATGTCTTCGGAAAGAAAAGGAATTGATTGATCTGTAAGAAATTGGCAATCAAAGATAACATAGCATACCCAAAAAAACTGAGGAAAAGCATACTCACATTTTAAATAGTTCCAGCGACCTTAGTGCAATATGTAACCCAAACTTTCCTTGATCACTCTTGCCAATTGGACAATATACGCGAACTTTAATCCCTGCATGGTTGAATATTCTTGTAAGCAGAGTCAAAGGCATGTCTTTGATAATTATATCACTACTTATATGCTTACCGTCTGGTGTTGAATCTTCAATGCAATCAAATAAGCCAACAACAATAGCCACTAAATATGTTGACATGGTTGGTGACACCTCAAAATAAACAGTCTTCAACTGACCCTCAATGATTTCTTTAGTGACTGGCATGTTAGATAGTGCCATCAAATCACAGGGAACTTCCAGTGTAATTTGGAATGAAGCCTGTGGAAATATTTTACTATGTATAAGCAGAGGCACAAAATCTTGCATTTCAAAACATTCTGAAACTTCATAAGAAATGAAATGAAACACTTCTAGAATGCATTTTAGGCTGCACAGGGACATAATAGGTGACAAAAATAATTCTTAGCTATGGTCACCAACTATATAACCATCAGAAAAATCAGTCTTTGCTTGGGATTTTCCTTCATCATAGGAAAAACTATAAAATATATTGCTAAAATTTCAACTATATTGCTAAAATAATTTATTTTTAGGAACTAAAAGTAAATGGTTAAGGGAAAAGGCATACAACAATAGCCATTAAGCTAAATATAAAGTTTCAACAATCCAATTCTTCACCATAATCACACGTTGACACAATTCTTTGCTGTTCATTCTGAGTCAAGTGCTGCTAGCATGTGATGTACCATGATGTGCTATTACTAACCTAAAATTCCCCTCTTCCCCATTCAATTGCACCCCTAAACCCTACCATAAAGAGAAGAAGAAGAAGAAAAAAGAAGTAAAAGCACAGGCTGGCAACAGGGGTGCCTAGTGCCAGCAACAGCAACAACAACATTGGTAAAGTTCATAAGCAATCTTTTACTTCCTCGACCTTTTATCTCATTTCCCCTCCCCCCTTCCTTTTTCCTCCTAGTGACAGTTGGCTGCAGCCAACAATGTAGTGATGGGCCATGACTAAATTTCCATGGCCACCACTGGTCATAGAGAAAAAAGAGAGGCCAATGCTACCTATTGCCTACTTCGCCACCTTGACATCCAGGCATCCAGTTAGGTGCCACACTAGAGTTTAGGCATTGGGCATATACCTAGTTGCCCATTTTATGCTACAGTTTTCCCCCCCTCTCTCTTTTAGTACAATGGTTGACCCTACCAATATCTTGGCACTAGCGGTTTACAACCAAACTCATCCAGATAAATAAAGGGAGAAAAAAATAAAAGAAAGGATAACCCACACTTTCCAGATAAGCTCTTCCAAAACCAGCTAGTCTTTTACTCTCCAAAGCCAGATCTTCCATTCTTCTTCAATCCTATTCCATTAAAAAAAGACAGCAGGAAGAAAAAAGAAATCATAAGCACCTGACCACTTCTTCTTCTTTTTCTTCTTTTTAAGGAGCACCTGACCACTTTAATTAGCCTAACAAAACACTATTTCTATGTCTCTCACGTCACTCTTTCTCTCTTTATATAATACGAAAACCAAAAACTGCAGCCTTGAACTCAAAATCTAGCAAAATATGCTTACACATTTGCATCAATATTTGTTTCTTATTCTTAACAAAATATCAGCCATTTCCAAGTCCTAAGTCTTGCTCCTTCATGTTTTTTCTCTCATCATTTCTTATGCTCTTGCTTGTTTCATCTATCATGCGTAAATACCTAGCATCCCATTTGTGGTGGCGATGTGAGATTAAGAGAGGGGTGGAGCATAATTTTAATAAGATAGTTTTTTCTTTCATGTTATCTTGCTTGTTCGCCTTAAAAGGAAAAAAATCTCGGTTCCTACTAACTTCTTTTCTTTTATTATCTACTATCTACATATCCTTGCTTGGATATCTATTACCATAGGTTGCGTTGTAGCTCCTTTAAAATCAAGGGGCTTTGTCTCCTGTGTATTTGTTGTATTACAAAGCTTGAACAATCATTATCTTGCATCGTAAAAGTCTTCTACTTCCACTTTCTATTCAACGTGATCAAAGAATAACAAGGATCATGCCCTCCCAACATGAACAGATATCCAAAGCATGTGACTTTGGTGTGTTGATTGCTATGTCTGTCATATTCTTGTTTTGTGTTATTACTTCTTCTCTAGGATAATGCCAACTTTCATCCTGAAGCTATAAAGAAAAACAAAGCTAATAATTGCACTCCTGGAAACAACAATAGGAAATGATAAATGAATGGAAGCATGAAACAGGTTCATAAAATTGGAAAAGGATAGCTTGGGGGTAATGCATGGAAAGCCATAAAAACAGTAGTACAAGTTCGATTAACGATAGTTTCTACATAATTCTATTAATACTCGGTGGTTTTCTTCATATTTTAAGCAACTCCTATACCTTTTCCTCAGTTGTTCTGACATGTTTCCCTCTTTCAACAAAATCGAATTACATCCATTTCCCAAATACATGCAAACATGTGTTTCCAGAGGTTAACACCATGGGAGCAAGTACAGAAATAAGATCATTGTTATACCTTGAGAGCAGGTTCATCCCAGCATGGAAAGCACCTTCTAGCATCAACTGCCTCGAACTGTGTTACCGCCATGTTCCTCTTGATCCCATCAACCACGAACGTGCTGAAAGTGATGATTCAAAAAGTATGATAATAATCATTCAAATACCACTGTCGAAAGGCACAAAATAAGGCGTAATAAGTCGCTCTTAAACCATCGTCAAAGCATTGAACCAGGTTTCTCAAGAAACAAGAACAATTCAGCAAGATTGAAGACCGAACACCAAAGGTCGAAACAGGGAGAAAGAAAAGAGTACCTTCGATAGAAGCCCCTCATGTGGTCATTGAGAACGCCCGAGAACCTAATTCCAAGAACTCCCCTCCCAAGAGGGAGGTTCTCATCGAAGACAAGCACCAGAATCTCATCCTCCTCCTCGAGGATGACCTCCTTGGGCCGTAGGTCCTGAAAGAGAAGGCGGCAAGCGATGAGGACGCACCCAAACCCACACCCGATACCGAAACTTGGAGCTTACCCGAGGCTGAGGATCGGCGGTCCGGAAGAAGACGGAACCAGAGTCGATTTCGAGGTCGATGGCGTTGAGGACGAGGCATCGGATGGCCTCGACGACGTCCAGGTGGACGTCGACAGCGCCAGAGAAGACGCAGGCGGCGAGGTCGGGCTTGAGGGTCAGGTCGTAGCGTCTCGGGACAGCGAATTTGGGGAGGCGGGTCTGGCCCTTGAAGGGCAGGACCGCCGGCGATGCCATGACGCTGGGTTTGGGACTAATGTAATGGGGAGTGGAGGAGTGGAGGAATGGTTGGAATGGCTGGGAGAAGTATTTGTAGCGGGAACGCTGGCGGTCATCTGGCCTGGAGGAAAAGTCTTCGGTGACGATTTAATTTTCGTTTTCACAAAAGAAAATGACTGGACGGGGAAAACTTTGGTGGTCCAGACGAGTGAAAGGGAGGTTGGCGGTTCGTAGGGAAGTCTACGCAGGACGGGGACGTTTTCATCAGCGCCAAGCGCAGATGATGTTGAACGCTAGCAGCGGCATGGCAACAGCGACGCAGACAAGCAGGAACGGACGGTGGCAGCGACTCTATGGAACGGTATTGATTTTTTTTTTTTTTGGATAAATATATGTTGATTGATGTATTTTTTATTTTTCACTCCGTCGTATCAATATTTATACATATTTTATTATAGTATAACTATTTTTTATATTTTTTATATTTTTTATATATTTTAATTATAAATCAAGTTTTAAAGTTTTAGGTTTCCGTGTCTTATGAGATGTTGAGGTAGGTTACTATTCCAAGTAGTAGGATGAAATTGTTTTACCATCATTGCAGCATCTTAATCGATGCGTATTGAGATACCTCTTCTTCTAGCTATCAAGAGAAGACGGGATGATGATATATCTCGTTCTATAAAAAGGTTGGAACGATCATGTTTCATGAATTTAAAATCTTATCTGATTAAATTGTTTGATCTAATGATTAGGTCATTAATTTAGCGGCTTAGCATCTTGATCAAATTGATCTATACTCTGAAGCTTATAACTATAAAAGAGTTTTAGCTCGGGCTCTTATCCAATTATTTTTTTAATTTTAGCTAATTAAAAATACTATACCTAGAAACCCCACTAGCAAATTGGACTTGTCCGTAGAACTAGGCTTTTAATATATTTTTAATGAGCTATGTTATAGAAAGCTGAAAAGAAAGTATAATATATTTTTTATAAATAAGTATAATATTTTAATGATCAGTGGCAAATGTTTGAAAATCTGATTCTTTGCATCAGATTCTATATAAGTTAGAACAAAAATACTACATTCTCTAGGAACTAATTTTCTAGTAAGAGCTTCACATATCGAAAATTCTAATTTTCTAAATTAAATTTCAAGTTAAAATCAAAAGTCCAATTTTTAAATTCAAATTTTGTGTTGAACAATAAAAAATTAATGACAAAAATATACTTTTGGTCCTCAAACTTTCTCTCAAGATGCATTTTGATCCTCAAATCTTTAGCTATCATAATTTTGTCCCTTATGTTTTAAGACTATTGCATTCTATCATCTTATTACATATAAAAGAAAGCAAAATTGATGAAATAACTGATGTATCATCTAATCAACTAATCCATATATTAAAGTTAGAATAGCGTATAAACTATTTCATCAATTTTAATTAATCATATATGACAAAATATCAGAAATGCAACATTCATAAAATATGAGAGATTAAACTGTAACAACTGAAAGTTTAAGAACTGCAATGAATTTTAAGTGGAAGTTTAAGGATGGAAAGCATATTTTAGCCAAAATTATTCAAGTTGGAGTTGTTTGGCCTGCTTTTTCTTACGGTACTTTTTATTACTCAAAATATTTTGAAAAAGAATATTTGAATTACAGCTAAAGCCTCATTGTTTGTAAAATTTAATTTAGTATAATTTAATATAAAATATAAGTTGAGAAATTTTTGCCATTCAGCAGGGAACTAAAAAGCATAGAAAGTTGAAATATTTTTTAAACACAAAAAATTTGGAGAGCTAACTTTCTATATCACTAATTACGGGTATAATCAAGATTTGCTTGATTGACACAAAAAAAAATAATAATAATAATTTAAATTTTTCTTCAAACTAAGTATTAGTATTTGACTTTTAGTAGCACGACAAAATTTGGCTCACGTCACGTATCTTTTCCATATGGTACATAAATTAAGAATCCTTCCTCAATAATGATGGCTTGGCGGTACCTTTCAATATACCTCACCGCAGCTTTTATTGCTTTGCTGTTATATGCGACCGCATGCGCACCTCAAAACCAAATTTGGCTCACATGGCACACCACTCCCATGCAGTACACTAATCAAAAATATCCTTTCTTGCGACAATGGCTTCGTGATACCTAATAATATATATATATATATATAACAATGGCTTGACAGGATGCTATTATGTCACCATGGTTTATATATATATATATATATATAATGGCTTGACAGGATGCTATAATGTCACCATGGTTTTTATTGCTTCCTCGTTATATGCGACGACAATTCCTCCAGCCAAGCGCACTCAAAAACCTTGCTCCACCATAAACATATAATTTTACGGTAAAATCGTGTTCATATTAAAATGATACTGCCATCCTACCTGCCAAGATCTCGTGATTCATGAGTAGTAGCTGAAGGCTTGGGCATGAGTCCCATTTAAATTTGATCTATTTATTCAATAAATTTAGTTAATATAATTTTTATTTTTTAAAAAAACAAAGCTTAAATTCAGTTTTAAATCCTTCAATCTTTTTATGTCTTAAAAAGGTTTTAAATTTATTATTATTTGCAGTAGCTTCTTACAAAACAAATAAAAGCATTATAAAATTTATTTTATTAAATATATTTAAAATTTAGGTTTAAATTTAACCTACTTATTAAATAAATAATTTAATACGATATTCAAAGTAAGTTAATTTAAAAAAAAAAATTAAAATGAGATAAGCTGATCCAATCATGCTATTAAATAGATCAAATAAAATTAAACAGGTTAAAGATTTAAACCTTGGATGAATTTATCCTTTTATGATCCGAGTTTATTTATACTAAAGCCAAACCTGCCAAACCCATCTAGCAAGCGATCGATTACGGATTGGATTAACGTGTTCGACGGTAAATTGCAGCCATTCTTGTCATCTTCCATACCCACTATCGAATAAAAAAAGACCGTGACCGTGAAGCTCACCTTCATGAAGATGGCATCCCCAGCTGGAACGGCCTGAAACATGTCCCCTCCCGCGCGTTCCACACCTGCATCCCACGCGTTCCACGGCCTTAAAATAGTATTCCTCACTTGGTGATCCAAACAAGTAAAAACAAGTGAGAATAATAAGCGCACCTGGAATAGCTGGAGCTTCAGAGATCACATGTGGCAAGTCGAAGTTAATCCCTCTAACACCAGGGTACTTCGCCGTGATCATCCCTAGGGTAGCTCCTGTGCCGCCTCCTACGTCCACAAGCACTCCTAGCCCCTCAAAACCCTTGTAATTCTCCAGGATCTTCTTCATAACTATCGCCGAGTGGTTCGACATGCCTTCATTGAACAATTTGTTGAACCTCGGGTCCTTGCCGTGGTACTCGAACGCCGTCATCCCGTAGGCCTTGTTGAAGGGTATTCCACCTTCCAACACTGCATCTTTCAAGTGGTACCTGCCACCAAGAAACAAAGCGGGAATAATAAATCTTATAACACTTTTTTGTTGATTGGAATGGAAGCCCATTGATCGTACCAGCTCTCCATGTAGACCTTATCATGGATCATGAGGGAAAAGGGGGAGACGGAGACGCCGTCTCCATTCTTGGTGAGGAACTTGGCGACGGGGGCGAGGCCGTAGCGGCGGAGGGGGCGGCCGTCGGGGTCGTCGGAGAGGGAGCAGGTGAGGATGGAGTAGCTGGCGAGGAGGTGGAGGATGCGGTCGACCATGGCGGGGGCCTGGGGGTTGGTGGTGGGGAGGCGGGCAGCGATCTCGGCAGAGGATAGCTCAGCACCGGGGCCGGCCCGGGCAATGATCTCGAGGAGGTCGAGCTCGATGGCGGCTTTCAAGGTCATGGGGAGGGCCGCGAAGGAAGCGAGCTGAAAGGCGTACAAGAAGGCCTCCTCGTCCTCGTCGCGGGGAGTCTGGGGCTTTTGCTGGTTGGCAGAGGCCATTGTGGGTTTGGTTTGGAGGAGCGACGTCAGGACGAAGGGGGTTATATTTGTGGATTTCAGGCCTTTTGACAAAGGGCCGTTATCGTGTAACGCGTTTCGTTGGAGCTTGACACGATTATCATGGACCGATTTCGTTCTTTGCAACGCGGCCGACAAAGTGGAGTCTTTGCGTTCGTATGGGAGGATGGAGACATTCACGTTTTGCTGCGCCTTCTTTTGGGACGCTGCTCTTTTACTTTTTAAAAATTTTAAAATTATCAATCATTTGATTTTAATTTAACAAACATAAATTTATCATCAAAAATTACTCTCAACTAATTACATGCATGCAGTGTCACGCCTCAAGGCCTACGACCAATCTGAAAGGTGGTAACTTGCAGTACATTAGGCATGCAAGGCATTCAATAACAAAAACAATCATCGTTATAGGAGTAATTAACTAATATGTATATAGAATGAAATAATACTTTTATTGCAATTCCAAATAAAGTAAATATTTAAGTTACATGAAAAACTAAAACACTTAAAGATGTTTAAGCTAGGCTGGTAAGAGCTTAATTCTACCTTTATCCCTTTTTTGGGCTCTGAAAAATATCAAAAAGAATTTAATGAGCCCACACTCAGTAAGTCTAGTATAAACACATCATTAAAATTTAAGTACATAACATATCATAATATTATCTTGTTTTACTTATATTCTTTAATTATTTTGAATTCATATCCCATGCTATATCTTAAAAGTTCCAATTTCAAGTTTTCATGTCATCATAGTCATGAATTACATATTTTCACGTGTTAGAATTTACATGCCATCTTATTACGCTACGCCACGGTTATAAATTACGATCACATATATCCCTATGATAAGGTTAAAACACCTCATTTAACCCTATGGATGAAGGTATATATGTTCTCTATGAAAGTAGATCCTAGTATTAATCATTATGTCATCAAATTATATCATAATAGATCGAGGGTGACATATTTTATCATTTAGAATTTATTTTTTATTTCTTATTTAATTATTATCCATTAAATTCTTTAGATTAACATATATATAAATATATATTCGTACAATAATAGTTATGATATTATTATTAATACCATGAATTATTACTATTTTATGGTTTCACAATAAAATAGCTAGTTATTTTGCATTTTCTTCGTATTTGCATTAGCAATTTATAATTATTTTCATTATTATCAACATGTGCTATTATTATTATTACTATTATTATTATTATTATGTTGTTATTATTGTTATTGAAATAATAAATTATATAGAAATTAACTAAAATCTAAAAGCAATAATATTTAAATGCACATATTAAAGCAACAAAATTTATTTTATAAAATAATAGAAGATAATAAACAATATTTAATTAGATATTATATTTATCCATAAATTACATAATTTAAGAATTTACTAATATTACTAATTATAATTAGCTTACTAACCTTCTGTCACTAATCCACGGATCAAATTCAACTAATTAAGCTACTAATATGTACAATATAATATTTAAATTTTTAATTTTTAAAAATTATGATAGTCCAAAATAATTCTAATATTTTACTAAGTCTAATCTTTAAAATTTTTAATTTTTAAAAATTATGATAGTCTAAAATAATTCTAATATTTTACTAAGTCTAATCTTGGCTCTAACTTGAGGCTTAATTATCTTAATTTATATCAGCCTAAACAGTGAAGAAATAGCTCATAAAGTAACCAGACTGATCCCATATCTAGTCCTCAACCTTAAGTGGTTAGGCTAGGATTAGATTGGGCTCCAAAACGGGGTCCAACTTGGTCCAAATGGCTTAGACCAAACCCAAGACACAGAATCATTCTTTATTCCTCCCACTATTTTTTTTTTTTTTTTTGTCTTCTTTCTGCTTCCAGAAACCCACACCCAGACTCGCCAACTGCCGCTGGTGCCTTCCCCTCGGCTGGCCGATCGCCGTCGCCAGCCACCACAGTGCCGGCCGACCTCCACTCTCTCTCTCGCGCGTGTTTGGTAGCAACATCCAGCCACTGCTGGCTGATCTGGGCGGCTTGGCTAGCCCTCCTCAGCGGCCGCCGAACCCTACCCCAACGCCGGCCGGGGCCAACGCCTAGGCCGAACAAGTCGGCGTGCTCATCTGACTGCGCAAAGCCAGCCGTGCTGCACCAGGCCAACCGCGGCCGCTTGGCGGCTTGGCCACGGGCCGTCGGGATTCTGATGGCCCCCTTTCGGCCGGTCACCGGCTCCCCCTTGCCAAAGCATCCAGCCTGCGGTGGTCTAGTGGCCGCTAGCCACCGTAAAAAGGCTTCCTAAAACTCTATCCATAGGTCCAAAAAACAGGGCAGACAGACTTTCTCCCCCTTTATCGGCGATCGCAACCGACAAAGCCCAAACCATGCGACCCTATGAAAGTACAAGCAAGAGGGAAGAGAGTGGCCAGGGTACATGTTAAAAGAAATCGCCGACGAAGGAGAAATCGCCACCGAAAACCCACCCCTTGCTTCAGCCAAAACAGAGGAATCTATATAAAAACCCAGCTTTAAACTCCAAAATCCGATGACTGGAGGCTACCCTGAGATGGGGAAAAGGAGATCACCTACCTGGGTTTGTTGTCGGGCAGTCCGAGCACCAGCGAAGGTCCGATGATGCGATGAAGAATGAGAAGAACAGGGACACAAGAATGCGAGGGAGTTTGCTGAATACAAAGGAAAAAGAGGGGGGAGAAATTTAATCGTTCCCACCTTTATCGTGATGGATGGAATGGCGAGCGGAGGCGGCGGCGAAACGCAGGTGTTACGTAGGTTCATGTTTGACCCTTGTTTTTTTATATATTTTCATATTATGTTGCGAACCTCAAAATGTACTTATGGTTTATTACTTTTACGAGGCCTTAATACTTTAGAATTAAGAAGCCAACATATGTCGTAGATTTGGATTTGTTGGATGCTGTTGATAATTTTAAATAGTATCATCAGAATATTTATCATTTTATATGCATGGCTTTAAAATTTTTATTTACTAATAATTCTTTTGTGATGCGTGGTTGTGCGATATATTATAAATTGCGTATGAAGACCAATTTTTATAAGATCTTTCAAATAGATTTTATATTAATTTAATATTATGATCATTCAATTATTAAAAAATAATTATCATCGGCAGCTGAAAACGTTGCAGAAATTATTCAACATAAATTATAAAATTATCACCATGAGGGTATTATTGGCATTTGAAAGCGTTGGTGACTCTATTTCTTGTAACTACTAAACTATCTAGAAGTCTTTTATCGGCATTTTAAATTGCTGCTGAACTTTTGTCACCGAGATTTAAAATGTCCGTAATTCCATTCCTCAATGCGATGGTAGTGTCTTAAAAAAAAAGGACGCTTTGAACTGTTATTAAAAAGCTTTTAAGGATATTTTTTTATTGCTGCGATCGGCACTCGTGCTGTTAAGAAAATACAAGCAAATTTCAGAAAAAAAAAAAATGCTGCTAAAAAAATTCTCATTTAACAGCATTCATGCAAAGCGTCAATGATTAACTAGTGACATACTTTTGATGGCATATAGCTGATGAATGTCAAAAGAGCCGCTAATACTTGCAGCGTCAATCTTTTTGACCTATTCCTGCGTTTTTTATCTCTGGTAAAAGCTTGTTTTCTAGCGTGACAGAAAACGAACGATGTTAGCATCAAAAGCTTCTTAAAAAGATAGGTGCCTATTTTCTTTGTTCAAAAATTTTAACTCCAAGTTGGAGTTTTTATTGGGTTTTTTCTTGGATAGCTGGGCTTTTCGAAGTCGATTCTCCATCAACTTCAAGTCTTGTTGATCACTTGCCTGTTTTACAGCTTCATTATATCAAGTAAGAGATGATTAGTGGAAGATTGCAATTTAGACCATAACATGCTGGAATTTGTTCCAAACTAGTCAACTAGTCCAAACCTTTTATAGCATACCATGAAGGCACTTAAATAATGATAAATCCAATCAAGCACGTTAACTTTGATTTAGAAAGAAAAAGTAGTCATGTATATAGTATAATTCTCACTGGATGCTTATTATAATATAGCATAACAGAACACAAAGCTTAGAACCATACCCAACAAGCAAGGATAAATAAGGCTACATTATTTGGAAAATTCCATAACCCAAGCACCGGAAAAACCATACAAAACGTCGAATCCAGAAAAGCCAGCTTCCCTTGCTAAAGACTCGTACTCTTTTTCGGTCCTCTCTTTTCCTCCAGGATTATGGGCCAGCATAATGAGGTCAAGATGGAAGACACCTTGCGCAGCAATGGAATTTTCTGGAGTTACTGGAAGAATAGATTCCACAATTATCACCTTTCCAGCTTTTGGTAGAGCTTTCCAACAATTCTTCAATAGCTTTAAGCAGCGGTCATCACTCCAATCGTGAAGAATCCACTACAAGAATCAAAGTTGGTGTCATTAGCCGCTATTGAAGCTAATTGCACATTATGGTTATATTTCATATTCATTTATAATGTTTGTTTTATTATATCTATTGATAAAAGCATGTTAACTACTTAATATGCCTTTCTAGATTTGTATATTTTAGTTAAATTGCTAATGTAGTACTCTTGGATTTATGTGAATTAGAATTGTTCCATTAAAAAAATGATCTATGGTGTACCACATTTTATCTAGGGCTAGGTGTTCCATCTTTCATGCTAGTAGCTTACTAGATGTTTGACCATTTATTTATTTATTTATTTATTTTCTTCTCCTGAAGCTATATTTTATATTTCTGCGCATGAGCAAATGCAAACACAATATTTAAAATATTAAAAATTTTAAAAAATAAATTTTTTATACTAAATATATTTAAAATTAAAACAAGCCAGCAGGTCTAATATTTAAAAAAAAAAAAAAAAAAGTAAATAAAAGAATAGCCGAACCAATCTAGACCGTGCCGGTCCAGTTAACACGGTTAACGGTAGCCAGGCGGCACGGCTCGACAGCCCATTCTCTCGGCTCCTTAACTTTAAAAATAATAGATAAAAATATTTTAATTATTAAAAATTATTTGATAGAATAGACGCGTGGAAGCGTGATCTAGGTTGGTGACGTGATAAGGTGCTGCAGTCAATGATGCAATCACCTCTTTCATTATTAGCTCCAAAGTCCAGGCTCGAAAATCGAACTTTCGATTTTAACCTGAAGTTCCTTGCGTATTGGTTCTAACCACGATCTAAAAGAAGGCAAATTCTACAATGAAGGGTTTCTGTTTTAGCCCACATATAATCTAATACGTTGATGTCCAGTTCTCCCATGCATATCATTTAATACATTGATGTGCAGTTCTCCCACCAAAAAAAACATTGAAGTCGGACAGGCCAATAGGGACTTTGAAATCCAAGCCTGGTCTCTAGGCTAGATCTGGCAAGTAAACATAGGAGAGTAATAATATTTAAAAATAATAGTAATAATAATAATAGTCAACCGAACATGCTCCATCTAGAAATCCAACTTAGAAAGATGGGACTTGTTCGCAAAACTAATGATGCATTTGATTGCTAAGAATAATTTCGCTAATATTAATTATAATATAATATATAACATGTTAATATTATAATATCATAAAAATAATAATATAATATAATATAAATAATATATAAATATATTAATAATTATAATAATTAATAATATCATAGATACAATATATAATTGATATTGATATAGTAAATATAAATAATAATATAATATTAATTATATTATGTCATTATAATATTACAACATTATAATATGTAATATATTATAATATTACAATCTTATAATAAACTATTATTATATTATATATAATATAATTTATAATATATATTATTATAATGTATTATATATAAATTACATATTTTTTTATATATAGTAAATAAAAATAATAATATAATAGTAACGATGTTATAGTAATATATAAGTAATAGCACATTATTATTAATATTACAATAATATAATGTGTTAATATTATATTATTATAATAAATAATAATATCATTATAAATATAATATAAACAATATATAATTATATTAATAATATCATATATGAAATACATAATTAAATATTAATATAATAAATATAAATAATAATATAATATTAATTATTCATTAATGAAATATCATTAAAATTATATTATTATTAGTATTATAATATATAATATGTTATTATTATATTATTAGAATAAATAATAATATAATTATTAATATAATATTATATTTTATAATAATCAATATTATATAATTATAATATTTTAATATTCTTAAAAATTAAGTACAGCCTAAACTTTTAATTATAGAAAGCTGGAAAGGATGCATAATGTTTTCCAGGATCGGTGGCACAATGTCACGTGACTAAGTTGGTTGGCTATTTATTTGGACCATAATAACGTCATAAGGGAGCACTGGCACAACCAACTGCAAGTTGGCTATTTATTTGGACCATAATAACGTCATAAGGGAGCACTGGCACAACCAACTGCAAGTTGGCTATTTATTTGGACCATAATAACGTCATAAGGGAGCACTGGCACAACCAACTGCAAGTTGGCTATTTATTTGGACCATAATAACGTCATAAGGGAGCACTGGCACAACCAACTGCAAGTTGGCTATTTATTTGGACCATAATAACGTCATAAGGGAGCACTGGCATAACCAACTGCAAGTTGGCTATTTATTTGGACCATAATCACGTCATAAGGGAGCACTGGCACAACCAACTGCAAGACAAACATATATATCAAGAAAGATTGGATCCAATCTTTCCGAGCCTTTCTACTTTGAGATATCGAATTTGACATTACTCAATATAAAAGTAACGCACATTACTCAATATAAAAATAGTGTTGAGAAGCCTTTATCATCCAATATGAGTTTAAAAACTATTGAAAATTAAAATATTTTAAAACATGTAAAATATAAACAACCAACAATCCTCATATGTTCGGCACCAAAAAAAAAAAAAAATCATGCATAGTAATAAAACATCACAAATTTAAACTATAAGTTAGATAAATAAGTTTGGAATCATAAAATTATGATGGAGCTAAGCTCATTTAATCAAATTTCTTTAGTATGACCAGCCAAACTTATTATTCACATAACATTGTTAATCAAAAAAATTTCAGTGAGTTCACATTATTATAGTTATGTGCCTCCTTAGATGTTTATAAGACTTACTCATGCTTATATCTTGCTTTTTAAGGAGTGGCCGTACCCCCACGCTCGTATTGTAGACACCCTATCCTAAGTTATGCTGCTACAATAAGTACAGTATGTCAGGGCGCTGCCATAATAAGTATTAGTCTGATTGTGATGTAAAGAGAGACTCTTCACCAATCACCTTGTACGAAAGGAAAATAAATGACAATGCTCTTTAAAATATTCTATAATTGTATTCTTCTCGATTACATCATCATAGTAATGGGCATCAGTCTTATGTCTCATAACACGATCTCCAACTAGCTAACTCACAATATTATATCTCAATATGTTGTGCTTACTACATCACCGGTCCATGTAAACAACACTATTTCCAATTACCTAACTCACAACGTTATATCTCATCTCATTTGTAAATTTTGCTTTGAACCCATGTTATAGCAATCGGGCGATATAGGATCTACCACCGGTTATCCTTATCCATTAAAGATTCTCAAGTATTCATAATTAAACTACAATATTATTTATTATAATATTAAATCATAATGCAATCTTTTAATATTAAATTATGTTATAATATTATTAAATTATAATGTAATTATAATATTACATTTTTATATAATCTTAAAATATTAAATTTTACTATATTAATATAAAAAAATATGGGATGAGCATTTTTTATATTAAAAAAGTGATAAAATCTCTATCCTTACGAGTCTTTCTACAATGAACTTGACTTCATCTATTATATTTTTTTTTCTAAAAATAATGCTTCAATCTCAACCCTCTGACTTCATCATAAAACATATTTAGGCCTTTATTCCTTTACACAGGCTCTTAAAGTTGAAATTATTTATGCTACCATTCCCAAAACATTAAAAGTATTATAAAATTTATCTTTATATATTTTTTTATTATGCTTTTGATTGTATATGGAGGTATTATAAATAAATAAATCTAAAAAAAAAATGATATAGAAGGCTGAAGATATTTGAGCGAGATTTTAAAAGATTGATTTCGAGAGATACTTTAAAAAAAATAAAAAACCCTCGGAACTTAAAGTTGTATTCAACTTAAAAAGATATCACCATTTCATTTACCAAGATTTAGTGCAATGCGCAGCACAGTCACGGAGGCAAGCTTAGCACATGGCATGCTTGGCATCTAAAGTAGCTATCGTTTATTAAATATATTAACAATTCATATCTAAATCCGAACTATTTATTAAATAAATAATTCAATATAATTTTCATAATTCATTTACTAAGCAGGTCAAATCTGGTCAAACTTGTGGAACAAACCATATTCAGTAGATTTTTAACATGTTAAGCATGTTAAACGATCAACTCCAATGAAACCTGAATCTGATTGCTTAATAACATATATAGATGAATTAATCTTTTTATGCTACAAATTTATTTAAACTAAACCCAAACCTACTCCAATGAAACCTGAATCTGATTGCTTAATAACATATATAGATGAATTAATCTTTTTATGCTACGAATTTATTTAAACTAAACCCAAACCTATCTAAAAAGCGATCGACGACAGGTGGGATTCACGTGTCGGATGATAAATTAATTGCAACACCTAGCCACACCAATAGTCACACGTGTCGCTAACTGTTGAGTGAGATTATCAAATTTTGTCGCCCATTCCGTCATCCTTTGTTCCCACCATCCAATAAAAAAAAGACGGCAAAACTCACCTTCATAAAGATGGCATCCGCACTTGGCACGGCCTCAAACATGTCACCTCCCACGTGCTCCACTCCTGCACCCAGCCCAGTCCACGATTTAACATTCATCACGGTATTCCACACCAGCTGGTCCAAATAAGTGATTAACCATCAGAGTGAGAAAAATAAACGCACCTGGAATAGCTGGAGCTTCAGAGATCACATGGGGCAAGTCGAAGTTAATCCCTCTAATACCAGGGTACTTCGCCGTGATCATCCCGAGGATAGCTCCTGTGCCGCCTCCAACGTCCACGAGCGCTCCTAGCCCCTCAAAACCCTTGTAATTCTCCAAGATCTTCTTCATAATAATCGTCGAATGGTTCGACATGCCCTCGTTGAACACCTTGTTGAACCTCGGGTCCTTGCCGTGGTACTCGAACGCCGTCATCCCGTAGGCCTTGTTGAAGGGTATTCCCCCTTCCAGCACCGCATCTTTCAGGTAGTACCTGCCGCGAAGAAAAAACGGAGGAATAAACCAGGAATAATAAACTTATTCCTGGAATAACTCTGGAATGACTGCTTTTTGTGGATTGGAAATCATACCAGCTCTCCATGAGGACCCTATCTTGGTTCATGAGGGAAAGGGCGGCGATGGAGACGCCGTCTCGGTTCCTGGTGAGGAACTTGGCGACGGGGGCGAGCCCGTAGCGGCGGAGGGGGCGGCCGTCGGGGTCGTTGGAGAGGGAGCAGGTGAGGATGGAGTAGCTGGCGAGGAGGCGGAGGATGCGGTCGAGCATGACGGAGGCCTGGGGGTTGGAGGTGGGGAGGCAGGCAGCGATCTCAGCGGAGGATAGCTTGGCACCGGGGCCGGCCCGGGCCATGATCTCGAGGAGGTCAAGCTCGATGGCGGCTTTCAGGGTCATGGGGAGGACTGAGAAGGAAGTGAGCTGAAAGGCGTGCAAGAAGGCCTCCTCGTCCTCATCTCGGGGGGTATGGGGCTTTTGCTCGTTGGCAGAGGCCATGGTAGGTTTGGTTTGGAGGAGCGGTGCTAGGAGGGGGAGGGGGTTATGTGGATATCGGGGCCTTCTGACAAAGGGGCATTGATCCTGAGGTGGTGAGTGCCTGCTGGTTGGAGCATTAGACCTTTGGAGCAATAGCAATGACTCTCTGATCAGGGCTTGCGAATAATGGGCTCGTCTTGGACTTTAGAGCCCTTTGAGTCTTGCAACGTTTTAATTTGATGTGACCATGACGGGTAGCGTTATTGACTTCGGAGGCGTCTCTCTTGACGGAGGGACGACGGCTTAGAAGAAAAGCCTAGGTGATGATCGCTCTTTGTCACGAATATGTCAGCTCTCTCTACAAAATAGGAGTTCCGTATTTGTAATGCAAGGAGTCCTTTGAGGCTATGAAATTAAGAATAGACAACTGCTCAAATATCTCAACAGTATTTGAAATATAGAGCGTGATATCATGGAAGACCTCTATCATGCATGCCACATTTAAGATCTTGTCTGACCGAAAGAATTTAAGGAAAGAGAAGGTAACGAAAGAAAGCAAAAATAAAAAATAAAAAAATAAAAATTCATTTATTTTTTTATATAAAAAATTTATTTTATTTTATTTATTAAAAAATTAATATAAATATGAAAGTATAGAAATTTAGAAAGAAGAAACTCATGTTCTCTCTTCCTTTTTTTTTTTATATATCTCTTTTTTTTTTTTTTTCCTCTTTCATTTTATATATGGAGTTTATCCTCACTTCCTTTCATCTCTTCTTTCATTTATTTTCTTCCTATTCAATTAACATGCTAAGCTATTGCCTATTATGATGGTAAAAATATTTTTATGAGCAAACTTTCTTCTAGTAATTGAAATATTTTTTATAGCCAGATTTTTGTAATTGAAAAGATTAATAATGCCTTCACTAGAATCATAATGCAATTAAGGAAAAAAAAGAAAACAAATAAATAAGAGTTGGAGTAAAATTGAAGGAAAAAAAAATTCAAGCAACTAAAGTCAAAAAAAATTGAAATACAAAGAATTAGAAGTCCAAAAACCATTAACCTATTTCTATCTATAATCTAACAATTTTTATTTCAATAAATAGATTTTCTGCCATTAATTTTAGGTATTTCTGTATCTTGTTACTTGTATGACATTTGCAATACAGTAGAATATATATGTAGTGAAAAACAAACTACCAGCAATAACACATTTCTCACCTTCCATCCCTTTTCTCTATTATCAAATCACATCTATTAATAAATTACAATAACAAGATTTTACTAGAAATGGTTTAATAGTATGATCTTTTTCAGTGGTTATATTTACTATTTGCAGTAATTCAGGTTAGTGAACTTGCATCAGGCCACGACAGTGACATGGTTTCACGTGTGCTGACATTAATCGGTCCTCACTCCCCTCCGTGCCCATCCCCACCTCCGGCTTCTGACACCCCCACCAACCCAGCTGGTAACGTAGAAGACCTCCCACATTATTCTTCTCCCGTCTTCGCCCAGAGCCCACCAACTCCGCTGCCTCCTCCACAGCCACACCCTCTCCTTCTATTTTTCCATTTCACCCTCTTTTTTCTCCCTCAAACTTTCCTTGACGTATAAGAGAAGGCAGACTTCCGTGTAAAACAATTACTATAACTTAAATTACAATGAAATTATGCTTGCAATGCAGCTTCAAGTATGAAATTTCGTAATTTAGAAGACTTCAGACTAAGTTTAAACTTTGTATCCATCTTACATTATTCTTGTGCATTAAATTTTCACTTCAAAAATACATGGATGGGGGGCTTCGATATGGCCTATTGTGACCAGCTATCGTCAAACTTGAATAAGAGTCGTATGCCCTCTTTGGGATTAATCAAATATTTGATCTGTGTAATTAATCAAATATTTGATCTGCGTAATTCTTGTATGCTTGCTTTTCTTTGGGGGGGAACCATAATTAAGAAACATATAAAAGCGGTGTACGAAAAGTTAGCCAGTAGCATCTTCCGGGGACTCAGGAGGCCTCGTAGAAACCAACTACATTGGATTCATAGGCTCCGTTCTGAAACTTGCTAACAAAATCGTTATTTGTCATCTTACATTCACATGATTTAAAATATTATATTTAATTATATATATATATATATATATATATATATAATTTAGTATATTATATTTAACTATTATATGTTTAAAATATCATTCAATTACACTTATATAAAAATTTAAACATATTAAGTAAAGCTTGAGTATGTATTTTAAATACCATCTAATTACATGCTTATGAAAATTTGAATGCATTAAGTAAAAGTTAAATGAATTTAAAATATATAAATAGTTAAATATAACATTTTAAAATATATTTATATAATTTGATAATATTTAAAATATATAATAATTAGATGTAATATATCAAATCATATAAATGTAGTATTAAATTTTATCAAACTACATTTATATATCACATAGGATGGTGTCGATGGTAGGCTTGAAATTGCCGCAAGGGATCCGGGAGTTGAGGGTTGTTGAGTCTCTCGCAAGAAATATAGAGATGGTTCGTTGCAAGGACCGCTGCGTTCACTACGCCGACTGCTGAGCTCATTGCATCCGATAAAGAATAGAGCCGGCAACTAGCATACTTGGTAAGTTATGGGTCAGAACCGGTGACTTAATTTGTTAATTTGTTGCATTACTATTATCACCATCCATTTGATTGGTTTTAGGGAGATCTCATCTATTATTATGTGACTCGTAGAACTCATCTTATAGATAAAACCTACAATTAACGAGTCCAAGCGGAAGGCCAAGCCCCCGTCCCGCACCCTCCATTCCTCCAATGAGAGGAGCCATACAACTCCTATCCTCCTCTCCGATCTCAACATGATCCGGACGCCACACGAACGAGTGGCGATGAGCATTCCGCCGATGCACAATATCTCCGGATGGAAAGCAAACTCTCTCCACTCCTCCCGTCTTTAAACGTAGTCGAGCGGACGGAAAGAGAGGGAGGGAGGGAACCAATCTCCTGAGACCGCAGAGCCATGGTCTCCACCACCACCACCACCACCACCGCCGCTACCTGTGGACTCACCTCGCCGGCTCTGGCCGACGGAAAGGCGCCCGCCACCCGCCATCAAGCCTCGCACTGCGTCGGCCTCCCGACGCTGCCTCCGCCGCCCCACGTCGCGTCCCCGAGCCTCCCCCAGGTGGGCCGCGAGTCCTGGAAGACTGCCTCCTACTGTTAAGTCCCGATCTTGAGTCATTCTTCTTTTAAATTACATGTCGTGCACTCGTTTTTCCAAGATTCGTTTGCTTTGTTTCTGTTTTAGTAAGGACGAATAAATGGTTCCAGTCTCACGTTTCTAGCTGCTCTTTGATGAGTAGAAGAAAAGAATACGTTGCAGACCATCTTCAACCATTCTTAGCATATATATTATTCTAATATCATATGTACAGTCGTTCACAATGATTTCAACTACATGATAAGGTACGTAAGTCTTCAGAATCAAATGTACTTAAAAAAATCTTTCTACAGAGAAGTTGAGAGCCCACTTGCTTAATTACAAGCTTACCGTATGTATATATGCCTGATAGAAGAAAGAACCATGGCTGCTAGATCCATTTGCTTAGTTCGAATTTGGTGTCCTGTGCCCAGGACTGACGGTCTTGCCCTAGGTCATGGTGTATGTTGGTGCACATGCTCAGATTGGACAGTGATGCTTTCCTTACGGCATGGAAACAAGGAATTCTGATATGTGGAATTCTACATTATGTATATGGTGTTGAAATTAGAGTAAGAGTAATCTGTTGAAAATTTTAAGAATTCTAACAGTTAGATGAGTCCGCTTGGTAAAAACCTCAGGCCTCTTGAAGGATTGAAGGTGTTAGGTTCTAACAGTCTAACATATTTGTTATATCCATTGGCTCTCTTTGTGTACATTTCTTTTTTCTTTGTTCGAGTGTGTTGCCCATTTGTGTTTTCTTTGTGAGGGTAGGGTACCAACTGCCAGGTTCTAGTAGCTTGCCTTAGGGATAGCACAGAGGAGCATCGATAAGGCGTAAGATGAGAGACTGAGTTGATGATATGGAAAATTATACAAGTGTTACATAGTTTCTGCTTAGTCCATCAAACATGTTTAAAAGAGGCTCAGAAGTTGATACTTGTCAACCACCGAATCCACCTAAACCCTAACATTTCTATTTTCTAAACCCATTTCCAGGGATCTCGCATACCTGCCATGCCATGTCTATGTAGATACTTTGGTCAATTTGAAGGATTTCAAACCAAGATTCACCATATTAGGAACCAGTATCATATCGGTATCGGATTGGTATGGTTCAATATAAAGCATACCATACTAAATTGAAAACATACCGGTCAGATGGATCGAGAGGTTCTAACTCATGAACTGCCTCATATCGAGCCGAATTGGGCTGTTCAACATGATATGGGATGGTTTAGTATGATTCGGGATCAGTATAGCGTGGTTTAGGGCTATTCTGCCTTTGCACTAAACTGAATTATCAAATCATACCAGTTTGGTACAGTTCAGCCATCCTTGCTTCCAACCAAGACAAAATATTACCAAATCATATCAGTTTGGTACAGTTCAACATCCTTGCTTCCAACCAAGACAAAATTCTTGATTTAAGGTCTAATGATGTCATATTCTAATAATCAAGCTGTAAGAAGTCTAGCAAACATTGCCACTCCATCTAAGAGGAGAATGAAAATAAATAACTCGCCATTCATATATCAAGTTCAAGAGACTAGCTAATGAATAATTATTAAATCCTTGACAAGAAGACTGTTCTTTGAGTATTACAAAAGCTTTTAATTTCAATTCTCTAGCTTCGAAAGGAGTTTGGAGGATCTACTAATCAATCATTTTTATCATGTTCCCTGTAATGCATATGTGTGACAGATAGAAGGCTGCTTAATAGCAGGCAGGGGGCTTTATATGGATTTTGGACCCGTTTATATTTTAATTAATACTACTAGGTTGGCTAGCCATCATTAGAAGAAAATTTTAGTCATTATACTGTAAGTGAAGGAAAAGTCTGTATATTTAATTAACAAATAAAGGATGCACAGCCTGTCAAATGTAACTAACTTAATTGTCTGCCTCCCTCTTCCTCCTTTCTCTTTTGTTGTTCCTCTATTCTTCAGCTTCTTTACATCTATTTTTTTTATATGCTTTTAGTTGTCATTGCTGCCTTTAAGACCTCTCAAGCTGATGTTTTGATCACAACTTTTATTTGTAATGGAAAATGTTCCAAACAAGACATTGTGCACCAGATATCCTAAATGTCGGTTAAGGAAATTTCCAAGTTTTTGAAAGGAAGGACTGAGAAAGTATTTCTCTAGAGAAGTAAAGGCAGAAGAGGATTTGTTAATATGAGTCTGATAGATTGTTGAAAGAATCAAAACCAAGGATGGTAAGATAATTCTTGTTTTCTTTGTAAAAGGGTAACTGTTTTATCTGGTAGCTTGGGGGTGACTTCTTGTGTGGATATCTTGGGTTCACTCGTGTTTCTTGTGCTAGGGTTGGGTGTGAATTCTACCCTCTGGAATGAGAGTGCTATGTCTTTATTTTCTTTTTCCTTCTCTTTTAGGGCTTTTAGTTTGTGTTTCTCTGTCATTTCATTTTGTCAATAAAAGTGGTGGAGGCTAGCCACCATTTACTTAATAAAAGATTCCTGCTTAATTTTTCTCAATACTCTAAAACCCCCTTAAGGCAAACTTATCTCTGTTCTGATATGCTCCACTAGAAATTTATTTTTAGCAAAATTTAGCCTTGTTTTAAGTGTGCAGTATTCAAATCTAACTGATTCAATCCAATATGAATTTTTGAAGATTTTTTTATGTAACGATTTAGAACCCATCTTAAAAAACCTAATCAAAAGATATTATTTGGGTTCATCGACTTTTATAAGTATCCAAGCGCTTTTCAGTACAGAAATCATGTGAAACTAAACACAAGCCAATATAAGCGTTTACATACTCTCTTCATTTAAGCAGGGATGTTTTCACTAGGCTAAAGTTCAAATCAATCAAATCCAGTCACTACTTATGTCTGGCCAGATCATGCCTATAACATGGTCCTACCATGAAATGACAATTTTTTACTAAAGAGATTCAATTTCTTACATGCCTAAAGAGGACAGTCAGACATCAACTGATACCTCCAGAGAGATTACTGACTATAGGTAGGCAACTGATTTATGAATCAGATTGACTTCTATAACGAATATGAATCTCCAATAGGCACCTAATTTGAACCTTTTAGCAGTATATTTGTATGCCAACTGTTTCTGAAGAGGTTTAATAGAAACTGATTGATTTGCATCCATATAAATATGATGGCCCAACCTTTGCAACAGAAGTTTAATGCAACTTGTGAACTATGAAAGCAGTGGTTATGGATGAAAATAAAGCCAAGTGGATATCATAAAGTTACCTTATATTGCAGGGCTTTTCTACTGGCAAAATCTAAAAATTTGAAGATCTAAGAATATCTATTTATCTAGATATAACCCACACCAGGTGCCTGCCTGGCACAGTCAACAAAACCTTGGCTGTGTTATTTAAGAATTGGTCCCCAGTGCCTTAATGAAAGCTTGTTGGGCATTAACTACCTAACTTTCTCAGAAAAATGAATTGGTCCTTAGTGAAGCAAGGCCTTTAAACTGAGTGCAGGTTGAGTTATATTGTTTTCTAGCTATCTATATAGTCATTAGTTAAATTAGATGCCAAAATTCAATAAGAAAGCAGATGTTAACTACCCTATTATGTGTATGAACTCAATTAATACAACAGAAAAACAGAGAAAAATGTAACTTAATGTTGTTGTGTTGCTTGTACTGATTTAGGTCAAAAATTTGCAAGAAATGTTATTGCCATGGCGACAGGAGAAGCACCTGCTGAAGTTGCGACTGAGCTTCCATAGATTGTGAAAACCATACAAGATGCGGTCTGTTTTTCATTATTATGTTTCAGTACATAATCTAGATCAAGGATATTCCATCTATGTTTTTGCCAATATAAGATTTCAAACATGACTATTTTTGTAGACAGTGGGACAGACTTGAAGATAAGTATGCAGTGACTTCCCTTGCATTTGCTGGAGCTATTGCACTCTGGAGCACTAGCGAAATGATCTCGGTAATTAAAAACATGATATTACCAATCTCAGCAACAATAAAGATAAATGGTTGATGTGCGTTGTGACTCCCATCAATGCCAAGATCAAATAGTTTCAAAACCAAGCATCTTTAATTTATGCAAGGAATTTTAATCTCTGTATGAGAAATTTCAGATTCTTAGTGAAGATCTTCGAACATGATTTCATGTTTGCAGGCAATTGATAGGCTTCCTATAGTTCCCGGTGTTCTTGAACTTGTAGGAATTGGTTACACAGGTGAGTTCTTCCTCGCAAGACATTTTTATGAACATAATATTTAGTAACAGAGAACCGTGTAAGTTGCATTTTTTCCTTTTGTTATGGAACCATTTGTCCAATTAGCTTTTTGTACAGAATCCCTTTTTTTATTGAAATATATCATTTTCATAAAGCCAAAAATCTATTGTATCATGATATAAATGGAGATGAATATTATGTATTTGCACAGAAAGTGTATGGTCTGACTTCAATTGTGTTGTATCCTCCATGATAAAATGGAATAGGGAGAATCTTCGATATAGTATTTAGAGTCATTATACATCGACCCATAGTCTCTACCACGGCATGTCATACCATTGTGTGCCACCTTGTACTGTGTGTATCATACCGTATCGATACCAAATTGAGATTAGATACTAGTGCATACCAAATCTCGGTACATTGAACCGATCTGCATATCAGGTGTACCAACACTATACCAGTATAGTACAGGTATGGGGTCTTGTATTGAGATGATGAACTTTCTACCCTAGGCAATTAAATTTACTGTATATGAGGACTATTTACTTACATAACATATTTTCATGTATAATATATATATATATATATATATATATATATATGAGGTAGATTTGACTACATTCAAATGTAGGCAAGCTTAGATCTAGTCACCTCTATCACGACTGGATCCACACAGTTCACGAATCCCAAAGATAGAAAAAGTAAAAAAGATAGGATCGCTTCAAGATCCGTGTGGATCCAAAGGTGGAGAAGGTGACCTGATCCTGAATTTAGATACATTCGAATATAGCCTATATATATATATATATATATATATATATATATATTTCAGTTTGAAGCATGAAAACTTGAAGGACGGACCTTGGCCTAACGGTAAGGTTGTTTTACGTAACTTGGGTATCATGGGTTCAAAATATGAAAATGATCTATCCACATGTAGGATAAGACTGTGTATATCTCATCCTCCTTAAAACTCATAATGGCAAGAGCCTCAAAAGCCTCATGCATTAGGTTGCCCTCTCTTAAAATATAGAAATTTGTATATCAACTGTATTATTTATGGAGTAACATAGGCTAAATACAACATAAAAACAATTTTATATTTGTGTTTCTTGCACTACAAGCAAGAAAAGTGTAATACTGAGTCTAATACTGAGTCTATCATATTTTGATGAATAGGTAATTATTCTCTAGACTGTTAAATTTAGATTGTTATCTTAAATTGTATGTTGATTTTAACTTTCTTATGTTGCTACTGATTGTTCTTTTTTATCTGTACAGTGGTTTGCATATCGTAACCTGGTTTTCAAGCCTGACAGGTATGCTCAAACTCTACTACTTCGAGTAATACCCTCTGCTGTAACTTGATGTTTTATCACTGTCATGTGAGGAAACCCCTTTTATGATATAAATTGCAGTATATTTAAGAGTATCACAATCTACCTGACATGGTGATGATAGAATCACTTATCTGCTCATAGGAAATTGTTCTGCAAAAGGAAATAATTTACTATTAATTATATCTTATGAAGCTTGAAAGCTGTGGTTGTAATAGCTAGCTGCATTTAAGTTTAATATATTAGGTTGATACTTACATAATTTACTAGAATCCTCTTCTTCATGTTCTCTAGGCGGGCTATATGAATTCAGCAACAGAAGCAAGATTTCTATTCAGTATCCACATACCATGCCTTAGTAGTTTGCTTTTGAAGTTTTGACCCTGATATTTCATGAGAATGGATGCTTCTTTACTAGTAGAAGGCATGTGAAAATTGTTAACCTCACACTACTGGGATGACTCGTAAATTATTTAATCTGTGGCAATCACTGGTTGTAATCATAAATTTTCATTAGCTGCTGAGATCCAATGCTTTTATATATAATGTACCTAAAATACTTCTATACCGTTATTGGTGTTATCTTTCATGTCACAAACACTCAGGTTAACATTTTCATGAATCATGCATATCTATATCCATCATTCAAATCTGTCTTAAGCCAAGGGAATGATTATTTCTTAATCGTCCCTAACAGTACTGAATGTCTCCTTGTGTAGTGATTGCATTGCAGAATCATCCAAAAAGGTGGAAGAATATAACTAATATACCTCTAACCTGTGTGAACCTGCATGCCAACCAATCAAGAATTGAAAAGCTGATCCATGCCTACCATGCTGTGCCACACCAGACTGGTGAAGTCATTTGGCATGCTTGCATCCTTGTTACCATGCATTGCAGGATATAAAGATATCCTGGCCCACACGCCAATTCAACATGGGATAGAAATAGAGTCAACAGATCTTTGTTAATAACCTTTTTCCAGCATATCATGTCTTAGCATGTGCCATGCCAGGCAGTGGCTGGCACATGTGGAGAGGTGCTTGAATCTGTATTATAAGGTCTAGGAAAAGGAGGGAAGGACTAAGCTAATGATTGTGGAAGCTGTAGGAAAAGAATTGGTGAGCCATCCAGCAACGTCAGAGTCAGCCCTTAAATAGAATAATTAGTGCAAACAATCAGAAGGATTCACAAAGCTAACCTCAAGAAGTTAGGACGAGCCTTGATGGCTACTCCAAATCATAGTCTTAGAAATCTTAGGTCTGTCATGATCATGTTGAGATCAACTTCATGTTCACATCATTCCTTCATGCCCAGCCTTTGTCAAAGATGTTCTCTAGGATATTCTATGATTTAATAATTTGCTATTTGCTACAAAAAATTAACAGAATTCTGTGAAGTCATGGGGTTTTGATTCTTGTAGGATGGGGGAGTCAAGACCAAAAATTTGATTTTCCTCATGACCAATCATCATAAACTTTGTTTGCTGCTTGTAGGTGGTCAATCTAATGATGTCGGAATACCATAGTAACATTAGCTACTGTAATTTTATTCTTACAGTCCCAATTAACTTTTGCCTTCATAGTCTTTTGGACTTTGGAGCATTAAAGTGAAACTGAGAGCACTGTAAACACTGTTCTACATTCTTAGTGCTCAATGCATCCCAGATCAAAGGACCCAATTGAATACAAATTTGATTTTTCAGACACTTGTATCATTCTAGATCAACATAGGACTGCTCATTCTGACTTTTTGCAGTATTTTACTTATTTGGATGCCTTTATTTTGGATCTTTATTTCTCTTTTTGAATTCTGATCATAAGCTGCCGTATTTTTATTGCAAATTCAATCTGAACATATTCAACTTAAACTGATCTGCTTTATCTTTGATACTATTTGCAGGCACTGTAGGGTTTAAATTTTTCATTGATTTTGAGATTTACCAGAGAGCACATGATAGTTATTTCACAATTATGTGCTAATATAATGACTTTGTGAAGCAGTTCACTATTTTAGCTCACCAGATTGTCAGATTCAAAACTTGATACTTCTTTCTTCTCCAGCTACTTTGGTAGATTCTGTTCTCACTTTTATGCTTCTATTTTCGTTATTCTTGGAAGATTTTGGTTGGTTCTAAGTTCTATACTGCAGAAACTACCTCATACTTGGTTTGACATTCTTCACTTGTCCTGTTGTCATTTCTGTAATATGCTGAAGAGTTTATATTGCATCACAACAATGCCACTGTCGCTAGCTAGTACTCAGTGGTTTGCTGGAATGTCTTGGTGATCCTTCTGCTGCCATTGTCAAGTTTGTAGGCATGGCATCAGAGGTTTTGAAGCTTGCTAGAGAACCTTCATCTGTTAGTATTGACTCTCTTTACTACTATTGTTTTGTGTGTGGTTTTCACAGGCAGAGCTGCTGTAGTGCTGCCTATTTTCTGCAGTATCAATTATTGTCTCTTGCTTCTTTTGGTGTTCATTGGGATGTATCTTAGTTTTGGACCATAAGTTGACTGTTGAGCAACCTTATAAAGTGGAGAAATAATATTTCATAATATTTCATGCATCAACCTTCACCACACCCTACCTATCATGCCTATATCTTCCTATGCTGCTGCTGTTGCTCATTCTTCTGGTTTAACTACTAACTGACATTGTTGCCTCTTCTAGTATGTCTAAAGAATTGTCATATATATGATTTAGAGTTTCATCTACCTTAGTTTATACACGAGCATAAGCATTATTAATTTTCTGCTAATAACAATATACCTATTTTGAATTCATATCATGGCACTTTTACACCATGACCTGATGCTCTAAGTAAAACCACTGTTCCCCTGTTCCTTATATCTGAAAGTGTGGGATGATCTATTTTCTATCTTATAGATCACCTGCAACTGTTACGTAGTACTGTATGAACCCTTTTATTCAGTCTTGTCATTTAGAAAAATTAATCAGAATTATTGGAATTCGTTGGATGAATTTGCTCCATTTTGTTTTGATTCTGCTTCTTATCTTTTTTCATTTGTGGTATCATAGATTCTGCCACTTGTTTAGGTCCTATCTTGTCCTTCCACGAGATATTGTTGCTTCATGTTTATTAGGCAGTCTGAGTGCAATGGTAGCAATGGTTTAGCAGATTTAACATCGTTCTTCTGCTACGGCATTATGTTTGCCTCCTGTATGGAAATGACCCTAAACGGAGCACATTCGCTCAAATTACATCATTCAATTTACTTAGGGATGACAGTTCTTATTTATGGATAGTCTTTTGCTAATGTACAATGCCCCATCCTTTCATCAAGCAAGAGTTCACTAATTGGATGGTCGCATCACAATTGGGAGGAGACTAAATCAGTCCTCTTTAGTGGCTTTTCATTTCAGATCAAGTGATGCCATGATTGTTGGGATATCATTTACTACAATAACAATGAAGTTTAGGCTTGGGCATTTAGTTTAGCAAGCTGGTATAATTAGTCTCATTTGGAGACATAGGGCAAAACCAAGCTTTTATATGAATGACAACGGTACCATTGATAATCCTCAGGATTTTCATTATTAAGAAGAGTTGTTATTTTCTTTTTCTGTTAGATGAATTTTACTACCATTCTTATCATTGTTCATATGCTAAACGGATTTCAGGGAAGCTTTGATAGCAAAAATCAAGAGCATCTATGGTGACATTATTGGGAGCAGCTATTGAAGCATCCACAGTTGATCATGTCATGCCTCAGAAGCTGTTCAGAGGAGGTTGACTCATGCACTAGAGGAGTTATTTTTCCAAGAAGGGGAAATTATGTAGTTTTTTGTGTTTCTGCTCCAATATATATGCCATGAGCCTCCAACCTTAGTCAATATGTCAAATTAATCACATTCTGTCTGACATTATGCATATCAATCTATTTATTATCTTATGAAACAGGCCTCTAAAGTTGTTAGACTCTAGTCAACCATTCCTCTTGGTTGAGCTAAGTAGAAGTTCTTGCTCGATTCTTACCACATCTACGATCCAAATGGTGCGATGGGTTTGGTTTGTGCTGTGCTCTGGCATAGTTCTACGCTCAACTCAGGTGCCATAATTTAGGTACGCTTTTGTGCTGGATGGGGCTTGTGACTAAGGAGATACCTGGGTTGTCCTTGATGTCAACCCTCTCAGAGGGCACAAAAATTTCTTCCATTCCTCAGCCATTGAGAATCCGTTTTATTTTTCAGTGACAATAAACTACATTTAAAAGAAAAGAAAAGAAAAGTTGAAAGAACATCCGATTAGTTCAACTGTTGCTCAAGAGCATTCATTAGATCAGGGTTGAGGTGCAATTAACAGGTGAAGGATTAACAGGTGAAGGAATAAGAGGTGTCGATGCTTTCACTCGCTTGATCACATCAATGTTAGCATGCTTGAAGGTGTTTACCTCCTACCTGACGTAGTTGTTGACTTAAAACATATAAAATGCACAATGGTTTATATATTTACAGGGACTCATGTTCAAACTAAAAGCTAGTATATCAACATGCAATTGAAAATGTTTTTAGGAACTGATGTGCAAAAGATAATAATAAATAGTAAGGTGAAATGGTTTGCATATGTTGAGCCATTAACAACTTTTAAGTATGTTAGATAATATATCATCAATTATTCATTTCAATGGTTGTTAGCTATAATGCAACGATTTATATGCCACTGATTATATAATTTCATGGATAAATATACAGTTTTAACTAAATGAGGGACTAATATGTCGGTTAAAAAGATTTCAGGCACTACCATGCATGTGAAACATATGAATTTAATCCTAGCCTTCAACGCAACAACACCGTTATCTGTATGCGATAATCCCTACTATTCCGCATCTATAGCAATGGTATATGCATTTCCGTTCTGGAAGGTACGTTACTTTCTTCAGAGTGCCACAACAATTAAAAGGAAGAAGGCACTATGAGTCCAGTTCTAAACATCTATTGGGTTGCCTTTGCGTCTTCCTACCAGTAATAAAATGCACTATAAATATTCCTTGGAAAGAGAATCAACTGCAAATTACGCCTTACGCTTACGATGGGAAGACATGATCATAGACAAACCATATGTTCTGATCGAATATAAAGTTGGGAAAAGAGCAAGGGTGTAGTTAACGTGAGGAACCTTAATGGACATAGAAATTTATAAGAAACTACGAATTTAATAATCATTATGAAAATAAATATACTTCTTCTCGTCAACCTTCTATAGTTCATCAATTGAAAATGTATACTTTCAAAAACGAGCAATTACCAATACTGCTTTCCTAAAGGACAGGGTATGCACACTTTGTTACATAATTGACATCACCCAACGTTAGAAAGCTTGCTAAGATGGTCATTGTATCAACAAATCCATTGGTCACTCTGGTTTTGTGCACCGGTAAACATGGTGCAGTGGCTCATGTACCTTTCAAACACTTTGCATCCCCGCTAAATGGCCTTCTTAGTTGTCCATCACCCAGGCAAGCAATGAGCTCGAGCTACCCTTCTAATGCCGAGAATGCGTATATAATTAGTATAAGCATCTAACGAGTACTTTTTCCAAGTGGTATAAAGTAGATGCTAACCAAGCACTCAACTTGGCAAATACAAGATAGATCATGCGTTTAATTTATATCTCAAATTGTAGGTTGGCCTGCATTACCTCCCTTATAAATGACTCTACCCCGCATGGGGCCTACAAGCACTTCCCATGGCTCAAATATCCATCGTCCCCACCGCATGCCTCGAATTTCTGCGTCCGCGGGCGTCAGGACCGGTAGAGAGGCAACAAGGCAAGCCGTGAGCACTTTCTCTTGCCCCTCTTCAGCCCGCCTTAAAAAAGTGAATAAATAACCTGCCATCATAATAGCTCTCATCGACGTTCTGCTGTTGTCCTCCTCAATACATGTGCATTAATAGGCTTGGCCTAGCAGCCACACAGTAGATTAGGTTTCGGCGCTTTTGTGGTCGAGAGAGGTTACTTCCATCTCGTGAAAAGCTCAAAGGTGGGGTATTGAGTCATTCTGAATGAATTTGACCCACCACTTATCTCATAGAACAACCTGATCAATGCTCCTACTGATGTGGCTCCCACCTATGCACGGTTTTGGCTCTTATCAATGTGCGAATTTTCAAGGCCATGGCTCTTGTGGGACGGTGGAGACTGAGAGGCGACCGGTGTCCGATTACCTAACGATGGGCTTCCTGTCCGCCTCTTCGGCCCCGTTCCAGCCTCAAAATCCAAGGCCTCACGTACCCGTTAGCTCCCGTCTGCTACCGTCTTTCTTCCAACTTATGGAAAGGGTTTCCCACCCATTGTGACATGTTTACCATGATCGAGTGAGAATTCTGATTTCTTTTTACTATGTTTTTGATACCAACAAACAGTTTCGTTGGTTCGAGTCGAAGGAACGTTTCTTTTATGAGACTACGAGATTCGACCAAGGAGGCGAGTTCGCCTGGGGGGAAACTGCAATTAGTAGTTTTCATGTCAAGAATCGAGTGAACTTTCCACTGCTTTAGACAGGCCAGCAGCATCAACGGCAGAAGCACCCCCACACCCGACTCAACTCCACAAGGATCAAGGGACCTAGCCACCGAGCAGGGATTAGGACATGGGCATCACATCAATAATTACATTTGCTCTATCAAACTGTTCATTGAACGAGAATACGCTGGAGCACTCAAACATTATATGCAGCAGAAATCAGAACAAGCACAATAGAATATCTAAATAGCACCACTAGTAGAAACGATCCCATACTGAAAGTTCAACATTAAAAGGGTTACAAATTCAACTTAAATATTGACGATGATTTATCTGTACAGCTTATAGTTTTTTATTTACAATGTCATCAAAGTTAAAAGAGGGATTATGTACATTCATTTGCATGTGAGGAGCTTTGCAACCAAAATTTGAGGAACCCCAACTGCTCATGGACGAGCTTTAACCTGATTAGAATACGGATGTTGGTTTCCTGAGCAATACCAAGGGCAGTCACTTGAAGAGTCATGTCTATTTACTTGGATGAGTCTTATCTATTTACTTGCTGGAAGATTCGTTAGCCTGTCTGTCAGTTAGTTCTGCCATATAATACTTTTGTAGATGACTTCTTAAATTGATTATGTATCTATGGATCCGTTGCCGATCAGAAGGAAGGAGTGAGAATGCTGGGCTCAACGGTAGCGACCCTGCTTCCACCACAATAAATGTAAGCAACATGATTGCTCTGGAGTATGATGCTACTGCCCTGCTCCTGTGTCCCATTACTTCATCCACCTGAAGATGAGGTACATTAAACTAGTAAGAGTGACGACAGAAGATGAAATAAGCACACATAAATGCCCGAACTTTTTTATCTATCGTATAACTAGGAATGACGGAAAAGAAAGTAAAGAAAACTGTCAACGAAGTCACTCTCAGATTGACTAGGCCTGGGAAGTTGCAATTTCTTAGATTCAGTTGGCAACAACAGCTGTCTACAATAAGATAAGGATGTTAAATTAGATTGGAAAAGGGGATGGTGGAATAATCATGACACTATAGTCTCAAAACACTCTGATTTTTCACAATGGTTGCCTCTCCCATTGCAGGCAAGACGTCAAGACATTGTTTAAGAAACCAGAATCTGCCTCTTGAGTCATCCACATCATACCTGATCTAGAATCTGGCTCTCAGACCAGCATAGTCACAAGTTTGGCAGTCGGAAATAGTTCAGCAACGTTGAAAAGTTCGAAATTCAGCAAAAAAAAAAAAAAAAAAAAAAAAAAAAAGAGAGAGAGGGGGGGTAAATTCAGGAAAACTCAGAATAACTAAAAATAAATAAGTAAAATATATATTATAAAATAATAGAAATTCATCATCAAAATTGTTGATGATGAAGTCCAGAAGCCCAGCAACGCAACAGATTCATTTTGAGACTGACTCGAACCTGATCTCCTTGTGATTTGGCAAATCAAATAACTGTAAAATAATCATGACTCTAGAATTGACGCACTATTTTGATAAAAGAAATGCATTACTTAAAGTGGTCCAGAGAAATAAAATGCTATACCACCAGAATATGATAAGATAAAGTCAAACTAACCTTCCCTGGGTTCGGCAAATCCCCCTTCCACTGGCTCATGAATGCACACCTTTGACTAATTTAATTCAATGGAGAGATAAGCCAGTGGCTCTTTCCATCAAATTAAATTAAAGTTGTATGATGTTATAAAGATAGAGTGTCCACCTAGTTTGTTCAACCGACATGCAAGATATTCAATGAAATATCAATTAGTGAAATATAAATAAGAATTGTGAACAAGAGTTCCTGGTCCCTATCATATCGGATGTTGAGAAAAATAGAAATGGAGGAGGGAATAGGACTAAAGAGAAGGAAGGAGAGAGAGCTAAGGAACGCGCTTCTAGCTTCCCTTCCTAAAAATCATTTTTTTAGTATTGTAATTCTAATACACAGTTCAAAATCCCATGCCATTAAAGACTTATGTCATGGCTTGCTCAGTTTCTTGACGCACAAGCATGAATGCTGAATCAGAGCACGAGCTCTTTTTGTTCTCCATAAATAATGCATGGATTTGCAACTTATTTATGAGTTCTATGAATTTGATGATAAATTCATGATGCATTACAAATGACTGAATTATTCACTGAACGGTTTGGTTTGATAGCTAGTCAACTCACAAATTTTTCAAAAATTCACCAAATATTGTGACGATGTTGACCGAAACATGCCTCCCATTTTTAGGTCTCTTTAGACAAGCTATATTCCATACTTCTATATATCAAAACCAGCATTGAAGAAATTGCATTCTGTGCTGCTGCTACCGCTACCACCTCCGCCACCACATCATCATCATCATCTTGTGTGAATGTCTGAGAGAGAACCTTCATTTTTTATGTAGCCATTTTTGTAACAATATACCATGAACCAGAAGTGTTAATAATAAGGGTCCATATGATTAAAACTAAGGATCAGGTGGACTGATTCAGTCAACCAATCAGGCAAGTTTTGAAGCCTGGCAACGGATTTCCCAAAAGTGTGAAGGTGTGCAGTAATAAATTGGACAAACTGATTACATTCCAAAACAGGTTGCACTATTTCATTATTACCAGTGCAATCCTTTCAATTTTGAACAAGTTGCCAGATTTTTGTGTGTGTTATAGCACACTTCCTGTGATTATAAGTTAACCTTTCGTTCATGTAAATTTCAAACAAAAGACATCAGAAGCAAATCAATTTGTGATGTTTAAATCACTCAGATATTGATTATCGTTTATGAACTTTGAGTTAGTAACAAAATCACTTAAAACTAATGCAAGAAAAAGTTGACAGAGCAATATAGGATGGGAAATTACTTAGGCAGGTGTTTGTTTGAGTCTGATCGTACAGGCTAGCAAGCCAAGACTACTAATGAGACAAAGTATGGAGCCACAGCAGTCTATGTCATTTGTACTACAAAACTACAGTATTCATGAAATCATTTACAATTGTGTCATCTGGCTTTGCATTTTACTGTTGCTAATTAAGATGATTAAACAGAAAAGGAAGAAAGTGAATACTTACAGCACCACTTTTTCCGGCTGCTAAAGCTTTTTGAAATATAATCTCCATAGCATCAGGCATCTCCACATCACCTGAAACACACAATGGTTCTTAAAATGAAAATATGTAAATTGAAATTGCTTAATATAAGGATGAACAGCAGAAATATCATCAGTTATTGGCCAAACCACCTATGTCCTGCAAGCTATTAGATATCTCTTCAGCTCGATCATATGCAACAACAAATCCCTTCTCAGCCCATGACCAAACAGATGATGGCTTCATGAAATCCACTCCCTCTGCTATGTTCAGAGACATATGATCCTTTTGATGAGATGGATACACATTAACAGAAGTATGGACATTATCTGCCTCAGTTGTGGAGGCCATCCATAAATTACATATGTGTAGGGCTTCCTTCCATACAGCTAAAGACACTAGTTCAACTGAAAAAGATTCCAGATGCAATCCTGCATGAAGCTGTAACCAATACAAGTCATCATCAAATACTTTTTTTTCCAAAGCACAGGTTTGTTTCCAGTTTCTGCTGGTGAAAATGTATGAGCTACATTGATATAGTACCATGTCAAGTTTTGCTAGTTTACATCATAGGATTGTTTGATGAGAATTGTGTGTCTGAACTAATATAGCTTGTTCAACAACATGCTGCCATGCTGTGCAAGGATCACAAAGGTGGGATCGAAAGGGAACTTAAAAAATCAGTGAGTTCAAAAAAATTGAGAGGATTTAATATCATTAAGAAAGAACATTAACCCAAAAGTATAATCATCAAGCCATGATGCAACTATTTGAGGCTAGCTTTATGAGTCCTCATTCACCAAGAATTCCAATTTTGGGCAATCTCTAATGTAATTTCAAGCTTTTCCATATCTTACAACTTCCACCAGGATCACAAAGATACTTACCATCTTTTCCAAAGATCATTACTATTTTTTTAAGGAAAAAAATAGAGCAATAAGGTAACACAACTGTCTTGATCAAAGTATATGTCTGCTTGATCCTTCCAATATGAGGTAGTTATGATCCACATTTTTTAAAATTTGTCAGTAATAAAAGCTCTAGCCTCCCAGCACTAGCATGTGGTAGCTAGCATCAAGTGATTTCTCGATAACTAGATAGTGTGATAAATACCTTTTTTTAACTAGTTAAACATGCTGTGATTGTGCATTGTGCATTCTTCTATAGGATCAAACATGTATATTAGACCTCGAGTGGTCACCATCCTTCCAATCACTGGTTTGTTGGCCTTCCTCCTATATATGGTTTCTCCTTGTTTGACCATTGCAGTAAACATTATATCATTGCCATAGCTTTTCTTCTTGGTTATGGGTCCTTTGGTGCTTCTCTGGTTGCAAACACTCACACAAGTGCCCGATGTTTGCTTTAATCTTTGATCGATACATTATGTTCAATTATTCCTACCAACCCAATTTATGTTGAGGTCACATTTCTTTGAAACTTCATTTTACATTTGACTCATATGTTCGCCCTTCATTCATGGATACCATCCTTTCACATTTATGACCATCCATATTGTTTTAGAGTCTAATTTGACATGATTTTGTGAGACCCTGATGTTGCCATTTTATCTAGTCTTCCGTTTGGCCTTCGAGCTTCTAATTCTCAACTTAGCTTTGAGCCCTTACCATCATCACTTCACTCTTTATAATTACTATATTACTTTATTATGCCAGAATAAGCATTATGCATCAGATGGTCTACCCACTAATTTTTAGCAAGTTCACTTAAATGCACATTAACTTTTGGCACAAACCTTTCTTATAGTTATAGGATGCCTACCATGAAACTTGGTTGTCCTCATCATGATGCTTGGTGTTATGGTAACTTATCTCTATCAACATTAGTTTCCACAAGGATTTTTACTTTCGAACCTATAACCCCCAAGTCATAATAGAACCTTACTGATGCACTAATGCTCACCCTTATAAATAGAAAATAGCCATGAGTCATCTTATTTTTTGTAAAGAGGATTATACAAAATGTAGAAATATGTAGAAGTTATTAATATTTTTAACTATTTTAAATAGTAAAGTTTCAAAATATTATAAAAATAAAATAAAGTGCATTTATTTATTTTCCATCAAAAGGAAAAAGGATTGATCTTTTATAAAAGAATTAATTATTGAATTATAAAACATCACAAGATATTTCACAAAACAGCCTTGCATGTTATCTTAGTGGTTGGGAAGTTCTCAGCTAAACAACAGGTCAGGTGTCCGATTACAGCTCTAAGTATTATTTAGATATATCTTTTACCAGAAATCTGGAAACAAATCCCCAAAAAAGATCCTTATAATTCAGATCCAGATCCATATCCAGCAAAAATTATAACCGTGTATCTGGATTCTGGATCCATAACTGGATCTGATTGGATATAAAAATTTTTATCTGCATTTAATCCGAACTGAATACAGAAACAAATACAATCAGCTATTATCTGACCCCATTTTCAGCTCTAAAAAGGATGCAGATAACTGGAATTTGATACAGTTGCAGCTACCATGATTTGAAAACTTATCATACTTTGAGAGAATTCAAGCAGAAATTAAATAGCAGCTTCAATTAGAATTTGCCTACCTTTTCTTGTGCTAATTCTGTGAGGGCATTTACATACTGACTTAGAAGCTGAAGCCTGGTGGAAGGATGCAATGATGACGTCTCCTGCACATCTTCCAATGCAGTAGATGCCTGTGATGTTGATGATAGAGCAGAACCATGGCTCCTCATACTCTCCACGCCACAAATAGAACTAACAACTAGCTCCCCAGTTTGCATCAGACTAGCAGTACCCTTGCCAGTCATCTTTGGCCTGTAACTAGGAAGTCTGGTTGTAGAGTTATCTCGCAAGGATGTCTCAAGCGAAGAAAATAAAGTCTCCACAGAAGCAAAATGAGCATGAACAAGAACATATTCTTGTTCAATAGAGTCAAATGAGTCGGCATCTGGACATATACTTGAGATTAGACCATTCAGCAACAAACAACCTTAGAGCAAGCTTGAAACCTCACCTTTTGAAGTATTTGTGAACAAAAGCCCTACATCCATGCTTCCAGTCTTCATGGTATGCACATTTGAAGCATTTGATGGACCACAATCTCCTAAGTTAACAACTGCAGTATTATGCAACTCCATAGCGGTTCCACTTATCCTACGTGTTAACAATAGGCCATCAAAATATTTTAATCGAAGTGTTTCTATAGATACCAAATAAAATTAAGAGCTTCATGATTTTAATCCTTCAATAAAGACAATTAAGCAAATTTCCTCTCATTTATATCACAATTTAATATACAAGAACATAAAGTTTAAAGTAAACCTTGGTGCCATGAACTTGTGGTTGAAGAAATCTTCAAATGCTAGTCTCTCAACTGAAAAATAATTGGAAACTGAAATTGTCAACACTTCTTTGAATGGGTAATGGTGCCTGCTAAATCAGGCTCAAGACTGAGATTGAAGTAAAGCATATCAGAACTTTTTTCCTTCTACATGTTTTTGGATAAAGGTAACAACAACCGCCCAGCATAATACTAACAAATGCAAGTAACTTTAATATATATACAAGGTGATAACAAAATCAGAACCCATTATCTTCCATTCAAGGCTCTAGTACTTACCACATCCATAACAAACAAGTTTTGCCTTAACTATTTTGGTGACAATTAAGTGATTCTTTTTCCTCCAGCTCTTTACCTTTTAGAAATTTAAATAAGATGGTGCGAAGGGAAGTGAAAGGCTACAGAGTAAAACACAATGTCACCATAAATCTGTCCATATCTATCTCTCTGTGCATGTCCGTATGTATATGTGCATTTGTATCCAGATAAGGGTGGCAAAATTTTGTTTGACCTGTCCAAACAACCAGTCTAACCAAGGATAAACTGGGTCCAGATAATACACTCGTCTGGAAACTGGGTCCCAGAAAGAAAAATGTCAGAATCAGAACCTCTTCAGCTCTGGGTCTGTAATCATAAACAGACTGGGTCCTTATATAGGACTATAAAACCAGTTCAAAAGCAGGTCATGTCTGGATAAATAAACTAGGGAAATCTAGATTCTTGCTATAGGGCTTACCAGATCAAGTCCAAATTTGTAAATCCAGTAAATTCGAGTTCTTACTACAGGGCATTAAAATTCAATACAAAAGAGACCATCAATAGCAACTTGCATCAAGCACTCTAACAGAAAGCTTCACCAGAGCCAGCCAAAATGAAATTTAAGCATAAGACCATTTCCATTCAATCCACACTGAAAGAGCTTTCCATCATATCAAGAATCATGTTAATTTGAGCCCAGATGATAAAGTCACGGCCATTTTAAGAGACTAATTTGCTGAATTTTGTTGATAAAGTTGCTGGTAATTACCACTTTACATTTCCATAGCTAGTCCAAAACACAGATTAATTTTGACAATTTTCTGAGCTACCTTCTTGCTTTTCTTTATTAGAAAATATAGTTCCTAAAGATAAAAATCCAATTAGGCTTTAAAAAAATTGTTATTTCTTATATTTTCCTCGCTGTAACCATGCAATGAATTCTACACTAAACTATTACCATGCTATGAATAAGGCAGGGATCTCTCTTCAATTCACTTGTATGGGGAGACACCAAACAGGAAGCAGTGGTGAGAGGCTAGTAACACCGAATGAGACATTGGCAAGACCTTGTTTCTTTAACTAAGGCACTTGATGGCCGCAAGTGCAAGACCAGAGATTGATTAGGAAGAGGTGTAAGGTCCACTGTTTGTTGTTGTGGTTATCCCTAAAAAGCTACCCCTTCGCTTTCTTCTTAATTATATTACATCTACAACCTTTACCATGCTTCTACATATTTTGTCTTCAATTTGTCCATGCTTACTTCATATGCGCTATGCAAAGGTGTTCCCCATCCCCTGGTTCCATCACATACATAAGTTTGCTGCACCAGTTGTTTTTCTGTTAGATCCAATAAAGATACTGAAAAACAATTGAAACTCCAAAACCTAGGTCATGTTCAAAGCAGACCCAACTGAAACCAATCCATTTTGGTAGAAATTTGAAAAGTTGAACCAATCCTACCAAATTAGTTTACAAGCCAAATAGTTCATTGCAAAGCCTTCAGAATCTGATACTCCCAAACATGTCATCCAAGCAAGTAGGTCCAACTTAAACCAAGTACCATGACAAGCTGTTAGATGCAAGTTCTAAAACCATTAAAAGTTTAAACAGTATGAGTTGCCTTCCCATCATTATCAGTCCAAATAAGATCAGCTAATGTGCATCTATTATCCATGAAACTAGATGACTTGCAGTAAAACAACATACAACAACTTCCTCTGGTATGATGCATTTAGTCTTTGGTAACAACATCAGAGCTCCAGCATCAACACATAACATATAATAATTAAAAGAACAAATCATGACAAGCAAGTGTTAAATCAAATCCAAGAATTAATTAGGCTTCCTTTGGATGATGTGCATATCCTTTCTGGTACATAAATAGAGCAGCATTAAGAATTCTCAGCATGAACCAGCTATGGCAGGCTTTTAGATTATATAAGATAATGACATCCTAGGCATCCCACATAGTAAATAGAACATCTTTACCTGGGTTTTGACGTAGAAGACTTCTACAGAGATCAATACATTCAGGATGCAGGTCCACCAAAAGATCTTCAGGAAATTGAACTTCCTTAGATGCCAAGATGTTCTGGACAAGCTGTTACCACAAGAAAAACAGAAAATTAATTATAAGGAACCACAAGAACTAGTTTCTATTGTATTCAAAGTATTACAAATAATTGAAAAATATAACCTGATACTCATTATTTCCATTAAAAGGTAGCTTCCCCGTGACCAGCTGGAACAGAATTGCTCCAACACTCCATAAGTCAGCCTGCATTTATCGACTTAATAATTGAACAATATTAAGAGTAGCAGACATTCACAAGTGCAATCAATATACAAATTCCTTTAGTGCACCTTGGCATCATATTTTCTATCCTGCATAATCTCTGGAGCCATATACAAAGGGGAACCACATAGTGTGTCAGCTAACCCTTGAGGCATCAGGTACCTGGCAGAAAAATATTTCCAATAAGTTAGGAGGACAGCATATGAAGAGTTCAACATAGCTGCCACCTGAGTGACAAATCTTTGAGTTTGGCTTGATATCTGACCCGAGAAGGTTCATTCGACCAGCAAAAAAGCCAAATTTAGGGCTGAGATGATCCCAATATAGTATCAAGCCAAGCTCAAGATCACGTAGTTTGCTTGGTTTCAGCTTAATCAAGCTCAATATATATATAGAAACATACACACATCGCAGACTATATTTAATGGGAACTCTCAAGCATTCGCTGTTGGTTCAACAGTCTCACATGATGGCATGCAAGGAAAGATAAGAACTAAGCGAGCAGTTAAAGAGCTTCAAAAAAGAACCTACCCAGCTGTTATAATTACAAGAGAGTTCCAAGAAAAGAAAAGTATTAGCATTCCAAGGGGGAAAATACCCTAACAAAAATCTAACTTAAATGAGCATTCCACATGCATCACACATGTTAAATGCTGGTATTTATTATTAATATGTAAGTAAATACATTCTTACCAGCAATCAAGGTGCTAGGATGTGCCATACTGTAACTACAATACGTACTATTCTGACAGGTCATTAGCAAGATACAAGTGCTAGGGTGTCTAATAGTATTCAATGTGTCTACCTGTGTCATTCTACTTTAGCAGTATTAGGGCATATCAAAGCAATACAAACCAGTACAGGATACTATGTACTATGTACCAGTACAGAGTTCCACTTGCCTTCTCATTCTAAATCATGCCCAACCCATATTAAACAAACCTGTTGTTTTATTTGAGACAATTGAAACTCTTTCTTTCCCTTTTCATTTTAAGAATCTGAAGACCAGATCTACATATTAGACATGGTAATGATAACCAAAAAAAAAAAAAAACCATCTACATCTGACCCAAGATTAGAACCAAAGTAACTCATAATAAACAAGTTTATGAGCTTCCTACAGTGCCAAAATAACATATGCAACACCTAGAATGTCTTGTTCTTAATTTAACATTGTTATATGCCTGTTTGTAATTAATATAAAAACTTATGAGCTTACTTATGTAGTTAATTTGAAAAGAAATATTAACATGATGTTAGTTTGTATAAGAAATTATCTGCATTTGTGCAATGAACATGTTAAACAGCAATCCACAAAGACATTTAGGTGGCTAATGATCCAACATTTTTACAGATTAGCTCAACTTACATGAATCTCTTTAAAAATCCATGAATTAGAATATAGCAGTTAAAATTGATCAATATTTTTTTGAAAAAATGAATAATGTGATGTATCTTAGCTTGCTGATTGAAAGGACTTTTGCATACTTGCATAAAATACAGTGCCAATTCATTCCAAGTATCAACACATTACACATACTGTGCTGGCCCCAAACCAGCACTTGCATAACAGACAATGCTTCAATCCTTAAATTACTGACACAAATTATTGCAGTTAGTCAGGATTTAGTAGCTTACTAATAATCCTTTTTGTTAGTAATTCTTTTCTGACTATGCCATTAGAATGAGAGAAAAGAAAAATAGGCCCTTTTCTCTTAAATTTTACTCAATCAGTAGCACACATTTAGAATTAGTCTATTAGTAGTGCGGGCACAAAATATACCATTAAATTTGATGCAAAAACAAATGGACAATAGAAGGGAAACCACAAAGATAGATATTTGAAATAAGACATGAACCATATTTATCAATGCCACTTGATCTCCAATACAATATAGATGGTTGTTGAACCTAATTTCCAACATTGCACGAGTTATGACAAAGGAATTATGCGTTTGATTTTTTTTTTCAACTTGCTTGTTGATTCAAACAGTGCCAAATAAGGGATCTTGCAATTACATATATAGTTAGTATGTATGTATGTGTTATGTAAAGGAGATGAGGATGAAGCAAGAAAGCAGTTTGCAATATGCAGATGGCCCTCTCAACATGTAGAGTAGAACTAGAGGGCAGAGTTCCTTGAGATTTCCCTTGTACTAGATCTTACACCCCATATATAACCTCCCCCTCCCCTACTCCCCCTAAAATTTGGAAAAAAAAAAAAAAAAATCCACCCAAGTTGAGATATGCAAGGCCAGGGCAATTACATGGGCTATGAGTTAGCTACTACAGTTAGCTCGTTGTTTGCTGCACCATGGGGATGAAGTAGCGGGTTCCACCAAATGTACACCACCTAGCATCCTAACCAAATGGGTCCATAGGCCCAGAAAAAGACAGCCAAATATGTAAGCTCATGGACCGTGCAGGTAGGTTAAGATTGAAATTCAACTTAAGGTGCAAGATTACTAACGGTTAATTAATTGAACTAGTCACACCTTGTGATCCATGTACTTAAGTAGTAAGTGATATAGATAGAGCAGACTAGTTAGAGACTCTAACATCATTTGATCAGTACATTTATGTGACAATACAACTATTTGCATGTAGATCCTTTTATAAGCCCTATCAATTCTAAGGATATCATATGTAACAACATCGAAACTGCAACCAATACAAGTATGCAGGTTGTCTAATAAGTTATGGGGCCCAACCAGATATTAGAGAAACACTTCGTCCCAAGATCTGCCATACCGATTCAGACCAACTGTACCATACCATACCAGTAAGGTACCGATACAGTATCAAATTTCGATTCGGTATGAACTGAATTGATCCAAATCAAGTGAAACTGTCTTGTACCAACTAGCATCGCCGGGTACCAAGTGGTATTCTGGTTAAAAGTAAAAAAAAAAAAAAAAAGCATTCTATCTTGATACAAGGTGCATACCATACTGTATCGATCCATACCAAACCAGTAATGTAATAGTACAGGTCTGGATACCGGTTTTGCAGACTTTACTTCCTCCAATAAAGCATTTTGGAAATCAAAACTACATTATATCTATTTTTACTTAAAATAAGTTTGTCAATTCTTTTGCTGCCAAACCTCCAAAATAATTTTATCAATCCTATTCATCTATTGTTTTCGAACCAAAATCCAAAATTGAAATTTACAGCATGTTTGGAATTTTTTTATCTTTTGATTTTGATTTTCAAAATAAAATCACAGAAATCAAGAATAAATATGTTTCATGCTACTGTTTTTATAATCTATTTTTCAAAGGTTACTTTCAATATTTCTAGAAAAATAAAAGAAAAAATTTTTACTTTCAATATTTTCAAATATAAAAAGCTTATATTTTTTATCACCACCACCATCACCTTCGCTATTACCACTGCCACCATTACTATCACTGCCTTCATTGAACTATCACCACCACTACCTTCACCACATTACCGCCATTGTCACAGCATTTACCACAAAAAAATACTCAATATTGTCCTTGTACCAACCATTGGTACCAAGCATCAGACTGCACCAACACTGCACCAGCTGGGTAATCATAGAGGCATTGGAACCAGCACTATAGATCTTGGTAAGCATTCAATATAGTGTTTGAATAAACTTAGATTGAAAGGCATGGGTGACTAATTAGGGCTCGTAACATTATATAGTCACATGACCACTTATATGAGCACTTACGACTTAAACATGTCAAATGACCAATATAACTTAAGAGTATCTCAAAACAACTATTAGAAACTAATACGGTAGCATAGGATAAAAAAGACCTAAATTACCCAAGGAATTATCTTACATTTTGTTTCTGAACAGGCTTTCCTTCATTTAACAATAGAATTACTACGTAATCCTCCAGCCAGAATGAAAAAAGAATTATTATGTAATCACCTGTTAAGCCAAATGGAGTAGGTTCCTCCATCTACACTCTTCCACATTTTGTTCCCTCCTAGAGTTGCATTATGATCACTAGGAGACCTAATCCATCACAATTCCAATATAATCAGGAAATCTACAGATTTGTTATACTCCCCCACCAGGGGTAAATTTCTCCCTCAAGTTTCTACACTTATCAGTAACATGAAATCAATTTTTTCTGTCTTCTTTTACGGCGACAATTTCCTGTTTAGCTGATGTCTTTATGTCTTTATGATCAAGGATATCTTAAAAAAAATTGTCCCATATCAAGTTCTAGAGACAAGTTCATAAGCTGTGGATTTGTTGGTTTTCAGTTTCAGCAACGAAGGATTATATATTTGCCTTTAGGCAAGAACCTAAGACTATGCATGAAGCATGTTTAGAAAAATAACAAAAATGGTGGGAAAGTAATGGATTTCTTGCTCAATTTCTTTCCCTCGAAATCTTTGTTAACTTCATTGATTACTAGGACATGCATGCAGTAATCTTCCTAAACCAAAATATAAAATAGATATATATCAAAATTCCTTCCATTTATATTGATCTTTTCACAGAACCTCATCAACTATCATGATCTTGGAATAGCAAGACAATCATTTTGTGCATCACTTTGCACCTCTAGATCACCAATGTAAAATGGACCATACAATGCATTTGTGGATTTTATGATGATCACATCACACCAAACAAAGTCCACATATTCCATATCTTGCAAGAAATCATGCATCACTATGACATATAATTATGTTGTCACCACATCTGATCAAGCAATTTCAACTTGTCGAACATCCCTTGGGATCCTGCTAGCCTCACCATGAATCCACAACTGCTTAAAAATAGAAGACATGAGACTATTCAACAAGTGGAACTACAACTTGCCATGTACTTCCATGTTTGCTTTGCAGGAGTGAAAAGAATAGGAATCAGAATCAGAATGAAATGAGAGTGGAAAATAAGAAATTGGAATTGTCATTCTTATTTCATTGCTTGGGCAAAAAAAGAAGGAATGCATGATAAAGGAATAACACTTTCATTGTAGTGTTTGATTTGGTCAGCTTGCACCTTAAATTGAAACGATTTTATATCAACAGTTTGAGTATACCCTCAAGTAAAGATTAGAACTAGGTATAGATAAAGATTGCCACAATAGTTACATTTATACCTAGTGTGCTTCTAAGAAATGGCTGTCATCTTGTTATAACAGCCATTGTTTCGCATTTTCTCCATTCATCTTAATAAAATAATATTTAAAAAATTTAAAGCTTAGTCAAACCAATCAATCTCAATTTATACCATAAATTTTGCTAATTAATTCATACCAGAATTATCATTCGTTCCCATAGGAATGAAAATGACCATTCCTTCATCTAAAGAGTGGAATCACAACTCTTATATTTAAGGGAGCGACGATTCCCAAAAAAATGTGATTGCATGAGATTTGTTCTGCAAACCAAAGATTGTAATCAAGCCAAAGCCAGCTCTCATATGCAAATCAAGTGTTTTTAAGTTTCTTTTTCCTTTCACTTTGTCAATATTTTTTCCATCATTTAAGTTGTCGAGTCAATTACTCCATTGATTATCAACACCGTATATCTTTAAAATGCTCAAAATTTCCTTTCAGTGATCAAGACATGCCTAGTTGTTTCTACAAAACAATCAACTATGGACTAGAACCCTAATATAACTATTTTCCAGTGCATCTTTGCATGCCTTTACCATATCTTTTGTGGGGACCATGCTTTGGTGGAGATGATGCCAGCATTCACCATGTATTTTTAGAGTAAGCTGCACTATGCAACCCCTTAAAACTTTAGACACAGGCATGAGACATGATAAGTTGACCATTCATATGAACATATATACAAATGCTGATGCAGTTGGGTGCAATGAAACCCTTATCTCTTGGTCCTAGACTAAGCACCTTGTGGTAAAAGGGCCAAGAAAATGTCATTAGGAAGTTGATGCAATAAGAAATTTTCCTTCATGATGTCATCATAAAATGATGATATCTTCTCATCAATCTTTATCAATAAGAATGTTACTTCCCTTCAATTTGTCTAGAGCAAGTACTTAGCTGCTTTGTTGCCTTGGAAAAAAAATGTTTAAAAAGAGAATTTGTTCATATTCTCTACCTGTTTTGTAGCTTCATATCTTCTAGATAGATACTTAATATATTGTGCAATTGATGTATTAACAAAGATAGGAATATCTTATTAAAATGTTGCTAAGAAAAATCTAGCTTGCATGATATCTATGATGTACGTAATGCATAGAACACGGCCATTCTCTAGGAATGCATAAGCCTTCTACTTTCTAGCTAAGATGTTAATCATCATAAGTAAAACAAAAGAATAAGACATAACAATGAGAATAATACAGCTGCCATTTTTAATATACACTTCATAAAAATCAATTTTCTCACCTTGCAAACCCAAAATCCCCAATCTTCAACACAGGGGTGTCATCAGTACCTGACAGTAGAAGATTCTGCAAAATTTTATTATAAGATAGTTAATATGTAGAACTTACCTCACCATTTTTGGGGTTTACTTGCAGCAGTCATGTAATGTAAATACAGTCAGTAATCATTGAGATGAAGATATAGTATTTGGAATTGAAGCATAAGTAACTCTCTCCTCACACAAGTAAAACGTGGTTAAGTCTTCATTACAGTGCACGATGCATGGTAATTTCATAACTCATGCAAAATCTTTTCACTGCAATAAGTAAACAAGGGAATATCAGTAATCCCAATTTAGAGCTTGGATGAAAAGGGTTGGCAATGGCAGGTAGATAGGTAGCCTATTGGCTGCAAACCACAAAATTCATCCACCCATATGGAGTTGAAGTTATGAACAGGGAGTGATGGTAACAGTTCAAAATTTTAATATAGTATGCTAATATTTAACATTATGAATTGGGGGTGATTTAAGGGCAAGGAAACCTTGACCCTGCAAGGGACCTGCCATAAAGTTTTGAAGACCAATTGATGGTAAGCTTGGTTATCTTTTGACCCAAGCTGACAGAACTCACTTTGTGTTGCATCAAAGTCAACCAAAAAAAAAAAAGACTATACTTGAAACAAGTCAGTTACAAGCCAAAGCCCCTGCTTTGGTCCTTAATTTAGCCAGTAAGTATCCAAGTAGTGACTTAAGCAATGTTGTCAAAAGCGTTAGGTGCATCTAAGCGCAAAAGGCTCTTGAAGTCTAGACACAAGACACAAAACATAGACATGCACCTGAGCGAAGTAAGGCACATATTTTTAAAATAAATAAAATAATTTATATAAGCAATATTTATAACATATAATAGAAAAAAAGTTAAAAAGAATCATAATAATAATATATTTAGCCTATTAGTTCAATAGAAAGCCTCCTTTTAGCTGAAATTTGTAGTTCCTTAATATTTTTTCTTCTTTTTTCAGATGATAGCTTAATTTTTGATGTTCCGTCTCTGTCTCCCAATTTTTAACTTTTTTAAAGGATAAGAAAAATAATTATGTATGAAATGATACATTATAAAGCCAACATAGTCTTATAAATATAATAGATTTAAAAATATATATATTATAAATATATCTTATGAAGAAAGGCGTGCCTTTTTTACGTTTTAAATCAGATTAAAGCATATATTTTTTCATCCTATGAGTGTCAAGATAAAGGTACATCGCCCAAAGTATAAGAAGCGCCTAACTGGCCTTAAGCGCATTTTGCATTTTAGGTGTACCTTATGATATAAAAAGCGCTAAACCTTTTATACCTTGCTCCTTATGCCTTAGGTGTGTCTAAAGCGCACCTTTAACAACACCGAACTTAAGAGAAACCTAGGTTTTCAATACCGACACATAATGGCTTGTGTGAGGTATACCTTATCGACCAGAATGGTATGGCTCAATAGAAGGCTATACCACCATATAGTGCAAAGAAGTGTCCTTTTTGTTGGCCTTTGCACTTCTCCAAGTTATTTAAGCCAAGTATTTATTAGAAGTCGTGTCATTAATTATAGATAATTAAGTGTTTGATTATTGTCTTTCTTGAAAAATTTTTAGTATTATGTGTTTTCTTTCAATAGTTCTTAATGTATTTATGTAACTTGTACATTTCCCTTCTAGTCAAGAATTAATTAATTAACTTATTTATTGCATAGATATGAGGACATGTCTAATGACTATGCCAATATGGGGGCACTCTACTAGGGAAGGAACAAGTTGTTCAAAATTAAAATTATGGCCTTTTGGTCTAGAAGTGTGAACTTCTAGGAATTATCTTGCTCTTATCCTCTTGGGAGAGGCCCCATGGATAGCAAGCCTATTTTGAGGTTGCCCTTGGTATTCCTTCTTTCACTTCTCCATCATCTAACTTCACATAGTAAAGCTATTGTTCCAACTTCAGCAATGTACTATGTATTAGTATAGGGATGTACCATACCGACAGGACCAACACCATCAAGTTCCCAACACAGGATTTAGTACTGAGACTATAAAGCTAGAGAGAAACAATCAGTCTATCAGTACATGCAAATATCATTTTTAGTCAAGCAACTCAAAATGTCTAACAAAGTTTAGTCCTATCCAATGAAAATATAGCCAATGATAAAGATTAAAAAAAAAACACACACAAATATGAGTGGTTATCTTAAAACATTATTTCTTCACCATCTTCCATAGCATCCTCTTCTAAAGTCCAGTTGTAAATAGCATTAGCAGTCACCATGAGGAAACTCATCAATTTTAACCCTGGTGGCCATATCCCACTCTATGTTAAGGAATCATGGAGATGCTAGACCATGAAACCTTGTGAGGTAAATAAAAAAGTAGGGAGATCAAAGTACTAATTTGTTGGGCATCATGCATTCAGAAATTTTTCCTTTAAATCATTATTTCCCTGCACCCAAGAACTAGTTCATATCACATTAATCTTTCTAAGTAGAATTATCATGTTACATTTCTCCAACTATTTTTATTTTTTTTCAACTTTGTGATTAAATATATCATGCTTGTTTGCTCATGGAGTAAACTGGATGGGTCGGATCATAGACATAAATACACAACACCATCCTGCTGAAAGGTTAACTGATGCTTGATTAACCATGCATCCACTCATATGGGAGAACCAACCATTGTCAATCCCAAGTGACAGGAATGCAAACCTTTTTCATCAATTGCACAATCTTTGTTCTTGCGGTTGTGGCCAAGGAACAACACTATAAAATTCTATTTGTAATTGGAAAACTGTGTTTTACATATAGAATCGCATTCATCTTAGAGGCACAAATCATAGACCAAAAAGCAACATAGTAGCACGGACCTTCAGGCGGTGATAAAATAACTGATTTGGTGCATGTAAATATCAGCAGAGTTGACCAATCATTTTATTGTTCTCTGTAAAGTTTGTGTTCTTGAAAGATAACCAACACAGCGACTGACAATCAACAAAAGAACTAAGAGAACTAAGTCCCATCAATACCATAGCATTTTGATGTAGATGATACTTGCAAGAAAATTCCCCATCCAAGAAAGTACATGATGCATCTACCAAATTAGATTTACATTTTTGTTGCTTTTCCTCTCTATAAATGTCCCAGAAACATGAGGTCTACATCAAAAATTCAGTCTATTTTAAAAAACAAAAAATTCTTTGTTATTGGTCGATTTCACCTACCTCCAATGACATAATCCAAGTGTTGCAATAATTACAAAGCATTGAGTGGTTCCGCATGCATCATCTAATTTATAACAAAAAATCTGTCGTTGCTCAATTTCTTTGTGATGCCTTAACTCTCTACTCGTTATCAACGTATTCTAATCATGCCTCTGCACAGCGTGATTAGCAACCAAGAAATGAGTGAGCATCTAGTTGTCTACTAATCCAGTAGGATAAAAAAAAATCAGCATCAATAAGGTAACTCCTCTGCCACGAGACCAATTAATTCAAGATTCTAATTGAAACTTAATACCCTAATTCAGGACATAATTCTCAAAACCGTGCGCTTTCTAATTTATAACAACACAGCATTCAACAGTAGCATTCTAAGATGGAAGATATTAAACAATCAGAAAACGACAAAAGCTTAGATTCAGATAATAAATTCAGAATCGAAGAAAAACCCACCTGCGGCTTCAAGTCCCTGTGGATGAGATTGTTCTCCCGAAGAACCTGCAACCCCGAAGCTGCACAAACGTACTCAAAACTCTCAAACCCATGAAACACCAAAAATCCAAACGCCAAACTTTAAAAAATAACACCACAAGAACCCATCCAAAACCAACCCACAGACTCAATTAAACCCCACGAGAACAAACACATACCCAGCTGCCGCATAAAGTGCCTCGCGACCGCCTCCGGAACCCTCCCCCGCCGCTGAATATACTCTGCGAGATCACCCCCCGCGCAGTACTCCAACACAAGAAATATCTTATCCTCCGTCTGTTCAAAACCACAACTATAAAATTAGCGAACAATCGCACCGAAATAGATATCGATAGGTATGACGGAGAAGACGGCGAAGAAAAAGGTAGTGTACCTGGATGGCTTCGTGGAGGCGGACGATGTTGGGGTGGGAGACCTGGCGGAGGATGGAAATCTCTTTGAGGAGGCCGTCGCGGATCTTGGAGTTGAGCTGGCTCTTGTCGATCTCCTTCACGGCCACCTCCAGGCCGTGCTGCCGGTGCCGCGCCCGCCACACCACCGCGAACGACCCGGAACCGATCTTCGGCCCCAGAATGTAGTCACCGACCACACGCCCACGCTCCGGCGCCCAACCCTCCATCCTCTTAAGCGATGGGCTTTAGATTGGAATTGGGTTTATATACGGTGGATGGACTATGGGACGGTCTTTCTAGTCTCGGTGCATTTGCAAGGGGAGTTGTGTTAGAGTTTTGGCTCCACGTAGCGAAGAGGACGACGCTTGTTAAAAGGGGTCTGTTCTTTTTTCCGCTGTTGTGAGATCATATGGCAGAGGGGGTGGGAAGACCGGAGAGGAAGGGAAAAGAAAACGTTAGTGGGTTACGTGAATGGGTTACAGGGGGTAGGTCCCAGTTTTCTTGTTTACGGCTCCACGCTAAACGCTCCATTTGAGGAGAAGAGGATCGAGTTACCTCGGGGCAAAGAGTCGGAAAAATCGAGGAAGCGCGGGTGGACTTCGAATACGGGCTTTTTGGTTCTCGAGTAAATTCGGATGGGAACCTTTGTGGAACCTTTGTGGGACGCTAGGTCCGGCTTTTTCTAGCGAGACCAGTAAGTTTAATTAATTGATCGAGCATTGTGCCAGTTTATTTATCTTATGGGCAAAATTGATTAGACCGGCCGAGGTCCGGGAATGGGCCGAGCTGTTGGCTGGTCCATTGCTGGCTTCACCTCGTCCTCAGCGGTAAAAGGTGAGAGGACTTTGGGATTACTCGATAGCTAGGCTTTATCAGTCTTCGCATAAGTTATTAAATAAAACGAGAAAACTGTGCTTGAGGTGCACGCAACCAGGCAAATAGCCTAGCCGGAATTCATTGGCCAACGTTGGTTCCAGCGACGCTCGCGGCCACACAAGCACCGGGAATAATAATCCTTGTTAAAAATTACTTGGATGGTTTCAGAGCGGGCCAGAGGTCGCATACGCTTATGAACCGCATGGGCTAGATTTTTGACTTAATAATAAAACTTTTTCACGAGAAAAAAAAAAACAAAGGCGTGGGCCATTATTTTCTCGGACTCGGATCAAAACCCCACGTTATCAGAAGACCACATGCACGCATGCAATTTGTTCCGCTTTGTTCAGATTGGGCAGCCGCGCATTGCCCTCCCTGATTGGGCGATCATGTTGGTCACAACACCTAAATTTAAAAAATGAACGAAAAGAAGTGCAAACATATCATACGTCCAACTTGGCTGTACTTATAATTATATAATAATTCTACTCTTTTTTTTTAAAATATGTTTGTGAGACATCTTTATCGTAAATAAACTTTTGAGTGATGTATGACATTTAGGTTCCTGCAGAGATTCATCATCCATTGCTCGGTTATCACTTATTTCGCCCAAACATGAAGGAGCCACATTTTTTTCTCAAAATTAGTACTAAATCAGACAAATGCAAGGGCGATTGTGGGCTGCTCAATTCATGATAATTAGCGATGTCCACAGGTTGAGCCAAAATGGTTGAGAAATATTTTTAAAATCAAATGATTTCGATGGACTTTTTAAAACCAAAACTAAATTGATTGTTCTAATGAATCGAACTGGATCGAATTAAGGAATTTAGTTTGGTTCCGATTCAATTTATCGGTTTGCTTATACCTACTTTAAATAACTATAAGATCGATTTATGTAGTAAATTTTATGTGATCAAATGATAGTTTAGTAATTCACAATGAAAAAGAATATAACTGTTGCACATTCTATTTATTAGCACAAGCTTATAACATCTCAATTTTAAATATATTATAAATAAAAGCTTATATAATATAAACATACAAGTTGGTTCAGTTTATATTAGTTTTTAAAAAATCCAATCAAAATTGAATTAACCTTTTAGTGTCAAAAATTTTTAAACTGGAATCAGATTGGGAGACGAAAAAAAACTGATTTAGTTTAGAGCGGTTTTGTAGTTTAATTGATTTTCTTGCATACTCCTAATGACAATCATATGAAACATTTGAACCTTTTACTAAAGAAATAATGGACATTAGGTACGCTAGCTGCATAACAAAAATATCATCCCCACCTATAAGCTGATATGCGAAACATGACAAGATTTGCATTTGAGATACCCCGCCTTATAATGCATTTGTAGTAACTTTTCCGCCTTATCATGCCCTAGCAATAATTTCAAGGCCTCATGCGTATGGTGGCAGTTCATATGCTTTTGGGATGTAATTATTGTCTCTTTTCTTTTGCAGGAATTATTCATCAAGAAAGCCATAATGCACGTTCATAAAGTTTGCTTCATGCAACCAAGCAGGCTTACGGGGCTTAGTAATTGGGCCAATCACGATAATTAAATATACCGTTGCCTCCGGAAGACTTGTGACAAAAATTAAACTCAAGTTGCATCTCTATCCATCACATTTTAAAGCAAGAAGACTTCGGTTTCATGCGCATTCTTTGGCACCCTTGACGGATATTGAACTCCCAAATTAAGAGAATTTACAGGAAGTTATCTTTTTTTTTATATCCAATTCTTCGACAGTTTCACACTCACATGCTAGTTTTAGGTCTACTTTAAAAAGAGTTCCGTTGTAAGGTGTGTCCCGCATGAGATTAAAAAGAAAAGATGAGAAATTAAAAAAAGCAACATTTGAAGTGTAAATTTTAAGAATATAAAAGTTTTTTCGATAGTCATGTTTAGTTGTATCTGTTAGTAGAGGGTGAAATATTACAAATGTAACCATCAACTGCTTTTGGAACATGATTAATGTAAACAACGAAAAAGTCCATATATATACATACATACATATATGTAGTATATATGCATAGAGGTAGACTTGGCTACATTTGAATGTAGTCAAGTTCAGAATTCAATCACCTCTCTTACCTTGGTATTTATACAGATTCTGAAATTATTCCACCTTTTTCACTTTTTTCATCTTTGGGATCCATAAACTGTATGAATTCAAAGATAAGGGAGGTGACCGAATCTAAACTTAACTACATTAGAATATAGTCAAGTCTACGTATATATATATATACGTGTATGTATTTATATAAAGAGAGAGTTGAACTTAGTTATATTCGAATGTAGCTAAGCTTAGATCCGGTCACTCTTTTTTATCCTTAGATACACACGGATTACAGATCTCAAAAGATAAAAAGAGTAGGATGGCTTCGGAATTCGTATGGATCTAAAAGTTGACAGGATGACTGATACAAAACCTAGCTATATTTGAATATAGTCAAGTAAAGGCAGTAATTTTGAACACGATCCATGAACATAACTCGAGCATGACATGAAGTTAGTGGGTTTGAATTGAGTATAAATGGATTCGAATCAGAATTAGGTTGGCACGTTATGATTAATAAACAAATCAATCATCAATTAACCTGCTAATTCGAAATTGATTTGATTAGTAAACGAGTTAATTCATGTAACCCAACCTGCCAATTCAGATATGATTCGCTAGACCTATTTATCTAAGTTAATGTCACTCTTTAATTGATTATTATTTTATGATAATGATTATATGCTTATGTAAGGATTTTATGGTTATCACTCTTTTTTTCTTTGAATAAAAATTTTTTATTTATGCTTTAGTTATAATTTTTACTATATAATTACTTTATCAGTAAATTAGTGTTAAATATATTACATAAGTTATACGAGTTATATGAGTTTTATACAGGTTATATGGGTTATACAACTAATATGGGTTATATAGGTCACACGGGTTGCACAAATTATATAAGTTAAATGGGTTACACAGTCGTGTTGTGTAACTCGTGCAATACACGGATCAGATTCGGGTTTCGATTTCTGATCGGATTAATAAATGGGTCTTGTTCAAATTGACTTATTTGTTGTTATACTTTGAAGATAACCTGATCCGTTTACGACCTGTTGGCATGATTTGTCATCCTTATAATCAAATCCAATCTCTCTATATATATAATATAAATATTATAGATTATATTATAATATTAGATATATATAATGTATAAAATATGAATATAACATTATAATATATAAAAGTAAATCATAAATATATTATATATAATATACATATTGATGAATCTAAGGGTTTAATAATATATTTTTTGATGATAACAAAAATATTAATTGAAGGACGAACGTAATACTTGAGTTTATAATGATAAAATAAGTATAATGGTCGGAACAAATTAAGGCATGAATAAAAGATCATCTTATATATATTTGAACTTAAGTTGCATGCAAGAAACCCAAGTCAGAGAAGAACAATGAAAAATCATCTACCATCCGATGCAAGAATGTCCAAAGAAAAGGTTTCAGTTGTAATTTTATTTTTTTTTAAGAGCACATTATAAAACTTGGTAGGAGAATAAATGTACAAAGCTCAAAACTCTTAAAAATAAATTAGATTAGGTTTTGGATCAATAATTAAAGTAAAATCATCATAAAAATCCAAAACTGGATATATGCAGTCGATCAGACCTCGAAATGGTCGACCAAACTAAACTGTTACAGACAAAATCCTTAAAACTAGGTTTTTATCTAGCTTGATGGTCGACTTACTCAAGCTAGGGTGGTCGACAGCTAAGCTTTGATAGCCCTAACAGACATATTTTTATTTTGACCATTGGAGTTGCCCTTGAGCATCAATGGCTATCTTTTAGAAGTTCTATAAAAGAAGGACTTATGGGATGGTTTAAACATAAAAAAATGATATGAAATCCATTGAAAAATCTTTGTAAAAAAAGTTTTGAGTTTAGTGTATTTATACTCTCCCTTTCTAAGTTTAGTGTTACATTTGTAAATCTACTTTTTTTTATGAGAGCACTCTTAGCGTTTTTCTTCTTCAAGAAAGGTTTACTTCCATTTGGTAAGGCAAGATTCATATTCTTGAAATTTCTAATGCCAAGCCCACTTTCTTTTTTATCCCTACAAATAGCATCCTAATTGACTAGAAAATGGAGTTTGCTAATGATTTCTTTACTTTTCTAAGAGAAAAGTTTTCTTTAAGATCATCGCTAGTTTCATCTTGTGGGACAACCTTTGCCTTTCAAAATCATCATATACTAATCAAAATGTTTATAATTTGCTTTCTCCTTCTATTCACAGAATTTCATTGTAAATATTTATATTTTTAATAATATTTGATCACCAAGGAAATTCTCTTCCGCCTTGGTTTCTTTAAAAAAAAAAGGAATTAAAAAAAAAAAAAAAACTGAAAGTGATGTGATGAAATCATTATAATGACGGCATGATTCACAGTTTGCTTCATCCTTCAGCAATGACAAGGAGTTGTCAAAGAACGAACATATATAAGCACAGTTATTAGTTCATGTAAAATTAGGCGAGGGAAAAAAATCAAGATGGAGTTTAGATATATCTTCACAAAATAATGGGAATAATAATTTTTGAGAAATAGTGTTGGTTCATGTGCTACTTTCGTGTGCAAGGTTTAGCGAACATGCTTAAAGTCTGGCAAGCCATCACTTTTTGGATAACATATATTTTTATGAGATGTTGAGGAAGATTTCCAACCGTGTCATGAACTAACAAGACAAAAAAAAAAAAAAAAAAAAAACGAATAAGTAAATCTACATAAAAACCTCCAGCATTCAATTTTAGAAATGGTCATTTGTTTTTGTACATCTCAGTATCCTAAGAAAAGTTTTTTAAAGAAAAATTTTCTTGAGGACCTTTCTTTTTTTTCTAAAAAAAATTTGTAAGAAAAAATAAACTTTATGTTGTTCGATTAATAGGAGATTAATATGAAAAAATAATTATAAAAATATTTTTTTTGTGTTTGATTAGAGATAATTTTATATGAGAAAATATCAATTTGGCTATAATATCTCTAAAATAAAGATTGCATCGAAATTAAATGACTCATTTAAGAAATTTATTTCTTTTGATTGTTTAGTTGATGAATATTATATGAAAGAAAATAATATATTGATTCAATAACCACATTATTATTTGTTAGGATTATAAAATAATAATTAAAAATATTAAAATAATAAATAAATAAATAATATTTATAAATAATAATAATTAAAAATAATAATAATTTATTACTTTTAAGATGAGAGTCTACATGCATAAGAGTTTCAGACAACATCAGGCTAATGGGTTATTAGGCAAACATAGAAGGAAAATAAAAAATATTAAAGAATAGTTTTTAGATTTTTGGTGCTAAAATATTTTTTTGATGAAAGAAGAAAAGAGCATGATAAAATAAATATCGTCTCTCACAAGGTATATTTTTTTGGTGAGAGGGGGCAAAGTATGTGGGTCTTATATATATTTTTTCCTTCCCTTTCAATCAAATATGAAAAAATAAGGCAAAAATTTTTTTCGCCATTATTTTACCCACAACCAAATGACCCCTCAAGTTAAAGTTTTTATTAAATGTATGATGACAATAATGGAGAATGGCACGGGATATATGATATCAAAATATTATAAGGATGATAGAAAAACTAAATAGCACTACTTTTAATTAGAGGTGTCAAACAGGTTGGGCCATGCTGCATAGCTCGTATAAGAATCAGTCCAGTGGACCATCATACCACACCAGCAGCGCGGTTTGTAATGCTGGGAGCCTGACATGGCCCTAAGCCCATGGCCCAGCTGACCCACCTTGGCATGTTAGCCCATACAAGTTCAACAATTTTTTTTTGATTTTTTAAACTAATTTTATGAAAATAAAATAAAAATAAATATGGATAAGAACACTTTTGAAAAAAACAAGAACACTTCTGAAACTAGCCTTTATCGATATTACAGAGAATAAAAATATAAATATATACAAACGGACCACAAGCAGCCCATTATATGCTAGGCCATGGGTTGGCTTACGATGGGTCGTGTTAGGTTAGGTCATGAGCCTAGCTTATGCTAGCATGTGGGCCATGGTAGGCCGTTATGCTATGGGCCATCATGTTGGTATGGCCTACGAGTTGGCATAAGTCATCCTGTCATGGCTCAAGGGTAATGCCGAGCTAAGCCATGTTCGAACAATTTGGCTCATTCGGCATCTTTTCTTCCAACAAACCCAAAAGGGCATGTAACATTTTTCAATGTCAATTTGTTAAAGAAACCTATGAGCTGCTCTATTCAAATAAAGCAAAAACAAGGGAATTTTCTGAATGCATCGGTGTAGCATGACTATTTAAATCCATATCTTTCGAGATAATATAGTAACTCTTTGTGGGAAAAAAAAAAAGTACGCATTTTTACGGTAAGAAGAGGAAATGCAACATTGTTATTCTTATGATATAGATTCAATAGATGTAGAGAACTAACTTTACGTGCCTCTATCGTCCTCTTGTACAAAGCATCTAACTCACATAATATGCGGAATATAGCTTTTTTTTAATATATATATTTTTTAAATTCTAAACCAACCAATTAAAATGAAAGGCAGAATAGTAGAAAAAAAAGACTTAGAATTAAATTTAATGCGAGAATAGCTAAATTTAGTGCCTGTATTCAAATATTGAAAGTTATAACTCCTTAAATTATAAGTGTATTATTCAAAAAATAACAAGACATAGAGGGAAAAAAAAGATGCAACTCATCTGAAATCGAATTCAATATGAAAATAATTGAATTTAATGGAACAAACAATACTAGAAAAAACATAAATTCTCAATTCTAAGCTAGTAATAGAGATAATCAATTTTATATATTAATATATATCATAGTTATAATAGATAATAGATATAATTACCATATCTCCTATCAATTCAATTCTTGATTTCGTCGCTACAAAGAAATGATTAGCTAAAATGAGAGCTCAAAGTCCCATATATTTATATCATTTCTTATCTATACTTTGTGTGTTGGTCTAACTAGATAGAAGTCAAAGTTGCACCATCTCTCTTAAGTTTTAGATTGCGTTTGGTAAACAAAGAATAGAATATAATAAAAATTATTCTATCTAATTTGTTATCTTATCCTTCCCAAACATGAGATAGAATAGTCATATTCTTAAAAAAATAATAGTCATTGTTGAGAATAAGAATAAAAAAAAAATAAGGTAGTAGATAAATAGAACAAAAATAAAAATATTTATTGATAGGATAAATTATCTTCCATCAATGGGATTAACTATTCTGTAGGATAAAATTTTATTTTATTTTTATAAAAAATAAGTATTAAAAAAATAAAAAAAACCTATTCCTTTACTAATTCGATATAACAACGCACCATTAAAAAATAAAACCTCTCTGAGTTTTGAAATTCCATCCTTCCACTTATAAGATAATTCCACTTATAAGATAAACGAAGGCTATAGTTGCTATACCAGGAATTCAAGAACACAAAACATAAAGTGATATTGTCTAACATAATGAAGTTTAAAATAACAACCAAATTTATAAAATAATTACTATCGGTTTTTCTTCTCTTATAATTTACAATAGTCATTATGTACCAAGAAAAACCTATTATATTCTGCACTGTTCATAAATTCACAATTTCAATTAGCTGAAAAATATTTCTAGCCAATGAAAAATGATCCGGACAAACGACACTGCTGTCATTCCTGTTTCATACTTCATTTTCAGTTACGAGGGCACATACAGCTGTTGTAACTGTTATTTTATTCCCAATAGATTCATCAACCGATGGTATCCACTCGGGAGATAACCTATTACATCGATCATGAGGTATAAAATGGTAGCTTCAAAGCGGACCCGTTAATGGGGTGACCACGGCGTTATGAGTCGCTTGGACCAAGGCAAGAGCAGCACAATCGAGGTGACATCCCAAAACATAAAATCCACGTGTCAACATCATGAAAACAGATCACCTATGTATAATCCCTGTCCAGTGGTCACGGACTTACCGTGTCCCTCATTCAAACTTAAAAAACCTCACCCTCCGACATGCCCTTGCCTCGCTCGCGCGCTCCCACGCCTCGTTGCACCGGCCCTGTCCCCGAAACCCGTTCCAGTCACCGCACGCTCCGTCTCCCCTCTCCTCCCAGCTAAAAATTCCCCCCTTCCTCTCTCCCCATGGCTTCTCTCCTCCGAGTCCTCTCCCCATGCCTTCTTCCTTCCGTCCTCTCCTCCTCCTCCTCCTCCTCCTCGTCCTTTCTTCCCTCCCCTTAGCCTTTTCCGAATCCCTTTTCCCCAACAGATGCGGGGAACGGTGCGGTCACCTCCCGATCCCCTTCCCCTTCCACCTCAACTCCTCCTGCGGGCCCCCCATCGACTCCTTCCGCCTCTCGTGCTCCGCTAACTCCACCTCCTCCGCCCTCTTCCTCACCCTCGGCTACACCGACCTCCGCGTCATCGACTTCCTCCCCTCCGGCTCCCTCCTCCTCGACTACTCCCCCAACTCCTCCTCCTCCTCCTCCTCCTCGTCCTGTGATCCCTGGTACTCCAACATCGACCGTTCCTCCTCCGTCTTCGACCGCAGCCCCTTCTTCGCCGTCACCGCAGACAATGTCTTCCGCCTCTACGCCTGCGAGGACTCCTCCGTCTGCAAGACCGGCTGCGACGGGATTGGCGTCGGCGGGGCTTGCGACGGCAACCGGAGCTACTGGGGCTGCTGCTACCCGCTCGCCGATGGCAGTGTGTGGAAGCCGGGGGACGGGTTCTCGGTGTTTTCGGAGTTCGGGTGCCGCGGGTTCTCGAGCTGGGTGGTGAACCGGTCCTCGTCCGGGGAGAATGCGGTGGCCGAGAGGGGGATAGAGCTCGAGTGGGCCGTGCCGAGGCGTTATAACGACGGGAGGGTGTGCGCGGAGGAGGCGACTGTGGTCAATTCGACGGCCGTCAGAGATGGGGTGAAGTGTGCCTGCGGCGGCGGGTTCGTTGGGGATGGCTTTGCTGAAGGAGTTGGATGCTTTAAATGTGAGAAGTCCTTTCCCCTACATCTCCTAGAAAGGCTTTTTAAGTATAACAAGACATAAGTTTTTCTTTCTTTTTGTCCTTTTTTTTTCCCTTTTTTTTTTTGACTCTTGTCTCATTCATAGTTAGGAGAAAAACCTGTTTTCCAAGAAATCATGTTTGTTATGGCAGATGTGAGTGTTAATTTATGAGATATTGTCATGAGTAGATGTTGAAATGGAATTATGGCAACACACTTAGCTGAGAAAGGGTTCAGGGATCAATAGAATTAAAGCAAACTATATGGTGTTCAATTGAACTGGAAATCGATACTTGTGTGAGGCCTACTCAAACTAGTTAAAATTGATAGCTGGGGAACACATAGGGGAAGTAGGTTGGAACTTAGAACCTAGCTAGCTAGATTGTCATACTGATCTGGGCACTTAGATGCTAGTTATGCAACTTTTCCCGGTGTTAGAGATGGTTTGGGATGACATTCGATGCTGATATGCAGTCTTATTTGGGTGCTGCTCATCAAGGTCATGTTGTAAGAATTAAGGTTCTAATGTAGTTTTTGTAATCTTGCATACAGTGCTGAAAATTGGAAAATAGATGAGTGTATATCTAATAGATGGTAAGTAAGTGAAAGATCTTTTTTAATTATACAAGTTCCTTCCTTATTGCTGGAAAAATTACAATACGAGAATATGCATGCTCCATTACATTGTTTAGATTGTTGTGTCAGTGCAATTGAATGAGAATATGAGGTGGATGTTGATTAAAAAAAAGTAAAGGATGGATTGAAAGATATGTAAACTAGAGAAAATTAGATATGTGCATTTGCTATATGTTAATGAAGGTTTGAAAGCTCAGCTTCAGTCCAAGCACAAAAAATGTCTTGGTAGTTTCGCATCTGATTTCATTTCTATCTAACTAAGTGCAATGTATAAGAGAGGGAACACCAGGAAAATAGATCTAACTAGAAAAAATACTATAAGTTTTATGAATATGTTGCCTAATGCACATTTTAACATACACAACCTAGAATGTTAAAAACTGTAAAAATGGTCCCCCCCCCCCCCCAAAAAAAAAAAAAAAAAAAAAGAAATAAACTCGATATGCTGATGGTTGGACATTGTTATAGAACATAATAAGTAGTTTATTTATAGACAAAGACATGGAATGATTTGGCCATGTGCAGTTAGGGGTAACACGTTATTTTGAGAAAAGAGTAGCAGCACATTATGGTTAAGATGTGCCAATATTGATCAACAATTCAATTTATCTTCTCAATTAAGAAATCTAAAAGAATGGTTTAGAATGACTTTAAATTGTAGCAAATAAGAAGGAATTTTGTTTTAAACCTGTTTAAGATTAAAAATAATATTTAAAATGCAGTGAAAACTTTATTTTTCATAAGTTTTTGCATGTAGTTTGGGAATGTTATGAAATATAGAGTTGCCTACATACTAGCCTACCTTTACATTTCTTAGAGACCAATATCTGAATGCTTTTAAATCATCTCAAATTTCTGAGTTTAACTTTCTGAGCTTTTAAATCAATATACCACTTCTTTAACTGATAGAGATGGAGAAAATACCTTAAAATGATGTAGGCTTTGCCAAAATTTGCTTTTTGTGGGACTGACTGAAACCCTAAAAGTTGGTTTATTTATTATTTTGGTTTTGCTGAAACAAAACCATGCTCCTATGGTGGACCAGTGGTCCTTGTCTGATGTAAGTTTCAAGCATTATATCAAATTCACTCAATGTAATCTTATGTTTGGATATCTATCTATCTATTTAATGTTGCATCTATAATGATCATATGGAACTCAATTTTATTTTTTTAAAATAATAAATACATTTTTTCACAAAATACATTTAGCAAAAATTTAAAGGAAATATTTGTTTATATTAAATTATTTAATGAATAGTCTTGATGGTATGTGTGGTAGCTTGAACCTTGTTTTGCACAGCTTGTAGCGGTGATGGGCAACCAAATAATGTTAGATACTGCTGTAAGGGAAAGTTGTGCAGAAAGCAAGTTGCTATTCTTACTGGTATGCAATCCTTCATCCATCTTAGTTTTGGTAAATGTATTTCTCTAGTTTCTTTTTAGTGAGTAGTCAACTGTAATCCCTTATATTGTATTCCAATTTGTAACTAATTTTTAACCTCACTGATGAGTCTTTTGCTGGAAATCCATCCATACACTGTCAGAAAGATACATATGTACGTGTGTATAGAGAGAGAGAGAGAGAGAGAGAGACTTGGTTATATTCGAATGTAGCCAAATTTAGATCTAATCACCTCCTCCACTCTTGAATCCACACAGTTTACGGATCCCAAAGATGAAAAAAGTAAAAAATGTAGGGTATCTTTGGAATCTGTGTAAAGCCAAGGGTGGGGAAGGTGACCGAATCCTTGACTTGACTACATTCGAATATAGACAAATCTACCTTCCTCTCTTTCTCTCTCTCTCTTTATATATATATATATATATATATATATAAACTTCATTGATATGGGATAATGTCATGACACTTCAGAGACGAATGCTTTGTTTTTGCATTCTTTCTAGCAGCAATAATTGCATTCTATTTTCTGTAATGTTGGCTTGGTGCTGATTTGTTTTTCTATGATGTTTGCTTAATTTTTTTTCCCTACAATATAATTTATATCTCACAGGCTTTCCATCAGCAACCTCATATCTATCTTGCAGCGTTCAAATTTGCCTTTGGTTACAGAATCAGTTGCTCAATCAACCTCCCTCAAGAAACCAGAAAATGAAATTCTGCCTTTCTTTTATTGTACTTTTTTCTTTATTTACTCTTTACTCATCAGTGAATGATTTCATGACTCTTCCAAACAGGTGTGCTTGTTTCCGCTTTCTTTCTAGCTGCCACTATTGCATTCTGTTTTATTTTGAGACGGCCCATCAAGGCAAACAGGTCAGATTTTGACTCGTTCTGTCTCCCAAGAATCCTTGGAAAGGCATGCAACACACGGCAGTTTACATACCAAGAGCTGAAAGAAGCCACAAAGGGATTTGAAGAAAATCAGAAGTTTGTTTGTGTTGATGGAACAGTCCATACTGGAATATTCAATGATGGTTCTCTTGTGGCAGTACAGAGAGTAAACTGCGGGAACCCACAAAACCTCAGGGAGATACTGGAGAGTGTAGAGCTTCTGTCTCAAATTTCTCACAGAAATATTGCCCGGATTATTGGATTTTGTTTTGAATCAAAAAACACCCTGGTTCTTGTTCATGAGTATTTCTCAAATGGGACTCTTGATGAACATTTGCAGCGGGAAAGAGGCGATTGTCTTAGCTGGCACTTTAGAATTAATATCGCCACTGAAGTTGCATGTGCTCTTGCGTATCTGCAGTGTGAGCTTTCTACACCTATCTACTTTCAAGACCTCAAATCCAGCGATATCTTTGTAGATATTGACTGCTCTGCTAAAATAGCTGGTTTTAATTTCCTGAAGTCTGGACTGAGAAACGGTTCCTGCTCACATGCTGCTAGTCATGATTCAGATGTTGTCTACAACTTTGGTCTTCTTTTATGGGAACTAATCATGGGTTCAAAGCATGGAGATCTATCAGAGTTGGTCTTGCCTAAAATAAATGAAGAAAAGCTTCATGAGATTGTAGATCCGTGCATTGGATTTGGTGAGCTACCACGGGCCCAGCATGAACAAATAGAAAGAATTGCAGGTCTTGCTGTTCGGTGCTTATCAAGTAAGGATGGCGACGGGCCTTGTATGATCGGAGTGATGCAGGAGCTTGTACGTATTGTTAAGGAGAATGTGGGGAGCAGTAGTGGGACAGAGCCTGTATTGGAGGAGACATTCTCAAATTCGAGCCTTCTTCAGATGATATCGATGTCTCCTGACTCTTTACATCTCTCTTCAGGTGACAAGATGGGGTCTGGTGCCATTTTGAGGGTACCATAGGATGAAGGTACCTCTTAAACAATTTTCATTTTAAGTGAAATGTGCTAAAATGAATAATTCTATATTTCTAGTATGTATGTTGAGTTGTATCCTTTAAGAGACAACGATTACTTTTAGTTGCTATCTTCTTGTGTGTTTTGTCTTGAAAAAATATGGATTTGACCTTCTTAACTGTAGCATTGCCCAACGCCGAACATTGGAACTGGCTTTCCCTTTTCCCCCTTGCACTTTCTAATTATCTATTCCACACTTGTGCTGCCTGTTTTTTATGATTTTTTTCTCCTTTCCAGTGTAGGGTTATGGTTCACGTTACTGAAGTAACAAATAGTTTTAAGATTTGTTCCCTGTTTTTTTTTTTTTTAGTCCCCCTACTTTAATGCAACGTGCACAACTTGCAGCTATGAAGCATCATTCGCAAACTCTCATCCTTTTTCTTTTTCTTACCTTCTTTCATCCATGATCTAACGCGGAATCTCCTTTTGTCGCTCTCTAATATTTCAATGGTATTTGGTTAGAGTGTTTCTTATGCCAACCGAACGCCATTTGCCCAATAGGCATTGATTTGGAACATGCTATGCTTAATTAAGCCACTTCATATCCTCCTCCTCCTCCTCCTCTTCTTCTTCTTCTTCTTCTTTAATTTTATTTTAACGAACATAGTCTATTTCATGCCCGTCTTGGAATTGACTTATGCCCATTATTTATACAATTTTGTCAAATTATACCTCTCTAACCAGTTTTATATTACATATTTTATTATATACATATTATAATATGGCAATCAATATGTTATAATATTAACTTGAATAAAATATTATAATATAACAAATTATATTATATCATATTATATATAGCATCACTGGCATAGAATGTTACCTCTTTAGTACTATAATAAAATATTATAATATTATGTTACCATTATATATGATATAATGTATGGTATCTAAATATATCTTGGTATGCTATAATGATTATTAGAAATATTATTATAAAAAACATTACTGAAATATTATAATAGATATTAAAAATTTATTATATTAATATAATGATAATGTTATAATATTATAATGATTTCAATATTACTGTAATATTAAAACAATAATATTATCATGCGTAAAGTTTCATTTCAATTACAATAAATTTTTAACATTGATTTTAAAATATAATATCATTATATAAAATTCTAGTAGTATATTATAATATTATATGTACACCTAAATAATGTTATTATTTTATATTAAGATACAATTTAAAATATTAATACAAATTATCATTCTATAATATATTTTATTCAGACTATGTTTGTTAAATAGTATAATATACTTGCTATACTATTACAATATATAATATATTATATTATTTGTTGGTATTGATATTATATTTAAAATATTAATATTACTGAATAAAATAAATTACAATAGGCCAAGAAGGGTTTTGTTATTTCAAAAAAAAAAAAAAAGAAGATAATTTATTCCGATTTTCAACTTATCTTAAAACCGTTTCGACAACTAACAGAATTAGCATTAAGTACTTGGCATGGTCGTGGCAAGAACTTGTTCTCATTTTCCTCACGCTCTTGCAAAACACCACTTTCTTGCAGTAATTACTGATCTCTTCCCCCGTGGTCATAGTGTACTTCTTATTTTAGTGAAGGTTTATGAAATAGGTTACTTGAAGGACGTACACGCCTATTTTCTCTTACACAAAATGTCCAAAGAAAAAAAGATAAGATCAGATCCTGCGCGTTAGGTATTGTAGATAAAGGGCATGTGGAAGGAACATGACAGATTAAAGCCCGTATATGATCCTTCCGTGACTTTAATCTATGAATCCAAAGCATAAAATGAATGAAGCAAAGAAGTCAAAAATCTGGGAATAAGCCATGAGACATGCTTGGATAGTGATGGTGCTGGGATCTGATGGTAAGACCCACACACAAACAGATAGTGAGAATGGTACGCTGAGAACGGAGGTAGCTACAAACTCAGCAGAGAAAGGCCTTGCGCTTGTGTAGAGCTTCTGTAGGAATAGAAGACAAGCACGAAAAACACTAGGAGCTACTCGATTAAAGTTATTTGGCACTCAAGCCAGTAATAAAAAAGAGAGAAGGCCAAGAATAGAGAAAAATGGGGTTCATGAAGGCTTATTGTAGGTAGAAGAAAGGAGAGAGAGAAGAAGAAAGCCCTCACCTTCGGATGGGGCCTTCTTTGTTAGGTAGGTTTGGGATTAGATGTTGGGATCATCCAAAGGCCTTCTTTGTTAGGTAGGTTTGGGATTAGATGTCAGGATCATCTAAATTGTGGTCATGTGCTTTGCCATAATAAAACCGGCTATTGGATAAAAAAGCTATAGTTACTGTGGGCCACGCCCTCTACAGGCGGTTGATAATTAGTGATATGCACATCTAATCTTATAACACTTATATAGTCTGCTACGTTTCTAGGTATGTGTGGCCAGCAATTTACCAGACGCTTTCTTCTAATGTTATCCTATTATTATAGGCTTTGATGACGTAGGATAGAAGGCCACATGTTGTTTAGTTGGACGCCAATTAGATGCCATTTTGATATTTATCATTTCGAGTTAAGTAGTCATATCTTCCTTGAATCTCATCAATAGTTAAGAATTATTGCTAATAAAAATCAAATGATGCATATATAAGCACACAATGATAATATCGTCTTATTAAAAGTATGTTCATAGGAATATCTATGAAATTCATGCTCAAGGAAATATGAGTCAATTTGAGTATATGTTTTGAAAAATATAACTATTATATATAGTGTGAATTTACAATAGTTGAGTTCACTTCTTATATGAATAATATGAAGTTTTAATATAAGTGTTTTAAGGTTAAACTTGGCGGTCAAATATTATTAATTGAAAAATATCATGAGTGGTGAATTGCTGATGACTCTGAAAATTTTTAGATTGACAAATTGAGATAAACTAAGTTTGTAAAATTTGGCAATAGTTGTGACAAGCTTGAAAGAATTGAACCAAATATTTGGTCACATATCACTGACATTAGAGTATCCATTGGTTGAAATGACTATTTCACTAAAAAGAGCATAGCATATTAGCTAAGTCAAATCTAGAAACGTAATTGACCTCCGACTATATTTTAGGTTGAATCATTCAAAGGATCACAATATTCACATGTTGGCTTTATTATATGTCATCTACTTTTGAAGCCAAGACGGTTTGCTCGAGTGAAAGAGTAGATTTAATTGAGCATCAATTTGTTCATGGTGTGCTAGCTTTTTTGCGATTAAGGTAGGTTTTTAACTATGCTCTACGTGCTAAGCCTCCAAACTTTCTGCAGTGACCAAGAAGAGGCCTTTATGAGCTCTCTCTTTTCTCTTGTGCGGAAGAATTTTTTTGAATTACCGATGCTAACCTTTCTCTTGTATCAAAAGATTAACATGGTAGGTGTTTAGTTGGGCCAAAAGATAAAACTAACTAAAATATAAACTCATATCCCAAAATTTTATCATCACTATGTCTATCGCTCTATAGGGCTATCAATCTTTTTTTTTTTTTTTTTTCTTTTATACTAAACCAAATCACATAAAAAAATAAACATACTTTCAATTATATTTAAGAACTAATTGGTTTCTGTCTAGAACAGTCCAAATGTTGCAGATCTAGGGGCTAAACCTCAACTTACCTATTTATAATTAGACTAACTTCAAGTTGATCTAAAACTAACTTTGTGTGTGTATGTATATATATATATATATATATATATACATACATATATATGTGTGTATATGTGTATATGTATGTATGTATACTTGGCTACATTAAAGTGTAGTCACATATAAGATTCGATCATCTTTGAAATCAGTAAATTATATTGATGTAAGAGTGAAAAAGATGATTGAATTTAAATATAATTATATTTAAATATAGTTAAATTTATTTATTTTTAATATAAAACTAGGTGGGTTCATGCTAATTAGGTTTTGCCACCTTCAATTTTTAACATAAAACCCATACTCTGAACGATCTCAAATAATTTTGTAGATTGGCAGAATGGCATTTGTCGGGTGGAGTCTGCTGTGTGTCACGATCTGAAATTGGATTTGTTCGTACCATGGCTGCAAATGCCATCAATCAAAGATCCACCACAACCCACTGGCATCCTCGTGGCATTGCATCGCTCTCAAGCGGTCAAGCCGTGATTTCCAGGTACTGTGGTGCATGTGAAAGCCTGTCCCGAAACCCCATCAAAAGAAAATATCTAAAGCATGACAAGATCATTTCCAGGCTGAGAACGCTAAAAGAGACGGTAGGTGGTGGTTCCACGCGCCAGCCCGCTGCGGCAATGAAGCCAGTCGCGCTGCGAACCCGGAAAACCCTCTTCCGCCGAATCGTTGCGCTCCAGCGACCCAACCCGATCTCCAGCCACTGTAGCCGAAGGGACAGCGCGGCAGGGCCCGAGGGGCCATAAATCCGACAGACATCCTTAAATTTTGGGACAGTATCAGCTTTCTCTGCACGACAGCCGACGATATCTCAGGCTCAGTTATTAAATTTTCAGGACGGATGGTAGGTTTTACGTGGTCCCACCAGGCATTAAATTTTTCGCAGTGATGAATGCCACGGACGTCCTCCCACCCTTCGGCTTAAATCGATTGGTCCGATACCGAGCAAGTCCAATTCTATCTTGCAAAGCCACCAATAGAGGGCCCATTTCCGCGGTACGTTACAGGTGCCGAACGGCAAGTAACGTTTCCACATCACTGGTTCCGCTAATGCAACTCCAATTCCAACTAAATTACTGTGGATAACAGTGCATAATTTGTTTAAGACTCCTATTTATATTCTTTTAGTAAAAATATATTTTTTGACCATCAACCTTTCACTCAAATTTCTTGTAATCTCAAATCTTTAATTATTACAATTTAAACCCTCTTTTTCTAAGAAATGTTACATCAATAGCATCCTGATGTATCATTCGATCAATAAGAACTTAAAATTATAGTATTCATGAAATGTAAGGAATAAAATTATAATAATAAAAAATTAAGAATCAAAATAAACTTTGAGTGAAAATTTGAGAGCAAAAAGTATATTTTAGCTTTTTTTTTTTTAGGATAGAATTAAAATAATGAAATTTATTATAGTTGTTGCCAATCCATAATAGTAAAAATGAAAAAAAAAATAATCTAAGTCAATTTTGACCAAATAAAAATTAATTTTATAACTTCAAACAGAAAAAGAAAGTCTTCTTCATATATTAATTTGAATATGAAATATATTACCTTTTCAAATAAACAATAAAAATTTCAAGAAATTTACTTTGTTTTCATTCTCACTTTAATTGCTTTAAAATTATTTTTAACATTTGATTTCTATAGAGATGAAAGAAAATTTTAGACAATTTATTGATCCAAAAGATCTTTGCTTCACAGGAGACTTGTTCAATGGCATTTCTCTTATTAATCTGATTAATGCAGTGCAATACATGAAGGTTAAGCATCATGATAATGTTATATGAATAGTATCTTGATAAATCTCACCTTAATATTTCACCCAAAAATCAAAGAAGAGAAGAGCAAAAACAACTGTTTGCTGTCAAGTTTGGATCAAGGTTCTTCAACTAATTAGATCACGAAGTGTTACTTATTATTTTTAATATATATTATAATTTAAGTAATAAATAATGAAATTATGATTTGATCAATTGTCTGGATGGTTATATCTCTTGGCCAAGAAGAGGTTAGCATGTAATATTTATTTAAAAATATTTGATTTATATTCTTATGCTGCTTAGTTTGTTGTATTATATTTAACCAATCTATTTAATTTATAATTGCAAAAAAAAATTATTATGAAAAAAATAGCCTGCTTACACAATAAAAAGCCTGAAGTTAAATGAACACTAGCCAATTAAATTAATAAGCAGATTAGTTGCAAGTTAGATTTAGGCTAGCAATCTTTTGGCATGTTCTGGATTGGGTTAGGTTCAAGAAAGAACTAACTTTATATATGAAATTAATGGGCATGGCTGAATACATTGATTACCATCTTTTATTGCCGATGAATTATGATTTGTAATTTTCAATCATTATTGGATAAAATATCAAAACTAAATATTTATTTTTGTCTAATCTTTCTTTCTCTTTTTTTTTTAATTGATACTGTAGGTAACACAACCATTAATGCCTATTAAATGGATGGCTCATGATAAAATTAAAGAAAATTCTTAAGGTGTTGGTTATGCGCGTTTAATAAAGTTGTTTGGAGCCATTACTGTTTTGTAGACAACTAAATAATCAACCACCCATCATGATTGGTATTAATTTTGGTTGGGGCACCACCGTGGAAAATGGAGTTTCTAATGCACATATAATCAACTCTCATTTCACTACTCTAAATTAAAGTACAAAAACATGATTTAAATTTTTAAAAATACTAATCATTTTGTATTATATCATACCACTATAGCAGAATAATAGTTAGACAATAACATTTTTTTTAATTTGAACATTTATGATACTTCTAAAATAAATAAATTCTGGCTTGATCATCCATAAGAAAATGTCTAAATTTTGTCCTATACTTTGATTAACATATTTTTCATTGCTCTATGATTAATGTTTTTCTCTTTACTTCCAATTAGCATCGATGAGTTAAGTATCTCTTATAATATCTTTATTTATATAATTAAATCTATTATCATAATTATCTTTAATTATTTTTTATCAAATGAATTACTATCTTATTAATTCCACTAAATTTAGAGTAAATTGTATGCCATAAACTAATAACTAGTCATCTCATAAGCTATAATTAAAATGGCAACGATACAAGATAGGTAGGAATGGGGAGCCACTCTTCACTCCCATTTCAACTATTATTTTAATCTTTCATTCTTGCCAATGGAGATAAAGACTTTCCCATTATCTTCTTCATAGGAATCTCTATCTTATGGGAATCTCATCCTTGCTAATCCTTTTTTAATAAGGTCTCATCCCCACTTCCATGAAAATTTTCATTTTTGCAGGAATCTCCAAATCCACCAACCCTATTTTTGATATTTTTTACTTACTATATTTTAAAAACAAAAATAAAATATTAAACTTTATATTATAAATAAGATAAATTTAAATAAATTTGCAATCATTACAAATTTTATGGGTTAATTCATAAGAAATATATTAAATCATAATCTTAAAGTATTTTAAGTTTATATATATATATATTTATATATAAGGCTATATTTGTAATATTAAGATAATATAAGGTATTTAATTAATATAAAATATATGGGATGTGAGGATTGAAGTTGGAGCGGGAAGTATGTTTCTACCCCTGCCTATAGAAATAAAAGTTTTTTTTTTTTTTTTTTGTTTCCATCCCATAGTAAAAAATTTTTTCCATCCTCACCGATGAAACTTTATGAGGACTAAAAAAACAGAGAAAATTATCATCCCTAAGTTTTCATGATATAACTTATAAAAAACTATTTCTTAGCAAGAAATGAAATTATCTTTAAAAACAAGCAAGACCATTGAAAATATCTAAATTGCACCCATACTTGCTGATTAATATATTTTTCCTTACTCTCTGGTTAATACCCTTCTTTCTTCTCAACATGAATAATGAGTTAAATCTAACATATACATTTAATTGTATAATTGAGGCTACTCAAACAATTATTTAACTCTTATTTATCAAGTCACATACCATCTTATTAACTTCATTAAATTCAGATTATGGGCTAAAAACCATGCATTACACATAGTAGAATAACTCGAAAGAAATTATTTTCATGCAACTCAAGCTGTTTCTCTACTTCATCGATTATTATTCTTCTTAGCTAACTGCTTTATAAATTAAATTACAATTAGGACCTCTGCATCTCTTATAACCAAAAAAAAAAAAAAAAAAAAAAAAAAAAAAAAAATGAAAAAAAACTTTTCAACCCATCTTTATTTGTTCTCCATAAATCCTATATATTGTCTTCTAATTTTCAATAACTTCACTTCCAGGCCTTGCCAATCTCTGCCTTTTTAGCTTTGCACCAACCTTTTCCAATTACGGTACCATATCTTCAATTGCAACATCCTATTTATGTCAAGCTCTTTCGAGGACGAGTTCTCCTTCCTAAAAAGCTCCGTACCAGCAACCATCTTTCCTTTGGGCTCTCCCTGTTCATCTCGAGTACTCTATCCTCCTGGAGATTTATATCAATCCTCGATGGAACTGGTCAATTGTTATAATAGTTCTAATGGCCACGATTGTTTCTCTGTATGCACAGCACCTGGCTAGGTTGGAGAATGTAAAGGCAACGACAATCTTTTTGCTCTAGTGCGCACCTCCGTAAGATCCGATCTTTATTATTTTAATTAAATACTCATAGATTTTTAATTTCTTGCTTCATTAAAGTTTTACCAAGGATATTTTGCCAAATTTTTTAAGTACAAGCATGAAGAAGCGAAAATTATTTATTATTATTATTTTTCTATGGTTCGCTTTTGTTTTAATGTATGTTATGTATGTTTATATTATAAAAACGTATATTATTTAAAATCATTTATTATTTAAATTGTTTTATATCAACAAAAATAATATTAATATTTTAAAATATTTATAATTATATTTGTAAGTAGGTTGCAGGAACCGCATAGGAATTATTAAAAATATTTAGTTTGCTGAAAAACAATAAATATAGGCTAGGATTGAGGATTTTTTTTTTTTTTTTTTTTGTATTTTGATAAATATTATATTTATATTTAAATCTCTCATTAATATCATTTAAAATTTAATAAATATTATTAGAATAATTTTAGGCTGAAAGATTTGTTTAGGTGTATTGGATTTGGATTTGGATTTGGACATGCGCCTTATTAATTCAATAATAAAATATATAATAGCTCACGGCTGGACGAATTATAGCGGCGCTGTCTTAAACCGTTCTCTGAGAGAGTGGCAGCAAGATTTTTTTTGCATACTAAATTAGCACTCTGTGCGGTTGCACAGGACCGAGCATTCCAGCACATTAAATATCTCTCCATTAATGCGTCCGAAAAAGCGATGGAGCTCGGTGCCCGAAGATGCCCCAAGAGGCGAATACTTAAAAGCCCCCTCTTTTACGATACCCTGCTAACATAAAGAACGTATTTCTCGTACGTATATATTCACACAGAAAAGAAATTTCAGCGTATTCTAAACGCAGAGCCGTGATCGGGTGGAACAGAACAGGGAGACCGGTCCATCCCACGACCCGAAGCAGTCGAACGGAATGCTCTGATGCCAACCCAGCCACACGTACACACGTGCGAAGGAAAACCGCTCTAAACCTAACCCGCTCAACTCGCAGGGGCTTCGGCCCCCACTTTAAGGGAATCTCATCTCCCTTTCTTCTTTCCTTTCTCTCGTCGTCTCAGCCACCACGTAGTAGAACGCCCCTCCGACCGCGCCGCGTCCTGTCCAAACTCCCAAGAGTCAAAGTAGAAAGAACAAAGAATATAGAGAAGAGAGATAGAGATAGAGAGAGAGAGTCGCGCTGATACACCTGCCGAATCTCTCAAGGGGAAAAAAAAAAAAAAAAAAAAAAAAAAAAGCATCTCTGATCTCTCTTTGCGTGATTTGTACGGTATATCACCGCCTCTCTCTTCCTCTCTCTTATCTTGTCTTGAAGCGGTTGGATCATAAAATTATAGTGGTATTGGTGGTGGTGGTGGTGGTGAGGGAGTGGAGATGGGGGGCGAGCCCACATTGCCCGGGCCGGCGGGCGCTGGGAACGCCCCGGTCAACGGCTGCGGAGGCGGAGGCGGCGATCCGGCATCGTACTGGTTCGATGCCTGCGAGGACGACAGCCTCGCCGGCATCGACTTCTCCGACTTCGACCATTCGATGCTGCCATCCTTCGATCAGATGGTGGGCGAGGATGGTTTCCTCGGGGAGATAGATCGGATTCTCGAGAGCGTCAATGGCGATCCGAGTGCTCCGCCGCCTGCAGCTGCAGCCGAGACGAAAGCGGAGCAGAAGGAGGACTCCGTTGGAGCGCCGGCGCCGGCGGAGAACGGGTTCAAAAGGAGTAGGAGTGAGGAGCGAGTCGGAGCGGGGGAGGAGAAGAAAGGTGTGAATGGACGGCCACCGAAGAGAGATGGAGGTTTGGTGAATGGCGACTGGAGGTACGGCAAGAGAACTCGTTTCGGTGAGAGATGCCGGTTCAGGGATCCTTTGTGCCGGCGGCGGCCTCATGATTGGGAGGATGGTGATCGGAGGAGAAGAGAGGGGGACTGGAGCAGGAAGAGGGAGCGGGACGGCTCGGAGAGGAGGGACGGCAGAGATAGGGATTGGAGGGAGAGGGAGAGCAGAGGGTATTGGGAGAGGGACAAGTCGGGGAAGGTGGTGTACCGGGTGGGATCATGGGAGGCGGAGCCGAACAGAGAGGCGAAGAAGGCCAGGGAGGATGGCTTGGAGGAGGCGAAGCGGAGCCCTGAGAAGAGACAAGAAGAGAAGAAGGAGAAACCCGCGGAGGAACTGGCAAGGCAGTACCAGCTCGATGTCCTGGAGCAGGCCAAGAAGAAGAACACAATCGCTTTTCTGGAAACCGGGGCGGGGAAGACCCTGATCGCAGTACTCCTCATCAAAAGCGTCTGCTCCGAGATGCTCAAAGAGAACAAAAAAATGCTGGCAATTTTCTTGGTGCCGAAAGTTCCCCTAGTCTACCAGGTAGTGAAAGGCTGCATATTTTTCATTTCTTTTGAAAATAAGTAGAGTGCCATATTTAGGGAAAGGATTTTGAGCTTTGGTTTTTGAGATAATTCTGATGTTGATTGAGATCTTCATTACAGCAAGCAGAAGTTATTCGAGAGAGGACCCGGTATAGAGTTGGGCATTATTGTGGTGAGATGGGCCAAGATTTCTGGGATGCACGGAGGTGGCAGCGCGAATTTGAGTCCAAACAGGCAAGGCTATCTTCTCTTTGTACTATGTTATTCCGTTAAAAGAGTAATTGCTGCCGACTGCTATACTAGTAACTCAGCTTTGAGCATCTCCTAGATGTTACCATGAAATTTCATAACGGAACAATTTGATAAACTGTGGCATAGGGAATATACTGTACTTCTGTTTGTCATATTGCTCTTTTCCATTACCTGCTTAATATTTTAGCGAGCAAATGATCCTTTCTGTGGGGAATTTTGATCCCAACCCAACTTTCTGCACTACTATGTAGGATATTTTATTTGTCAGTCAGGGAATCATTGGTTGATTTTTTTTTTTTTTCTTTCCAATTTATCATTCAAGGAGTTGTCTTTGTAAAGTTGTTAGATAAAAAGGTTTTTTTGGCGTAACATACACCTTATATCTCCTGCCACTGTTGTCTATTTTTCCATGCTGGTGCCAGCCAGTACTTGACATGATACCTCAGAAGCATATTGTTATGCTAGCCTTTCACCATGTGGGTACAGTAGAGAAGCTTAAATCCTTGGCTTGGTTATCACATTGGTGGCATATGATCTCAACAGTTGGTAAATAGAGGAAATGCACTTGTTTAGATCTTCTTGTTGTTTCATGTGCTTGCTGATGGCTGTGGTGAGCTGAAAAAAAGTAGTGGGAAGTATACTGCCAATCCTTTGAAATTATTATGAACAATGATAAGTCAACTCAAATTAGTGCATGGATGATGTAGGAATACCTGTGAAAGAATAAATAATAAGATGATGGAGTTGAAAGAATTGATGGGTAATCTTTTCTATCTCTCAAGAATAAACAGAAGGCCTTCTTGATCTCTCTCTTCCTTTTCTTTGCTTTCTTGTTTCTCCCTCCTTTTCTCTTATTTGATAAGCGAAGAATAAGTTGTTCTCTAGGGTGGTTGGTCCCCCTTCTTTGGCCAGCCTCCTAACTAGTGTTACTCCGATTACAATCTTAAGAGATAAATGAGAGGGATGAGTAAAAGATGGAGAGAGAGAGAGAGAGAGAGAGAGAGAGAGAGAGAGGTTTCCAAGTTGACTTCGGTTTCTCTTTTGTCTTATCATATCCTTCTCAATGGGTTACTTGAACCAGGGTTTAGTTAATTTGGACCAATAATATAATAAAAAAGGTTTTGTTATGGTTATTAGGTCATGAATAAGAATGAAGAGAAAAGCCCTCCCTCTAGCACAAGAGCTTTAATTCTATTGCTCCAGCTTCCCATATCCCCAATGAACTTTGAGATATTTATCATTATCTAGCCCATAACCCTTTTGATTTGTTGGCTGTTAGGTAGTGAGATATGATTATAGACCAACAAAAACCAAAACCTTCTGCAAATGATTCATGAAGAAAATAGATACAATTATGTTATGAAACCTGCTAAATCAACAGAGGAATGCAGAAATTTAAGGTTTGCATTTGATCATGTCTATATTGTGAAATGGAAAAAATGCCTGATGTGGATTCTATGTTGGACGATCTAACTTGCAAGCACAGCTAATCCCATTGACTCAAGTGGTTTTCTATTGATGAGACCAAGTTGGCCCAAAAGTAGTTGAACCTGAACTACGATGAGTAAATTCTAGGGACCACTTGCATGTTATGTATATGTATCTACTCTCTCATTCTTATAGTTATTTCTCAACATGGAATTATGGAATTACAATGTTTATCAATAAAATGTGAAGAACACCTATAATGTCAGTGCAAAGTCTCTATATTCTTGGTTTAAAAAGCAGTATTCAATCTTATTAGTCACTGTATCCTATCAGAGCCATATGTGCAATAGATACTCAACCTCATCCATATCTGCATAGAATTATCAAATCCTCCAAGCGGCACTCTCGAACCAACATTTGAGGATATTTTATGTGGAAGACTTGTCCATTTATTTTCATACTTGCATTTAGGGTGTGATGCCAAAGAAGAAAGTGGTAATCCAAAAATGCCCATGAAATATTTCATATATAAAATAATACAAATGTCCATAGTCATCAGATTGGTTTTTAGGGCACATTCCTGCTCTAAGAATAGCTATTGCGAATTGATAAACTTGACCCTTGTTTCTTGGAGACAAGCTTGTAGGACCCTCTAGACAGGCATTGTTAAAACCTTGCATGCACTTGGACTTCTGTATCGAACAGAGTATTTCAGATATTTCATACAACTGTGCTTTAAAATGCACCTTATAAAAATATTATGATAGTTTTTATTGTGCCAGCACCTGGATCAAAGAATCCTCTATAGAGGTTAGCTTTTTGATTTTTCCAACTTGCCAATTGCGTGGTCAATAATCAGGTCACCTTTTCTTGTCCTCATCATTTTTTTCACCTGTTCCTGGTTCAACTGAATGTTATTCTGAAGTGCTTTCCCCTTATTGTCCCTCATTAGACTATGTTGTTGCTTATCATCTTTGTATGAGCTTATTTCTTTGGTTGTTCATCATCTAGGATTATAAGCTTGGTCATTAAGAATTTTCATATGATGAAATATTAAACAATGACTTTCAATCCACCTAGCTTCATCAAATATCTTGTTTTCAAATTCATCAGCTAAGAAGAATGTAAAGTTTAACACAAAATGATCACAGTACCTTAATTAACCATAACCATGTTTTAACCATCTAATGTTGTTCCCACTATTTTGGGATCAACCTTTATGGATATCCATTCATGATCCACCAGGCATTTCTATTTGGCTGCCTTTGATGCTAATTCAAGCTTTTCTATATTTTCCCACGCTGCCTCCATCCATGCTATGTTGAGTTTTTCCTCCTTTCTCCAACACAAACTAAAATCCCCCTCCTTACAATGGTCCACTCATATATTTTTTCAAATATGTTGCTTATATCTCATTATTTCTTCCTAGTTTGCCATAGAGCTGTCTTAACATTCTCATTTTTACTATGCTTGACTTGTGCTCTTGGACCCTTTTATCCTTTTATTTCCCAACATCTTGTGTCATACAACATTGAAGGCTTTATTGTTGTTATATAAATTTTCCCAGTTTTTTACCATAAAGCCATAGTAACATTCTCATTTTTACTATGCTAGACTTGTTGGACCTCTTTATTGCCCAACATTTGGAGCCATACAACATTCAGGGCTGTATTGTAACTTTATATATATATATATATATATATTTCAAACTCACCAAAATATGCATGGATCACATAATATCCTAGAAATACCTATTCATTTCATTTGACAAGATCTAAGTATATTAAATACATCTATTTATCCATTATTTGTGTGATAGATCCAAGATAATTAAATTGTTCACCTTGTGGTATCGCTTGTTCATCAATATTAGCTGGGTTCTGTATTCATTTTTATTCTTAAATTAGTTGGGGTTGGCTACATAAATCTTTTTCTTCATCCTGATTGGTTTTGTGTTCATTTATATTTTCACTAAAATAGCATCCGATAATACTTCAAAATTAATATCAGCAATTTCTTTCAAGAGTTGGATTTACACCTTCTCATGATCAAACTCTTGCAAAATCCAACCATGAAAAAAGTTATAGGGTCACATACTGTGCAGATCTTTGAAATAGTGGTAGCAATAATTTAGAATAGTCTGTCTCCAAATTGGCTGACATTCATGGCAGTGAAACTCGCACTTGGGCTCTTGATGGAGTATTTTGAATATAGATGCATTTATAGGTCAATTAAAGGCTTCTAGATAAAAAAAGGGCAACAAATAAAGTACCTTAAAACTTTGGAAAAAAGGATTGTGAACGTATTAGGCGTTATGTGGGTCACATCATAACATATGCTGTAATGGCATAAAGTGCCTTGTGTCCAGAAATTCAAAGGAGATCATTTCGTGTTTACGAATCTGATAATTTCCTAATAGCTGGCAGACCAGAAGCTAACTGCTTTTATGTGAGGCTGTTCAAGTGGTAGACATAAAAGATCTTTTTAATTGGTGCCTTTTGCTTTGGTCTTTCTCAAGTTCTTGGCAAACAAGTTAGGGCGCAGGGTCGCTTTTAGTTAACATATTCTTCATGATGGAAAGTCATGCTATTTCAGATCATTATCAACTACACTTTGATGCATACACATTGGAAAGCAGTTATCGTACATTCTTATGCCAACCTCTGAGTTGGAGAGTGTTTGTGAGATTTTATATTTAGATCAGCCATCAGGGATTGTATACAGAATATGTAATATGATTGTTTATGTGAATGCTTGTATATTTAGATGTAAGCAATTTTTTGATCATTGAATGCATAATGCAGCTGAATGTGCATACTACGTACACATTAGGCTCGTATGTGATTGCGCAATGATTTCATATGGACCAAAGTCAATTGTTTATATGTAAACATACTTTCAGCTGTTGATACATGTTTTAATCCAAGAATAGAAAAGGTATACACATGAAGCATTCAAAATGGTAATTGAATGATCTGTATGTATCTTGCATGTTCTTTGTTGATTAGCAAATACAATATTTTATTACATATATAGTGTTTCATTTCCTTTCATTGTTTTTAGTTTGTATAAAACTACAAATGCTTCCAGTTTTTTTTTCTGTCATTCTTATGTTGAGTTCCTATGTTGAGTTTGCAAATTCAATTTTTGAATTCCTTTCAATGAAACTGTCCATAAGTCTGAATTTTAATGAGCAATGCAGGCTATAATGAGAGGCAAGTGACTTAGTTTTTGCATCTTCATTTTAAGTGCCTTAAAAATAATATTAATTTTAAAAATTATGGGTGTCAAATAGACCTTCCTGTTCATTCCACAGTATACGCTTCATGTTATATTAAAATTGAGCGCGTCCGTTGCAGGTACTAGTTATGACAGCTCAAATTTTGTTGAACATTCTCAGGCACAGCATAATTAAGATGGAAGCTATTCATCTTCTAATTTTGGATGAGTGCCATCATGCTGTAAAGAAACACCCATATTCTTTAGTCATGTCAGAATTCTATCACACTACTCCGAAGGATAAGAGGCCTGCTGTCTTTGGTATGACAGCTTCTCCTGTCAACTTAAAGGGTATGGTCTTTTTCTGGTTTGGTTTTTATTTCTCTGTTCATTTTCTTTGTTGTCAAGCATTTCTTCCCATCTGTCATGTTGTCTCTATGTATTTCATTACATCCGACCATTTTGAAATGTCACTAATTTTTCCATGCAGGTGTTTCTAGTCAGGAGGACTGTGCTATCAAGATTCGCAATCTTGAAAGCAAATTAGATTCCATTGTCTGTACAGTAAAAGATAGAAGGGAGCTGGAGAAGCATGTTCCAATGCCCTTGGAAATTGTTGTGCAATATGATAAAGCTGCTACCTTGTGGTCCCTTCATGAGCAAATAAAACAAATGGAAGCTGCAGTTGAAGAAGCTGCACATTCCAGTTCTCGGAGAAGCAAGTGGCAATTTATGGGAGCCAGAGATGCTGGATCAAAAGAAGAATTGCGCCTGGTCTATGGTGTTTCGGAAAGAACAGAGAGTGATGGTGCTGCTAATTTAATTCAGAAGTTGAGGGCTATAAATTATGCTTTAGGTGAACTGGGACAGTGGTGTGCATATAAGGTATTTTATTTGCAAAAATAACCTACTTTTTTTTGGTTGCATATAATTTTCTTATCATCATGTTTAGCAGCTATTTTTCCTCCTTTTTTCAGGTTGCACATTCCTTTTTGACAGCCTTGCAGAATGATGAAAGGGCGAGCTACCAGCTTGATGTCAAATTTCAAGAATCATATCTTAAGAAGGTTGTTGCTTTATTGCAGTGCCAGTTAACTGAGGGTGCTGCCACCAACGGTGATATGAAAGGTGCAGATGTGCATAATAATGATGCTCAAAGCATAGATGAGATTGAGGAGGGAGAGTTGCCAAACAGTCATGGTCAGTGCTGCCATGTGCTCATCTTTTAAAAGTTCAAGGCATAGAGATTAGCTGATTCCTTTGGTTTAACTGATTCCTTTGGTTTAACTCTACTGATTTCTTCCATTCAATTAGAAAATTAATTTCTTATTTGTAGTTCTTGATATTGTGACTGGTTGCAGAATTTATTATAGACACATTTAGTTACAACTCATACATCCATTGCATTGCCATGCATTCTCTGTGTTTGATGCAAGGATGTGCTATATTCTAATTAAAGTGTATAATATGGTTGCCACTTCCATCAGACAAATATTGCATTAACTTCAACATTTGCTCCAAAAATTTTATGGTATCAAATCATGTTCAAGCTTCAGCTTGAGCCTCTCCTATCAAATTGAAAACTACTCTGCTGCTATCCAAGATCACTGATCATTCTTGATAAATGGACTCCCCATATTACTCTGCAGAGCTTCACTGAACAACTTTTCAAGATTCAACCATCCATCATCAACCAACCTGTGTAATTTTTGCCAGAACTGCACCGAGCTGTAGGATTTACTTTGCAATTAAAATATTCATTGCCTGTTCAGTAGAGGCCACAATCTGACAAGGCAGTCTGATCTTGTGTGTTTAATTCTGCAGAGCCTATATCTGATCCAGAGTTGCCTTTGTCTTTGAACTATGCATTACTGCTGAGCTTGTCAGTTACAGTCATTTGATTCTATGTAACATCCTTCCTCGCCATCTTATGGATTTGTAAAGCAGTTCTATAGAATATGAGTTGATGATGGTTGGTTTACATTGTAACATCTGCTCCAGTTTACCTATCTTGTTCCCAATCACAAAAGGATAACCGATCCCCATTTTTATGATCAGCAGTGTAGGTCAGCTGTAGACAATGTGGTTGGTCCATCAAAATTTTGTGACAAGCACTTGGTGCATCACTATCATCCACTTTTAGTTTCAAGAGGGCTATGGGGGATCTCATTGTAAACATGTTATAAGGATTTGTACTTTTACATTACTCCTTGCCAATGCTCACAATCTGTACTTGGTTCTGTATCCGTGTGACATGTAACAGATCGTAATTATCGACATCTGGTTGAAACACAGTGGGAAAAAAGAATTTGTAATATGGCTATTGGACATAGTTTTGGGTCTTGGATGTGTTTATGTTTTCTCTTTGTTATCTTTGTCTTTTCTGGAGCCCCTTTTAGTAAGGTTTGGTCAGAAAGTTCAATAAATCAAATTTGATTGTTTAGAGTCCCATTGACAAAATTTTGTTTATACAATATTACTTGTTAACTTTTATTTCAGATTCTTCTGTCAGATTGCTTTGGGTCAGGCTTTTATTTTCCTTCTTTTGAAGTATCTATAATTTACAATGATGAAACATCTGACTTTGTTCACATCACGATGTACTATGCATTGCACAGCTGTCTCTGGTGGTGAGCATGTAGATGTTATAATAGGAGCTGCTGTGGCAGATGGAAAAGTTACACCTAAAGTGCAGGCATTGATTAAAATACTTCTGAAGTACCAACACACAGAGGATTTCCGTGCAATCATTTTTGTGGAGCGAGTTGTTGCTGCATTGGTTCTTCCCAAGGTTAAATATTTATTTTCCATGTATTTAGAAATTATAATCTTTACAAAAAGAATGATGAAAAATTAGATGTTGCCCAAGTTTTTTTTTTTTTTTTTTAATATAATTGACTGCACATGTGCAGGTCTTCTCAGAGCTTCCATCTCTCAGTTTTATCAAGTGTGCGAGCTTGATTGGACACAACAATAACCAGGAAATGCGCTCATGCCAAATGCAGGACACAATTGCTAAATTTCGTGATGGTCGAGTATGTTTGTTTTCCATCATTTTATCTTAACTCCATGAAATAGAGGTATTTGGTTGCTGGGTCACAAAAACTGGTCCAGAATTGGGAGGAGGTTGCAAGTCCTCCACCCCCACTCCTTCCTTCCCCCCTTCTTGTCCTTTTTCGTAACCTTTTCTCAGTTAAATGAAATATCATCTCAAATTATTCCTGCGTTCATATTTGCAACTGAAGAATGGCTTGATGAGTTTTTTGGTTGGTGCTGCCCTTCCTAGTACAACAAAAGAAAGCACCTAAAATTTAGTTGATGCATGGTTCTTTGTTGAAATCTGGATCTGAGTTATGCATCTGATTTGCAGGTCACTTTATTAGTGGCTACCAGTGTTGCTGAGGAAGGACTTGATATTCGGCAGTGCAATGTTGTCATTCGCTTTGACCTTGCAAAAACTGTTTTGGCCTATATCCAGTCTAGAGGTCGTGCAAGGAAGCCTGGATCTGATTACATATTGATGCTTGAGAGGTGTATATAACTAGTCAATGACTATTTTTCTCATATGCACCTTGAAGTTAGGCTTGCATGGATTTTCTGAACCTTAGTTACTTTATGCCAGGGGAAATGTGTCACATGAAACATTTTTGAGGAATGCTCGCAATAGTGAAGAAACATTGAGAAAAGAAGCTATAGAACGAACTGATCTTAGTCATCTTAAGGGTACTCCAAGGCTAGCTACAGTCGATACATCACCTGGCTCCATGTACCAGGTGGCATCAACTGGTGCCATTGTCAGCTTGAATTCTGCTGTTGGACTTATCCATTTTTACTGTTCCCAACTACCAAGTGACAGGTGCTAATTGTTTCTGTAGGATCCACTGATTTAGATTTCCTTCAATATATGCTGAGTTACTTTCTTAAATTTTGTGTTTTTAATTACCAAACCTCTTGTATTTTCTTAAATTAGATATTCAATACTCCGTCCGGAGTTTATTATGGAACAACATGAAAGGCCAGGTGGCTTGACTGAGTATTCATGTAAGCTTCAGCTTCCTTGCAATGCTCCATTTGAAAAGCTTGAGGGTCCTATATGCAGTTCAATGCGCCTTGCACAACAGGTGCTGCTTGGTGTAATTTTTTTAATATATGATTGTGTTGTAACATATGTAGGCAATATTTATATAAAGATACCAATAGTTATCATCTTCTATTGTGCAGGCTGTTTGTTTGGCTGCTTGTAAGAAATTACATGAGATGGGGGCCTTCACTGACATGCTTTTGCCAGACAAGGGAAGCGGGGAGGAAGGTGAAAAGGTTGAGCAGAATGATGAGGGAGATCCTCTTCCTGGAACAGCACGACATAGGGAGTTTTATCCTGAAGGTGTAGCGGATATTCTCCGGGTGAGTTTCTTTTCAAATTTGTAATGCTTTTCATGGAAACTATTGTGTCTGGCAGATGTTAGCAAAGCCATGTCAAGAATGATTTTAGGTGGTTTTTTGTTTATCAAACCAATATATTTATATAGAGAAATATATTTTTTGGTATAAATTAATTTGACCAATATTAATCATCATTTCAGACAGGCTGCCGAATATTGAGCAGGAAAATCTATTTCCACAATGTTTACTATAATTATAGGGTTTTATATCACTAATGTTTTCATTACAAGAACGTGGTAGATGGATTTTTTTTTTTCAAGAGCAGATTCTATGGAAAGGATTACTTTTTGACTATAAGATTATAACTAGGATGGGTCAGGCTTGATTTAGAAGTGCATGAAGAAGCAAGGCAATTGAGGTTAATCATGTACAAGATCTACAAAAGCACAAGCAATTTTAGGTTGATGTTAAGAACAATTAAAAATTAGGTTAAATGTTGCATGGAATGCTGACCCATTCATCACCCACTGCTGCGGTAGGGAACTTTGTTCCCTGAACATGTTATATTATAATTGGTCTATTTTAGGAATTACAATAGAGATTGAAGGAGTTCATTTTACATATAGGTCGGAGAATGGTCTTGTGTTTCTTTTGCTAATGTAAATCAACTTGCTTCAGCAAAATAAATAATGCAGATATCATTTAATCATAAATCAGTGAAGAAATTAATCACTTTGTCCCATCAGAAGATCAAATTTGAGGTAGAGGATTTATTGATTTTTAAACCTTTATGTGAAATCAATTAACATTATTTGCTGATTTATCACATCCACTTCTCTTAGATTTGATAATGTCAATCCTTTATATTGGATAAATTTTCTATTAATATGGAATGGAGAAAACTACTGGTGGTTTCTTGGTGACCACCGCCCAAAAGAAGGTATCATAGCCACCATGGGCATCGACACCTTCTTCATAATCATTATCATCGTTTTAATTGAGTGTCCTAGCATGCTCCACATTTGCTACTTTCAACCTCATCTTCGTTAATCATATTATTCATTACCCCTGAGGTTAGAATTGATTGCATCTGATCATCAAAAATTTTTTGGTGCTGAAAAGAAGTTCTTCTTGTTCCTTAAAGTCGATTAGGAAAGCTGCCCTTAATTACGTATTTCAAGTTGAGAGGTTTCTTAGCAATATACAAGCCATCTCTCCTAGGATTGTCAAAGGTGGCTGTCTAGGTGCATGTTTGAGCAATCCTGTCAGGTTTGTTGAAGGGTGTGTCCTAGCACACCTGTAACTTTCCTAGCTTTCAGGTTGTGGCTGTTTGAGCCTGTACACCACCACCTATGTGACACCTTTTGGTTTGGACATATGCCTTGGCTGTTGGAGTATCTACATTAGGTGTTCCCCTCCTTTCCCTGCATCCTTCAAGAATTATTAAAATGCCTTTTTTACTGGCCCCTCCTTAGATCTTCAGTATGCATTCCTGTGCTATCATAATCAGTTCACCATTGCTTTGTTCTTAATTAGTGCAACTCCCCTGGCTTCTCTGCAATATTAACTTCTGACTCTATGCTTGCTGGTTTAACTGCACATTCATCTCAGCCGTTCTTATTTCTCCTATATTCAACTTATTTTTTAACCATCTTTGTTTCCCAACATCTTGCTACATATAACATTTTAGGCCTTATTAGTTGTTCTATTATTTTTCCATAAGTTGTCAAGGTTTGTCTAAATCACATGATATTCAATAAGCACCTTATCACTGCATCCAACCAGCTGTAATTCATGTTTGTTTCCATCTATCTCTCCATTGTTTTGTATGATAAATCATAGATAATATATCACTTTGTGGACACTTTTGTCTGCTAACCTTGCCTCTGGCCTCAACTTCATTCCTATTTTTACCAAATCACAGTATGTGTTTGTCTGTGTGCACGCGCGCGTGCGCGCGTTGTTTCTGTCTTGCCTTTTTCCTCCATAAATCCAGTTCAGCTTTTAATCATTTATCCCACATCAATCAACTCTGTATCATTTGTTAATAATGCACACCATGGTACAACTTCTTGAAATTAGCAATTGGTTCATCTATGATTAGTGCAAAAATTATGGCTTGCTGATCATTGGTGTAGGTCTATTTGATATTTCAGTATAAGTTGAGCATATCTTGTAATTCTACTACTGCAGTATCCCATGATTTTGTGATTCTCCGATTATCTCTTTTGTTGTACATCTGACAATCTGTTAACATTTTACATTGTCGTAGACTAATTGCTTCCTAACTCTTTGCATATGATTGATTCAAGATGAGTTATAAGGAAGTTTTGGGCTTCTAGGTGCACTTATTTATGTATATTATTTGTTCCTGCTGTTCCCTTTTCGTACTTTGGTTGAGATGCTACCTAATGCAGTGGCCCATCCAACATCATATCATGTACTATAATGGGTTACTTCCCCTTTACACTCGCTTTATTTTATCTTTTTAACTCTCATTTGTTAATTAACATATGTATCTTTTTGCTATCTAGAAATCTTCTTAACTTGTTGAGATTATTCATCAACACAGGGGGAATGGATTTTGTCTGGGAGAGATGGTTGCCACAACTCTGGAATATTTCAATTGTATATGTATGCTGTTAAATGTGTTAACATTGGGACTTCGAAGGACCCATTCCTAACACAGGTTTCAGACTTTGCAGTACTTTTTGGCAATGAACTGGATGCAGAGGTTTAAGTTCAAGCACTGTATCTCTAGCTTATGCAGATATGTTAGAAATTGTATCATATATCTCTCACATTTTTAATTGATTTGTCTAGGTTTTATCGATGATGATGGATCTCTTTGTTGCTAGAACAATGATAACAAGGGCATCTCTCGTCTTCCGGGGACCCATAAGGATTACGGAAACACAGGTTAATCATTTGTTCAGCTATATGGTGGAGCTTATGTTATAAACTTGAGATTTTTCTCTGATTGAGCTGTTAATTCTTGTATTCATGCAGCTGATTTTAGTGAAAAGCTTTCATGTTAGACTTATGAGTATTGTGCTTGATGTTGATGTTGATCCCTTGACTACTCCATGGGATCCTGCAAAAGCATATCTTTTTGTCCCTGTGGTGGCTGAGAAGTGTCCTGATCCTGTCGAAGAGATTGACTGGGGTCTGGTCGAGAAGATTGTAGGTACTGATGCATGGAAAAATCCTCTTCAGAGGGCAAGGCCAGATGTATATCTTGGTACTAATGAGCGAACACTTGGTGGGGATCGAAGGGAGTATGGATTTGGAAAATTACGTCATGGCATGGCTTTTGGTCACAAAGCTCACCCTACATATGGAATTAGGGGGGCTGTGGCACAATTTGATGTTGTGAGAGCTTCTGGGTTGGTTCCCCATCGAGATACCGTGGTATGCATGGATGATGTGTATTGGAACCAAGGGAAATTGGATATGGCAAATTCTTGTATTGACGAAAAAGATCTTGTCGGGAAAATTGTAACTGCTGCACACTCAGGAAAAAGGTTCTATGTGGATTCTGTGCAGTATGATATGAATGCAGAGAATTCATTCCCAAGGAAGGAGGGCTATCTAGGACCTCTAGAGTACAGCTCATATGCTGATTACTACAGGCAAAAGTAAGACTCAAGATTTTATTCTTGGTTGCAAAAGAATTATTTTCAAAGCTGCATTTTTTCTCAGTTTTATATCGTGGCCCTCTAATCATGTCCACGGCAGAAATGGACATCTGAGAATACACCTGAATTGTTGTGCTTGAAGTAGTGAAAGGCCATTCTTTCCTTTGAGGAACCAGTTAGCTACTGTCTAATGTGAAATATAAATCTTTATGTGCCCACTTCCATCATATTTCTCATGCACAGTAGCTTGCTATTTCTTTGAGCAGAAGGAAATGCTTTTCACTCTCAATGCACGACAGTTGGGTGTATTTGATTTGTCCATTTCTGCTCCACTTTTGTCGCCTTAATAGGTATGGAGTGGAGTTGATTTATAAGAAACAACCTCTTATACGAGGACGTGGTGTTTCATATTGCAAGAATCTCCTTTCCCCAAGATTTGAACATTCTGAAGGTATGCTACTGGTCTTGTTTCTTTTCTTTTCACCTTCAGGTATTATTTAGTGCTCATGATAAACTTTCTGTTATTGTAGCACGTGAAGGTGAATCTGAGGAGAATCTAGACAAAACATACTATGTATTTTTGCCTCCTGAACTCTGCCTTGTTCATCCGCTTCCTGGAGCCCTTGTTCGTGGAGCCCAGAGGTTGCCTTCAATAATGAGAAGGGTGGAGAGCATGTTGCTTGCTATTCAGTTGAAGGATATGATCAATTATACCGTTCCTGCTGCCAAGGTACTCTTAGCCTTCCCCATCCGGCCATGCCATTTATTCCTGCGACCTATATGTTTTATCACTGCCATTCTTCTTGACATGGTGTTCAATCTTTTTGCAGATTTTGGAAGCCTTGACTGCTGCTTCTTGTCAGGAGACCTTCTGCTATGAACGAGCAGAGCTATTGGGTGATGCATACCTAAAATGGGTTGTTAGTAGATTTCTTTTTCTTAAATATCCTCAAAAGCATGAGGGTCAGCTTACCAGGATGAGGCAGCAGATGGTGAGTAACATGGTGCTATACCAATATGCACTAAATAAAGGACTTCAGTCCTATATCCAAGCCGATCGCTTTGCTCCATCCAGATGGGCTGCTCCTGGAGTGCTTCCTGTGTTTGATGAAGATACAAAGGAATCGGAATGCTCCATATTTGGTGAGGAACGCCCTGCTGCAGAGACTGAGCCACAAAAGGATTTTTATGATGATGATTATGAAGAGAACATACAGGAAGATGGTGAGATTGAGGGTGATTCCAGCTGCTATAGGGTTCTCTCTAGCAAAACCCTAGCAGATGTTGTTGAAGCATTGATTGGGGTGTATTATGTTGAAGGTGGGAAGAATGCTGCAAACCACCTAATGAGATGGATTGGGATTCCGGTGGAGTTTGACCCTCAAGAGCTTCCATCCCCAAAGCCACACAACATACCGGAAAGCATAATGAGGAGTGTTGACTTTGATGCATTAGAGGGTGCACTGAATATTAAGTTTAAAGACAGAAGCCTGCTGGTGGAAGCCATTACGCATGCTTCGAGGCCTTCATCTGGTGTTTCTTGTTATCAGCGGCTTGAATTTGTTGGAGATGCTGTATTGGATCATCTGATCACAAGACACCTGTTCTTCACATACACCAACTTGCCTCCTGGACGCCTGACAGACTTAAGAGCTGCCGCTGTGAATAATGAGAACTTTGCTCGTGTTGCAGTCAAGCACAAGCTTCATGTGCACCTTCGTCACGGATCAAGCGCCCTAGAGGCACAGGTACATTTATTTTTTCTTGCCCCTTTTCTTTTCTGTTGGTATTTTTTAGCTGGTGTGGATATATGGAGGCATTAATTCATGGAATTGCTTGAATGTTCTACCCTGTAGCTCTTGGCCTCAGAAAATAATGTTTGAATTTTCTGTAGATACGGGACTTCGTGAAGGATGTTCAAGATGAACTGTCAAAACCAGGCTTTAACTCATTTGGCCTGGGAGACTGCAAGGCTCCCAAAGTTCTAGGAGACATTGTTGAATCCATTGCAGGTGCTATTTTTCTCGACAATGGACGAGACACTTCAATAGTCTGGAGGGTAATTCTTAATTCTTCTTTTATTTTTTCTAAAAAAGATATATATTTAAGAAGTGTTTGTGTATGTGTGCACGTGTGTATGCGTATGCATCTGCATACACGTCGGTGCAGCAGATGAGTGATGAATGATTGGACTCTGTTAGTTATCAATGTTCTTTTATTTTTTTATTTTTCTATGTTTTTTTGTCCTTTTCATCTGCAATTGAATCGTCTCTTTTATCAATCTTTTTTCAAGGTCTTCCAACCATTGCTGCACCCAATGGTCACCCCCGAAACTCTCCCAATGCATCCAGTGAGGGAACTCCAAGAGCGTTGTCAGCAACAGGCAGAGGGCTTAGAATACAAAGCCACACGTACAGGCAACATAGCTACAGTTGAAGTCTTCATTGATGGGGTTCAGATTGGAGTAGCTCAGAACCCACAAAAGAAGATGGCACAAAAATTGGCTGCAAGAAATGCTCTTGCGGTCTTAAAGGAAAAGGAAAAGGAAAAGGAGACTGCATTAAAGAAGGATACAGAAAAAAATGGAGAGAAGAAGAACGGTGTTCAGGTCTTCACAAGGCAAACCCTTAATGACATCTGCTTGAGGAGGCAGTGGCCAATGCCCCAATATCGATGTGTTAATGAAGGTGGCCCTGCCCATGCCAAAAGATTTGTTTATGCAGTCCGTGTGAATACATCTGATCGCGGCTGGACCGACGAGTGCATTGGGGAGCCCATGCCAAGTGTGAAGAAGGCAAAGGACTCTGCTGCTGTTCTCCTCCTTGAGCTTCTGAACCGATGTTATCCTGATAATAAATAGATGCATTTATTGTTTAAATAATTATCATTCCTCGTGGGCCCTCATTATATGCTAGAAGGCATGTGCAAAGCCAAGTCGTGTGGACTTGCCCTTCTTATTTATATAAGATCAATATCTCATGGTTCATTTCTTCATGATGGATTTTTTTTTGGGCGATCCCATCTCTATTCCAGCTTTAGATGAAGTCAGTGTGGATATGTGATTATCATTCAAGATAGGTTGGTTTTGGGCTCGTGTTGCAACTTGCGCTTCATAATGGTGAAGTGAAATCTATCCTATCGGTGAAACTATTTCCAAGAATATGACTGGGGTGCTTAGACATCTTTGATTAAAGAGTCAAACTCTAGGGCCGCTGATGGTCAAGCCGCTTTACAAAGTGCACATTTACGGCTGCTCCGTCAGACACACTGCCTGCAGTTGGTGCGTATTTTTTTTTGCCCTCATGGTTAATTTCGAAGATATTCATGTCCTTGTTTTAGGGAAAAAAAAAAAAAAGAAAAGAAGAAACTCTTTAGCTCTTTTCCAGGACAAAAAGGCTAGTTTTTAAAGGGTGTTTTGGTCTATTATTTTAAAAAACCTATTCATCCTTTTCAACAACATATAAAAAAAAAAAAAAAATTATTTAAAACATTTAAAGGCTTTTTAACCTTTATAAATAAGTTTAATACTTCTTTCTTATCTTACACCAAACCTTAAGATCTCATAATCTCCCTATAAACTTTCTTAAGTAGGGCCGATTTTGACATGCCATATCCATAAAGCAGAACTAATGTTTTTGACATTAGTATTGCTGCTTTGAGCATTAAGTCCATGGTTAGATCTGTAATGTCTGAAAGCACTTCAGTATCGAGGAGATCACTGATAAGAGGATTTGAGATATATATGATATCTTGAAGAAAAACTACAACCACAACATTTAAGTAGGAATTGACGACGTGATCTTGGTTTTCTAAAAAAAAAAGCGTAAAAATGCTAAGGATTCTCGATAGAGCCAAATTTAGTTTAGATGAGTTATCAACTTTTTCTTACTCACAGGTGAATAGAAAAGAATCAATCAAAATTAATTATAGGCACTAAAATGGTTTTTTCTTTTGCTAAAAATATAAGTTTTAAAAATATATAAAAATTATCTTAAATTTTGTATATAAAAAAATTCTTAAAATATTGCTCAATCTAATTCTTTGAAATATAAACAAAATTTAATTCTATTTTTTTAAAATTTTAATGGTAGAATAGTACTTATCTTCGATATTTAAAGTAGCAATTTGGCCTTGTCTTATATTTATGATACCACACATTTTATTGATTCTAATTGAATTATGCAAAAATAAGTTATTAATTTTAAATTATTTGAATTTTCACACCATGCCTTCAATATTTGTAGTTCAATCATGCATGCAGTATGTGAATACTGTATGCACAATAGTTTTTTTAAATTAGTTTATATAATACTTCTAATAATAATATTGCTATTAAGTTACTCAAACAACGCTTACATTTTATCTTAAATGAAAAATTATTTCATGTAAAATGTGTATATCATACTTTGAATTTAGTTATACAAGATAGTTAAAAAATTATTGTTGAATATATAAATAAAATTAGAAATGCCTTTAAATAAAGGTAGACTTGACTACATTCAAATGTAGTCAGCCTATATCCGGTCACCTTGTCCATCCTTGGATCCATACATTTCATGAATCCCAAATATGAAAAAAATGAAAAAGATAGGGTGGCTTCAAGATTCTTATGAATTTAAGGGTGGCAAAAGTGATCGAATTCTAAACTTGGCTACATTCAAATGTAGCTAAGTCTACCTATTTTAAATATATAATATCTTCAGGAGGAGATAGAAAATAAGGGTTTAAACATTTATATCTTGCTCATAGTAAAAAATTTAAATAATTTTTATTAGATTACAACATATATCGAATTCTATATATTTAATGTTATAATAATATCTTGAATACAAAGATATTATTACTACTTTTTATAGTGATCACATCCTCAGTGATTCTATAATAGATTGTGGTTTGCTTATAATATTATTATATAATTTTTAGCATATTTTTTTAATATTATAAATATTTTATCTGATATCTATTATCCCATCTCGCCCTTAGTTGTACAACAAATCTATAACGTCATTGACTATTTTACAACTTTTATGAATGTAAAAAATTTTGATAATATAATTCAATTAATAGAATTAAAATTTAATAAATAATGATAAGAAACTTCAATTTTCATTATTTAGCTTTAATTATAGAACTTAGATTTAAGTTACATGATGTATTAGCAATATTAGTAGAAATTTATAGTAACATGATGCATGACATTAATAACATTAAATGCAATTGCTAATTTATTAAATAAAATATATATTTTATTTAATAATAATTTTATAAAATTTTTAACTCATAAAAAATTAGATAATTTTGATATATTGATATATTGAAAAGCATATGAAAATAATTATTCTGTGATTGTCATCATGACATCAAGAAGAAATAAGCCTCAACAGATAATTACCAATAATCTGACAATATCCCCATTGTGGGTCTTGAGAGCTTTAGCAGCCTCCCCTCTAGACACGCCAGCCTGTGTCATAAAAAAAATCGATGTCTTGTGGCTCCACTCCAGTCTCATCAATTTCTTCTTCATCCTCATCAGCTGGTGCAGCAGCAGACACCTCCAGCTTAAGTCTGGCGTCATGAACTGCTGGGCAGCTTGCGTTTGCAGCTGGGAGCTTAAGTCCTCTAATTTCGCCTCACCAAATATGACATACGTCTCAGAGTTTAGGCTCTTGAAGACCATCAGGTTTTGATATGACGAACAAGATCTATGATGGACAAGAAAAACATAAGCGATTGTTGTGAGCACATGGCAATAATGTCCACAAGGCCATGCATTGAAAACAATCTCTTTTCTCATGATATTCTTGTGGCATTTCATATCACTTACGAGCACTACTTTTGTGTTGTCCTTATATATTTCTTTACATAATTCCCATATAACAATACAATGGTCCCATTTTATGGAATAAATAAAGAGCAGTAATCCAATGTTCTAATGCTACATTTTAGAGTTTTGACAATATGTAGGTATTTATCCACCCGGAATCATTGATGAGAATTATGTGCTGATTTTTACTTAACATTTTTGGTTCTCTTAATGGTAACCCTTTTGACACCTGTTAACAGGTTTCATCCCAAGCTTCAGCATTGCCTTGCGGCTCTTTTTCTTGCTCCTGTCTGCTTGGAGCTTTCATTTGCACCTGTTCCTTGTTCACCTGTGTGGAGATCAAAGGAAAAGATTACTTCCAGAGTAAAGCAAGAAGAAGATGCAACAAATTGTGAACCTGTGGATTACTACTAATCAGATCATATTATGACCTTGTAGTCACAAGACATCTCCTCTTTATAGACAAAAGAATCACTAGCATCTTGTCTGGTAAAGATGACTGACCAAAGAATTCCGCAAGCTGGCAAACCTATCACATGAGGATATCATTTGAACATGTAATTGGAAAGATTACACAAAGCTTGAACAGCAACTTGAGATGCACTTCTGGTGAATTACCGAAATAGCATGGACTCCTGGGTGAGCTTTCATCAAGACATATCACCATTCGATCATTTCATTATTTGTAACTTTGTCTACTTTATAATTCATTAATAAAAATTTTATTTTTAAAATTATTTTTTAGTCAAATTTACTTATTTTTCATTAAATGATTAATTATTACTAATATTAAAAAAAAAAAATCATAAAGTCAAAAAAAGGCTAGCCCGCAGGCCAGCCCATGAGCTAGCCAAGCCTGACACGGGCCGGCGGGCCATATAGGAGATGTACACCTACACGTGAATGAACGAAATGAAAGCATACTACCTTTTTCCTTTAAAAAAAAAAAAAAAAAAACTCATACAATGTTTAGCAGCGACGACCACTGGTGGTGATGATGAGGAATTGCTTGGAGCGACTACAATCGTATTTAATTTTGCTTAGAACTAATGAAAAAGAGGACAAGTCTTAGAGGAGATGAGCACATACTTAGAGCTAGATTTGGAGTGCTTGGCTACTTACTCGGGTTGTCTTCTATCGCGCCTCTATTCGGATCTAGAGGAGATTAGAACTGATCTAGAGGAGATGAGAATGGATCTAAAGCTAGAAATCCTCACCTTAGATGAGAACATATCTAGAGCTAGAAGAGGGTGGACTAGAGGAGAAACTAATAAATAGATCAGCTGGATTTCGGTGACTTCGGCTTAGATCCCTTGCCTCCTCCTTGAGCTTTGCCTTAAGTCTTGATTGATAGAGACAAATGCCTGGCAACCTGGGGGAGACGCTAAGAAACAAATAGAGAAATCTGGTTGTCTCCTTACCTCAACTTCAGCCCCTTTGCCTTCAATGCCTTCACCACCTGGTCTTCCTCTTCAACCACTCCTCATCAGCCTCAAGTAGGCCAATAGGGCTAAGGCAGGCTATAGGATTGTAAAGCAATAGAAGACAAGTTCGATCGACCCATCTCACACCAAGGCAGGGTGGACCACGGGTTTAACGGGTTAGCACCTGACCTAACCTTATTAATAAATGGGTTGTGGTTTTAAAATTCAAATGTGATTTGATTTATAGATAGGTCGAGATATGTTAATCTATTTATGATCTGAATCTATTTAATCTAACCTCAAACCTACTTAATGCAGTTTGGATATGGATCAAATAAAGAAATAAAGAAGCTGAGTCATTATTTGCCAGATCTAGCCTTAAATCATTATTTGCTGATAATGATATTTTTTTATGAGCATACCAAGTATATAGAAATGAACCACCATTGTATCCACTACAATCTTCAGAACTAGACAGTATATCTCGTAATAAGTTTTTCTATAGTTTAATTGCTAGCTATTATAGTTCTTCTATAGATTAGAACCAGACATCTTTATCAAGGCTCATTCATGGTGCTTCTATGGACTTATCTCCAAATTTAAGATAGCTTCTATTTTACCGCCTTAAGTTTAAGGTATTAAAGAATCTACATATTATTAATATTTAGGCTTTCTTTTTCTCATGATACATGTATAATGTGATATTGTATAACATTTTATTATAATATATATCTAGGGATTCTTTTTTCGTAATATTCATCTGCAAAATATTTAGTGGCGAAACTTACCACATATATCCCCTAGGATCCTATAAATACCCTCTTGTATGGTGATTATAAAAACACAACAAATCATTCTTCTTCTCTTCTCTTATTCTCGCTTATTCTTCTTCTTTCTTCTCATCCTTTTATCAAGGATAATGCAGTATGGAGAACTTTCATTGAAGTATTAAACTAAGGTATCTTGTTGAGCAGGAGGGTGCCACTTGCCGAGATAAATCTGGCTGGCAATTGTACAAATCTGCTATAGCTTGAACAGAGCATGCCGTGTCTCCTTTCTCTGGTCCTTCTAAAAATAAAAAATTCCTCTAACGAAGACAAAACCTCAACATCTTTGGAGAACGTGGTATTCCATCAGCCACATTGGGACAGAGGAGTGGTCTTACATATATATCCAAGGCCCATCTCCACAGCCGCCAGGCCCACCTCCGAGCTAAACCATTCAAAAATCGGGCTGGAAGCATGGCCCACGAACCCCATCGGCCATGGACGCCATGCAACTAGGTCGCCGAGCTTCGTCCTTTTTTTTTTGTTAATCTCCTCGTGATCCATCGCCCTCGTCGCAACAACCACTTAGCAGCCTCCACCGACGCCACATACCGGGTTCGATCTCTTGACTACCTCGTCCTGCTTCCTTCGGTCCTTCCCCATCCACTGTGGAACTGTGTCGAATGGTTGTTGATATTTGGAACCATCTACGCCGAGCCTCGCCTTGCCTTGTGCTCGCCAACAAAGCCTTATCAATCCAACCCGTAATCGCCGGCCCGATATCTACAGTGTTTCCCACATGCCACCAGACCGCGAATGCCGGCCACCACCTAATCTAGCATCCATGGGCCCTATAAATAGGCTTGTGGTGAAGGCCGGTTAATGCCGAGAGAGAGAGAGAGAGAGAGAGAGAGAGAGATGGGGTTTGGGGGAGAGGCTGTGCTAGCACTCATGGTGGCGTTGTGCATGAGTTCTCAGCCAGAGGCTCAGCTTACGGTGGGGTTCTATTCCATCACATGCCCTCAGGCCGAGCGTATTGTTAATACACAGGTTGCCAATGCACTTGCTGGTGATATCGAAGTGGCTGCTGACATTGTGAGATTGCATTTCCACGATTGCTTTGTCAGGGTAAGTTGAGTTGATACCTTTACTTGCCCGGCTCCTTAACATTGCTCTCGATCATCATATTCATATCACTAGCTAAACGTCTCAAATTATATATATATATAATGGTTTCAGGTTACTCAATCTTATTTCGAGGCAAATTGATGTCAGGACTTTTAATGAACTTGGCTTTAGTATTAAGCTTTCACTGCTCATGTACCATTCGATCCATTATACCAACTTTCTTTAATTATTGATCCTTCTCATTATATGTATTTAAACAATAGCTATATTTTTCACATAATTATCTTTTTACTGCACATGATAAATATAAATATGCTATTAAAGAAACTTGATATTTTGATTGAGATGTTAAATAATTAGTCAATGGGAGATAAACATTAAGATTCGATCAGCTAAAAAATCGGACATGATCTTATTTTATTTAATAGTGGGTACGAGAAACCGATCATGTTCAAGAAAAATAGAATAACAGCTTAATTGAATGTAATTTGCAATGCCAAAACGAAAATAACTGTTGTCTAATTTGATTCTTAAAACAGGGTTGTGACGCGTCCGTCCTCATAGATTCAACTTCAACGAACACTGCAGAGAAGGATTCTCCGATCAACATCGGCCTCGAGGGGTTTGAAGTCATCGACAGTGCGAAGGCTCAGCTGGAAACTGCATGCCCGGGAGTTGTTTCATGCGCCGATATACTTGCTTTCGCAGCCAGGGACAGCATAGCAATGGTAGTCCTGCCATCCTAGTTATTGCTTATATATTAATTAAAATATAACAATATAAAAAGGAAAATGAGGCCAGCTCCCATTCTTCTTGAATGGTAGATGGGGCAATCCACTTACCTTTCAGAGTTACTGTGTCTTGTCCGAGATAGACGTGCCTTGTAACGTGGCCATGCGAACCCATGCAGAGTTAACTTTTCTAACCCAAAGAATACCTGGCAAGTCCATGAGTTGAGGTGTTCAATGACTTATATTCAGAAAGATTCAATCTAGGATGGCTCAAAAGGAATTAAAAAAATAATTAAGAGAAGGGAGTAAGAAAATTGTATAACTGAGAGTTGCCGACATAATAGGAAGGCTAGCTATCTGGGTTTTGGAACATTGTACGTCATCTTAAGAAGAGAAAGCTACTCAGACTTTGGACATGCTGCATGATTGACCACGTCCTCGTGAAAAGCCCACGCGGGTGCTTGGCATGACGGATGGATTTCATAAATATAAACATATTCTAATTCGTTCTTTCTTTGCTTTGTCGTGTAGACTGGAGGGCCCGCGTATCGGGTCCCAGCTGGAAGAAGAGATGGAAGAGTCTCGTTAGCGTCAGAGACATTCACTAATCTGCCAGGCCCGGACTTTAATGTTAGCCAGCTCACTCAGAACTTTGGAGCCAAGGGGCTCACCCAGGATGAAATGGTCACTCTCTCTGGTAAGACTGGTCACTGACTCCTGAGCTGGATTTGAATCACTGCAAGTAGCCCTCGTTGCAGAAAAGTGCACTATATTATATTCTATCATAAGCTAGTCTCTCCCTCATCTACTTACTGCATTTATCCAACAAAATGTATTTACGACTGCTATTCTTTCCTTTGTTCATCTTTTTGTCATGTTATTCCCTTAATTTGAAAATTCCTAGTCACTAAGATCGAATCATTAGACTTGTAAGTCGTTCCACTTGCATCCCTTGACCATAGTATGGTTTAAGCTTTTTCCACACGCACACGCACGCGCACGCTTTTCCCACACGCACATTGAAGGAAGGATCACGGAATAAAGAAAAAAATTTATGTAACTAGTTCCAACCAAATCTTACACCCAAGTTGAAAATAAATAGAAAAATTTTACCTACATTTGTTTGACCACGCTTGATGTAATAAGATCCACGGACTCAGTTTTTTTTCCCTCAATCAATAATTAATTGGAATGTGGAGTTAGCTCTTCCCCCAATATTTTGGACAAAGGGATATAATCTATCCTGCCCATTATTAGCCTGAACACACACACGCACACATATGGTGATATATATTTATAAGAAATATTTTGAAATAAAAAAGAATTAAGGGATTAATATGAAGATAAAAAAGATCCAAGCGCTAGTTGTCTATGTACCAGAAAATCATCATGTAAATTAAAGTTACGATGGTCCAGATAAATTCATACGGCTTATAACTTAAACTCAATTAGCAAATATTCCATAAATATTTGCCCAGGCTTACGTTTAGCTCGCTGGAAGGAAGCATATACAATGGATTACATAATTTCAGGAATTAACATTCTGTTTAAAGAATCCAGGGATTAACATGAAAATTAAGAAGATCATAGGGACCAATGCGTAAAAATTAACCATTACTTAGTGTGTAAAGCTTTATAATCTTTAACCATCCCAATGTAAAAAACACTTACCTAGCACAATTAAACATTGGCTAATGGTTGATTTGCCTTCGCAGGAGCACACACTATTGGCCGGGCTCATTGCAGTGCCTTCAGCAATAGACTCTACAACTTCAACGGTACTGGGCAACAAGATCCAAGTTTGGACCCAACTTATGCTGCGCAGTTGAAGCAGCAGTGCCCCCAGGGGAGCACTGACCCGAACGTGGAAGTCCAAATGGACCCTCCCACTCCAAACGCCGTAGACAACAGCTACTACAGTGACCTCCTCGCGAACCGCGGCCTGTTTACATCTGATCAGACCCTCATGTCGGAAGCTACGACTGCAATCCTCGTGAGGCAGAATGCTGCCAGTTCATTGCTTTGGCAGAATAAGTTTGCGGCGGCAATGGTGGCACTGGGTCAGGTTGGTGTCCTCATTGGAATCAATGGAGAGATACGTCTTAATTGCAGAGTTATCAATTAAACAGTGGCGGTTTCTCTTCATTCACCAAGAAAGAAGGGAATGAAGGCTTATCGTTGTGTTAGTTCCATAATATAAGTCCAAGTGCATGGATTGATCCAATGCAAAAAATATAAAATATATATGGTCTTTGAATATTTAGTGTCAATGATGTATTACGGGTGTATTACATCAAAAAATGATGTAATGGTGGCGTTGTATAATGATTAGCAAAGAAATAAGATTGGACATGCAAAATGGCTCAGCATGAGCCATAGTCCTTGATATATGAAATTAGCTCCTCAATATCAACCAATGTAAAAAATGATAGTTTGCACGTCTGAGCACCACTAACTTGTCTTCTGTAAGAGAGAGAAGAAGGGAGAGAGAGGAAGAGATTTAGAGGTTTCCTTTTAGGGGCCTTCCAATGCTCAAATCAACTTAGGAAGAGAAAGAGAAAGACTTAGCCCTCATTTAAATGAAGTTCTAAGGTTTTAGCTTAAGCTTTTATATCATGTCTTGCCTAGGAGGTACACTTTTATATAGGCACTTTAAAAAGTCCTCTTATTTTGATCTGTTTAATGGTTGATAGTTAGATAGGCCTAAGTTCTGCAGAAAGCAATGCCATTTGTGGGAGTACCTCTCAATATAGGACAACTTTCTTTAGAATGACACATGTTGCCTTTAGCTTGATAGTTACGTTGTCCACCATGTATCACCATGTATCGCCATTTGGTCAGCTTGCTAGCTTATATGACATCTCTTACCTTTCACTATCATGGTTGAGCTTATGTTTGCATTTAAGCCACAAAAATAGCTCAGTTGGATTGTGATTGGCTTGTTTGAGCTTTTTTTGCTCGGTAATGATGGTTAGATTTTATCAGCTTTAGCTTCGCTTAGATTAAGCTTAATAATGCTTGTAAGAATTAGTCCATTTGAGGTGTAGCTGAACTTATCTTGATAGTGCATCATCCTAGGTGTCACATAGTATTTTTTGTGGTTAATACCACATTTATGGAACCTAAGAAGTTGAGAGACATCTCACCTTCCATTCTTCTACCATGTAATCTATATAAGTGAGGGGGGACGAGGTCATTTGCTTTGGTCTCCTTAACTTTTTTTTTAGCTTGACTTCTTTTCCTTTTTAGTGTCTAAGTTCTTCTTAGCTTCACTTTTCTATTCTTCTTTGGTTGGCTTTCATAGTTCTTTTAAGTATGTCTTCTAACTTTGTATATTTAGATCGGTTTTCTTTTTCGAAAGTTTGAGTTAGTTTGATAGGTGATCTAATGTTTTGAGCTGGACCACCAACCATGGTGATTCATTGATTTGGAACATTACCTTATGTCTTCAAAATAAGCAATCTCTAACTTTATTGTTGAGGAGCATAATATCTTTAGAAAAGACAACCTGACTTGGTTACATTGGTTATACTTCATTCTTGATTTTTTGGTTTTTAATGTAATTGGTCGAGAAGATAAAGCCTTTTACCATGAACCAAGTTGGTTTTGCCTTTGTAAGGATGCTCTGAAGGTAGGGCTTAAATAACCCATTCCTTCCATCTTCAACCTTATTTGCTTCTACAAAATAGCTCTTACTCAGCTTATCTTGAACTTCTGAAGACTTATAGTCGGCTTCATATCTTATATGTCTCAACTTAGGATTTTTTTTTTCCTTGACCTATTTGAGCTCTTTGTATCATCAAAGAGTACCATACTGAGATCAACTAGTGGTACATCTATGCTCAAAAGGATAAAAAATTTTTGTTTAGGAGCTCAACCTCCATCCATAGGTGGATAGGCCAATTTTTCTTTATTTATTTGAAAGAAAGTAGGGCTTATAGCTGGGATTTTGAATGCATCATTTTGAAGAAACTATTAAATGGGTTAATTCGGGTACCAATCCAAAATTTTTCATATTTAAACTTAGACATGATAAAAAAGGTAAGTAGGGCCTATAGCTGGGACTCTAAAGGCATAATCTTAAAGAAATTGTTAAATAGATTGATTTGGATACCAACCTAAAACTTTCTATATTTGAACTTCAATAAAAAGGGTAGATAGGGGCCTATAGTTAGGAAGCCAGATGCATTGTGTTTGAGAAAATTGTGAAATAAGTTGATTTAGGCATTAACTTAAATTTTTCATATTTAGACTACGATAAATCAAGTAAATAAAGCCTATAGTTTGAATGCTAAATGCATCAGTTTTATAGAAACCATGAAATATGTTGATTTGGGTACTAACTTGAAAATTTTAATATTTAGATCACGACAGAAGTGTCACTAAGAGTCTCCAATCTAGGCATTGAGTTTAATTCAGCACCTCAATTCGACTATTTGGTTCATCTGCTTGTACAATTGGATCAATATCAGTATGTGTTTGACTAACTGATCTAATCCATGACACCCTCAACAACAATTGGATCAAATTCACTACTTAGATTCAATTGAGAGCCAAATGCAGTATTTTGGATCAATAAGCTAATTTGATTATTAGCATTCAATCATTTATTCAGTCAAAATCATTACAATTGGATCAAATCCAATGCTCCAGCTGGATTAATATGCTTGGTGGACACCAATTGAGTTAATGTCAAGTACTTGGATAACTGATGACCTCACCATTACCTTTGGCATCACAACATGACCAATTGCAAATTTACAATCATCTAAATCATTTCCTATACTTTCATAGCGCTGCAAATGCTTGACAATCTAAGGATCATTTACTGGGTGCCTTACCTCTTTGCATTGCCCTTTGCGTATGATCCTAGTTCACAAAGCCGTAGCTGCCTAGCAATCTGAGGATGGGAGGAGGCATTAAGAAATCAAGAAATAGAGAAACCTGATAAGCTGCTTTCCTCTTTAGCTTTGGCCCCCTTTGCCTTCAACACCTTCACCGTTTGGTGTTTCTCTTCAACCAATGATTGCCTGATCGGACTTAAAAGAAGGCCACTAGGGCTGGGGCAAGCCATAGAGCTGCAAAGCAATAGAAGGCTTTAGAGATCGAGAGAGTGAGAGGCTCCCTCAAGACAAATCCCATTGGTCCATCCCCCCGATCTACCCATTGGCCCAGTTCATCTGATGCAGAGCATCGACAAGGGAAGAGTGGAACACGAATTTAATGGGTTAGTATCTAACTCGGCCCGACCTGACCTTATCAATAAACAGACTAAATAGATTAAGGTCCTAAAATCTGAACCTAATCCAATTAATAAATAGAACAAGGCAGGTTAACCTATTTACTACATAAACTTATTTGGTCTAAACCTAAACTTATTTAACGCAAGTTGGACATGAACCAAATAAGAGTCATTATTTGTCAGGCGTTAATTGCCATTTTATTCATCAAAATCTTTGAAACCATATACTACATCTCCTATCAATTTCTTCTATAGATTAGATAGCAGGTATCTTTACCAATTATCTTCCATCCAGATGCTTCCATGAACCTATCTCCAAACCCAAGTTGCTTTCTACTTCACCATCTTGAGTTTAAGGGGGGAACCAAAGATATCGTATGTATATTTAGGTTTCTTTTTTCTTATAATACATATATGTAACATATGTATTGTGTTATGTTATGCGATATTATGTGATATTGAATGTCTAGGAATTCCTTTACTGCAATAGGGATGTGGAAAATACATGTAGTGGTAAAATTTGCCTGTATATACATTAAGGACCCTATAAATACCTACTTGTATAGCCATTATAAAAACACAATAAACCATCCTTCTTATGACGTCTTACAGTCTTTAATTCTTCTTCTTTCCTCCCGTTCTCTAGTCAGGGGTAATGCATTATTGGGACCTTTCATCAAAGTATTAAACTAAGGTATCTTGTTGAGCAGGTGGGTGCCATTTGCCTAGATAGATCTTGTTGGCAATTGTAGAAATCTGCAAATAACTTGGACAGAGGGTTCCTCACGTCTCCTTTCCCTCGTTCTTATAAAAATAAAAAATTCCTAACGAAAACAAAATCTCAACATCTTTTTTAGAATGTGATGTTCCATCAGCCGCATTGGGACAGAGAAGAGCCCGTCTTGCAAATTTATCCAAGGCCCATCTCCACAGCGGCCAGGCCCACCTCCAAGCTGAGGCGGTCAACGCTCGTGCCGGAAGCATGGCCTCCGATCTCCGTCACCCATTGGCGCCATGCAACCACGTCGCCGATCTCCGTCTTATTTTACCTCGTTACCCATCCCTATCATAACAGCCTCTTAGTTGGCCTCCACCAACGTCGACGTGCCGAGTTTGATCTCTTGACCCCCTCCTCCTCCTCCCTCCTTCCACTCCACCGCGCAATTGTGTTGAATGTTTGTTTGCATTTTGGACCCATCTCGCGATGCGCCGAGCGTCGTCTTGGGCTTCACAAGAAGACATTCTCAATCCAAGCCGTAATCGCGGCCCCGATTTCAGGCGTGTTTCCAACATGCCACCAGCCCCGCGAATGATGGCCACCCACCCAATCTAGCATCCTCGAGCACTATAAATCGGCATGCGATGAAGGCCGGTTGGTGGCGAGGAGTGTAAGACTGGAGAGTTGGAATAGAGAGAGATAGAGAGATGGGGTTTGGGGAAGGCGTTGTGTTAGCACTCGTGGTGGGGTTCTGCATGAGTGCTCAGCTGGAGGCTCAGCTTACGGTGGGGTTTTACGCCACCACATGCCCTCAGGCTGAGCTTATTGTCAAGGCTCAGGTTGCCAATGCACTCGCTGGTAATATCGGCCTGGCTGCTGGGCTTGTAAGAATGCATTTCCACGACTGCTTCGTCAGGGTAAAACTACTTGAGATCTTTTCTTACCTGGCTCCTTCAAATTGCTCTCAATCATCGTATTTATATCCCCTAGCCAAATGCCTAACTTTTATGTCAAAGGTTCCAAGTCACTTGAACTTATGTTATCCCTTCTGTGATGGCGGCTAGGGGAAACTGATCGTGTTCAAGAAATATAGAACAACAGTTTAATTGAATCGAATGTCCATTTGTAATATCATAAAGAAAATAACTGTGGTTTAATTTTAATTCTTAAAACAGGGTTGTGATGGGTCCGTTCTCATAAATTCAACTTCAACAAACAACGCAGAGAAGGATTCTTCGATCAACACCAGCCTCCGAGGGTTTGAAGTCATTGACAGTGCCAAGGCCCAACTGGAAACTCAATGCAAAGGAGTTGTTTCGTGTGCCGATATACTTGCTTTTGCAGCCAGGGACAGCATAGCAATGGTAATCCTACCATCCTTGCTAGTTACTGCTTGGATATATTACTTGGTTTTCAAAATAGTAATGGATGGAGCGATCCACCTACCTTTCGGACATATATACCTTGGCACATGACCACGCAAACCCATGCCAAGTAACTTTCTTAACCCAAAGAATGGTTGGTAAGTCAATGAGTTGCGGCGTTCAATGACTTATATATTCGGATTCAATCCTGGATGGCTCAGAAGAAATTAAAAAAATGATTAAGAAAAGGGAGTGAGAATCGAATACTTAACTTTCACAAGCATAAATATCAAATCAAAGCTTTTTTTTTTTTTTGTTTTTTCAATCTCATCCTATTTACTAATCGTGTAATTGCATGGAGCAAGAAATATATTTAATGTTTTCTTCTAATATAATATAGTGAAGTTGAAAACGTAAGCATGATTTCTTCTTTTCTGTCATGTGTACGTAGGTATTATCTTTGATCAGGTCTTGCAAATATATTAAAATTTTCTCTTTTATCATGATATACTCGTTGGACTAATCAAAAGCATAGAACTAGATGTGTCCCATGTCTCTTGTCGCTCCAACACGATGAAGTCAGAGTTTGGCATGCATTTATTTATCAAGGGACCACCCATGATTTTTCAAACCAAGACAGCCCATGAATTATTATTCAATTTAAATTTTAGAATTATTATTTTTAATTTTAAATTTTAGAAAATATTAGATTGTCACCATCGTATAAATAAGAATCAGATAAACACAATAGATGTATTAGATAAAAAAATATTTCTATTTTTTTTAAAAAAATTAAACTTCAGACAAAAAAAGTAGAATTTTAAAAATAAAACTATTTTCAAAAATTATAGTTTTAAAGAAATAATTTTTTTTTTATGAAAAAATAAAATCCAAATAAAATAAAACTCTAGCCATAGCTTTATCAAAGAAAATCAAAATTTTATCTTAATCCTCTTCCAAGACCATGATAGTTTGAGCATTATGTCATTTGGATTATACCTTTTTTATAGAAGAATTTTATTTCTTTCAACTTTTTTTAATCAATTTTTTTTAAAAAAAAATAAAAAATTTATTTATCTAATGCATACATTTTATTTTTCTTATTCTTATTCTTACGATATTGATGGTCTCATACTTTTTTAAATTGAAATTTAAAATTAATAATTTTAAAATTTAAATTAAATACTATTAAATTGAAAAAGTCTAATTTTTATATAATCATCGCCATCATACATTTCAAAATATATACTATAAAAAAAAATATCAAACATATACCGAATATAATTATGTGACTCATGGTTGCCAGCATATCATGAGCCTAGGTATCTGGGTTTTGGAACATTGTGCATCACCTTGGTAAAAGGCAAGTGTCAGTTCAAACAATTAAGAAGGGAAAGCTGCTTGGACTTTGAACGTACTGCATTATTGACCACGTCGCCGTGAAAAGCCCATGCGGGTCCTCGACATCACGGACAGATTTCTTAATTTAAAAGATATTCTAGTTTGACCTTTCCTTTGCTTTCTGGCGTAGACTGGGGGCCTCTCGTATCAGGTCCCAGCTGGAAGAAGAGATGGAAGAGTCTCGTTGGCCTCAGAGACGTTCACCAACTTGCCAGGTCCAAACTCTAATGTTGATCAGCTCACTCAGAGCTTTAAAGCTAAGGGGCTCAGCCAGGATCAAATGGTCACCCTCTCTGGTAAGATCACTGACTCTTATGAAATATAAGTAGTCCTAAACGCATACACGAGCATGCTTGCACCCAACACTGTTCCAAACTCCAAATAAAATTAAGATTGCTATTTTTTCGTCTTCATTTTTTTTTTTTTTTTTTCCTTTGGAATGTTATTCCATTATTTTGGAAACTCCTAGCCATAAGATCAAATGATTAGACTTGTAAGTCCTTCCACATGCATACCTGAACCATGGTATGGTTTAAGCTTGTCGCACTTGCACATCCAGAAAGAAATTATGGTTTCCTCAATCAATAGTTAATTGGAATGCAGACCTATGCATCTTTGACTAAGGTATATATTCTATTCTAGCCTTTGTTAGCTTGTACATATGTGGAGATATATATATTTATAAAGAGTATTTTGTAAACAAAAAAGAATTATGGGATAATATTAAAATAAAAAAAAAAATCCAAGCACTATTTTCCTGCATACTATAAAATCGTAAGATGATTCACACCGGTTGATACTTAAACTAGCAAATGTTCCATAGCTTATGGTTAGCTACGTCACAAAGACCCACATACAATGGATTACATAATTTCAGGAATTAACATTCTCATTTAAAAAATTAGGGGATTAACATCTAAATTAAGAAGATCATGGGGATTAATATGCAAAAAATACTCATTGCCTTTTACTCCTACTATTCAAGAATAAAAGGGATCTACTTTGACGTTGGGTGTAAAGCAAAATAATCTTTAATCATCCCAATATAGAGAAACACTGGCTTATGGTTGATTTTCGTTTACAGGAGCACATACTATAGGTCGGTCCCATTGCAGTTCCTTCAGCACAAGACTCTACAACTTCAGCACTAGTGTGAAACAAGATCCAAGCTTGGATGCGACTTATGCTGCACAATTGAAGCAAGAATGCCCCCAGGGGAGCACCGATGCCACCCTGGTTGTCCCGATGGACCCTCCTAGCCCAAACATTGTGGACACGAGCTACTACAATGACATCCTTGCGAACCAAGGCCTGTTCACATCCGATCAGACCCTCCTATCGGAAGCTGCGACCGCGAGCCTCGTGAGGCAGAATGCTGCCAATTCGTTGCTCTGGCAGAACAAGTTTGCAGCGGCGATGGTAGCCATGGGTCAGATTGGTGTCCTCACTGGAAGCAATGGAGAGATACGTCTCAATTGCAGAGCTGTCAACTAAGGAGTGCCAGTTTCCCTTCATTCCCCAGGAAAGATGGTTGTGAAAGCTTAGTTGTGTTGGTTCCATAATGCGAGTCTTGGTGCATGGATTAATCCAATGCAAAAATGTAAAATATATATATGTGGTCTTTGAATGTTTGGTGCCATTGTAGTTGGCGTACTGCATCAAAAAATAATGTAATAGTGGTGTGCCTAGTGATCAAAAAGAAACAAGACTGGACATGCAAAATGGCTCAGTATAGTCCTCAAGGTTTTCTTTAATTGGACTTGTTGATGACTTGATGGTCGTTCTCTATGCCCACACGGAATATAAGCGTTCTAGAGTACAGTCAACTGACAGCTAACCATACGTGTTTCATGCAAGCAGGGAGGATGGAGTGAAAATGGTATGCCGTGACTGGCTATTTGACATTAGTCTTCTCAAACCAAAGTGTTTCACTTTCTATCATTTTTTTTTTTTTGTTTTTTTTTTTGTTTTATCGAGTTATTTGTTCACATCAAGATGCAAATGGGTTGTTGGGTTATGGCTGAGGATATTACATTTCCACTAGGCCAGGTTGGCCCAACTATCTAGCCCAAATAATACGATGTGGACTTATTTACTGCCTTTAATTAGAATGCCCTCAAAGGTGTTTTTGGGGTTCTGCAGCTTTATCCATAGAAGTGTTTTGGTTATAGAATGTAACTTGTTAGCATTGGATACGATGTGGAGCACCTTCTTGAGATGATGAAATGTGCCCATTTTGGTTTTTTGTTATTTTGTTAGGGCTTTTACTTTTCTAAATTTTCTTCCTCTTATTCCATCTTTTTAACAGCCTCTTTTTGCTTACTATCAAAAAACATTTCTATTTACCAGCCTTCAAAATATTTCATATGCTTAAGCTGACATTGATTTTGTGTTTGATTAGGAAGAAATTCAAAGCTATATCATATTACTACAAACGAAAAGAAAACTCATAAGGAGAAAATCTTGAGCTTGGCGATAACAATATTTAACCATACAAAATGATGATAGGGGCTTATCATTTTTGCACATAAAATGATAAAAACCTAATTTTAACATTTTAAATAACGCTCAGATCAATTTCTAGCTTGCATGATTTCTAATTTTCAAAAAGCTTATGAACCAACATACCAAATGGATATATCGGACACTTATATTATATAACATATTATTTGTCAAAACAATCATTTGATTGCCGGCTGTCTTCGTGCCATCACTCAATTTCTAATAAATATACGATTCTAAACTAAATGAGTTACCACTTATTATTTAAACTTACAACAAAATCCCTTAAGTTAGATTGATTTACATATTGATTCTTAAAAAAAAAAAAAAAAATCAAAGATCCTAAAACTTTTTCATCTTGGCACATAAAGACCTATTCGTCCATCTACCCTTGACACCATTAAATTATTAAGTGAAAAGTCAAATTTATCTTTATAAAATCATGTTGATTTTACTTTTGTTCAGATTTTTAAGCCAAAATTAAAGGGTAATCTAGGTATTACGTAAAAAATTTGCTATCACGTAATCATGATATGCTAATATCTCACAATAGAGATGGATGGAAGACTCTTTATATATCAATATAAAAGTTTTAGAATCTTTTTTTTTTTTTTCTTTTTAGATCAATATATAAATCGGTTAAACTTGAAACGTCTCATTGTAATTTCTTCAAAAAAAAAATTCAAACTTGACTAGAATTCTTACTTATTGATATTTATAAAAAAAATCCTAACATAATCAAAATTTACAAATAATTTTACATTCATAATTTGTCTTTTTTGAATTAAATATGAGAAGGAAGGATTAAATATTACTTTAGAAACACGAAACACAACACGAATTTATAAGCTTTAAGTTGTGCTTAAAGTTTCAAGATTTCATCTTTTTCTTGCATTTAAAATTTTCAATTTGTTGAAGTTGATATGTTTTAAAACATTTATGACCATCAAAACGAGAGAGTTCCATAACGGAATAGAGGGGATAAATAAGAGAAATTCTACTAAAAGTTCCAAAACATTTGATTGCAGAGCCAAAGGCCCTATATTTCAACATCATGACTTTGCTCTGCATTCAGAAACCCCTTGATTGTTTATATTGAGGATTTTGCACTTATCTCCTTGATGAAATGGACTCCTTTAGCTAAGCTAGCAATGTGTTTGTGGGAACCCATCCGGTAATATTCCCTCAGGGATGGATAGATATCAGGACAGGGACCGCCTAACCGCCCACTGTCTGGCAATAAACTTGACATTAAATTCCTTGGGTCGTCTGCATTGGACGCAGCTATCCATCGTCTGCTTGGCCCAGACCATTTGTTAGATGGATTGGTCAATGAATCAAACATCATCAGGTTGCACTCCGGGTGGGCGTGCGTGCACGCGTATAAAACGTCTATTATGGACAACGAAATTTATTACATGAGAAGAAAAGGGAACTTTTGATGACAATTATATTATACATGTTACATGTAAGAGTACTAATGTTATACTGAATACTTTGCTCTAAATAATGGTGTGTTGCTCACTGCTTCCCAAAATTTGGAGAATTCTGAATACTTCGTATGAAGTCCAGTCTAATCTTCTCCATCTTTCAATCAGGCTGCCCTGAGGTAAAGTTTATTGCATTTTCGATTGGGCTTGGACAGGAATATGCTGGTTATAAAACGCAGGACGAGCTTGAGACTGTGACTGCCCCAGGCCAGCCTTCTCCAGGTGCAGCTTTAAAATTTCATCCAGTGATGGCTGATGGGGACTTTGATATTGTCCAAAATACACTCCCAGTGTTCAAACAATACCGTCTAATCTATGACTAGAACTTGTCTTCTGAAAATTATCGAAAGAATCCACGATATTCCAGAGAATATGTCAAGGTAGTAGCTCTCAACTTCGATGATGATCACCTGTGGTCTTGGGCATACTAGTCAAAGCTTCCGTCACTCTTCTGATAGGCCCGGTTGGGATAAGGCCTTTGAATCAAGGCCATATATGGGAACACGGATAAATGGATATCCCTGCCAATCATGCACAGTAGGAGACGACACGGAAAGGTTGTGTCAAAAATGGATATCCCTGTCAATCACGGATAAAGTTGGCGCTAAGATCCGCTTTATTCCCAGCCCCACAAAGCACCATGGTATGTGTTTTCTCTTGCGGACAAAGTCGGGTGCTCCATGGTGCTGTTGTGGGGCAACGGGATGGTGAGGATTTTTGAGCTATCAGGTGAGAGCACTGACTTGGATGATGACTGGGTGCTAGGAGGCACCGGGCCTTTTCGAATCATCTCGTCTAGGCCTCCTAATTCTCTTATTGGAACAATTATGACGGAGCAAGTAGTTGATCCCTTTACGTTAAAGTTTAGGATCTTCAATAAATAAATTGTTACATAAATTTAAATAAAAAAAATATTTACTTGATGCGAAATTCATCATACTCGTGATATACTGGAATCTTATGAAGTTTTGATAGCCTCTTCTCTTAACAAAAAAAAAGGTTTCTCTTTCTTAACCTTATCGCTTTCGAAGCAGATAACTCGATGAATTTTTAAAACTACTTCCTTACCAGGTAGAGAAATGATCAATTATATATAAATAACTTTCAATCTGCTACTTCCATCAAATATCAAACTTAATGGCTTAAACTTTTGGACCATAACTAATACCCGATTGGACGAAAAAATGATGGCCCTTCGCCTTCCACACACATGGCGCGCAGGGCGAAGATAAGACTCATCCGTCCCGAGATAAGCGGTGCCAAAATCGGGATCAACCTCATCCGCCCGAGATCCACGGCACGGATCTCGGGTGCCGGCCCGCGCGGCGCGCGCCCAGGCGCGGCCGCATTCAGCATACAAAGTACGGATTGGAAAGAGGCAACGACTCTTCCCCAAACAAATCTAACATTCTCCCACTTGGTCCACTAGTTTATAACATTAATATTTAATAGTGTAAACATTAGGCGCGCATAATTAAATTTCATAATGCCATGCTTTTATCATGATTGACTTTAACATAATAAATTACATAATAAGAGTTATGGCGGTCATACACGTTTCAATTGTATACTCTCTTCCATATACTACTATATTAGCAACTTATCACGTTAGGTCACATAATTTATATATCTTAATGTCCACTTAATTGTCTTAAAGACACATTATTTTTTTTGTTCAAAATATTAAGCATATACAAGCATAAGAACAAGAAATAATTTTATAAAACCAGAAACGTATCATATTAATGAGCTCAAGAGTGTCATAATATCATCATAATCAATCTTCAATACAATCAAGACCCATTCTATGTATATGTTCTTTAAATGTCTTTGGTTGTAAACCTTTAGTTAAAGGATCTGCAATCATAAGATCCGTTCTAATATATTCAATGCATACTCTTTGTTTCTGAACATCTTCTTTGATAGTAAAGTACTTTAGTTACATATGTTTAACACCTCTGAAATATTTATCATTTTTGAAGAAGAAAACTGCCGCGAAATTATCACAATAAATTTTCAGCGGTTTGGTAATGGTATCGACAACCCCAAGTTCTGAAATAAAGTTCTGCAGCCATAATGCATGAATTATAGCTTCATAACAGGCTACAAACTCTGCTTCCATAGTGGATGAGGCAATGATAGATTGTTTGGCACTTTTCTATGAAATTGCCCCTTCTACCAACAGGAACAGATAGCCAAATGTTGACTTTCTACTGTCAACACAACCAGCAAAATCTGAATCTGAATATCCAATCACTTCCAACTGATCAGACCTTCTAAATGTGAGCATATAATCCTTAGTTCCTTGAAGGTATCTCATCATTTTCTTTGCAGCTTTCCAATAATCAATACCAAGGTTACTCTGATATCGGCCCAACATTCCAATCGCGAAGCTAGTATCTGGTCTTGTGCAAGTTTGCAAATATATCAAGCTACCCACAACAGAAGCATATGGAATAGATTCCATTTGCTTACGTTTCACATCATTCTTTGGACATTGCATAAGACTAAATTTATCCCCTTTTTGTATTGGGACAATACCTGCTGAACAGTTATTCATATTAAATCTCTCAAGAATTTTCTTGATGTAAGCTTTCTGAAACAAACCTACCAATCCATGTGATCTCTTTCTGAATATTGAAATTCTAATCACATAAGATGCCTCTCCCATATCTTTCATTTTAAAATTCTTAGAGAGAAAAATTTTAGTCTCATACAAGATGCCTAAATTATTAGTAGCAAGCAAAATATTATCAATATATAGAATCAAAAATATAAACTTACTTCCACAAATCTTTCGATAAATGCACCGATCAATGATATTTTCATGAAAACCAAAAGATGCAATAGTATCATTGAACTTAAGATACCATTGTCTGGAAGCTTGTTTAAGTCCATATATTGATTTCTTAAGTTTATACACTATATGATCCTTTCCTTCCATGGAAAAACCTTCAGATTGATCCATATAAATTTCTTCCTTTATATCCTCATTAAGAAAGGCTATTTTCACATCCATTTGATGTAACTCTAAATCATATTGAGCTACCAAAGCCATAATGATCCTTAATGAATCTTTCTTTGAAACCGATGAAAATGTCTCTTTATAATCAATGCCATCCTTCTGAGTATATCCCTTGATGACAAGTCTAGCTTTAAAACGTTCGATATTGCCATTCATGTCACGTTTGGTCTTAAAAACCCACTTACATTCAACTCGTCTAGAACCTTCTGGCAATTCGACAAGATCCCAGACATTATTTTCAGCCATTAATTTTAACTCATCTTTCATAGCATTAATCCATTTATCAGACTTGACACTATTAATGGCTTGTGCAAATGAAACAGGATCTTCATCAATGCCACAATCAAAATCTGACTCTTGCAAATAAACCAAATAATCATCTGAAATAGCTAATTTTCTTATCCTTACAGGTTTACTTAAAGCTATTCCACATGGTTCATTTCTGTCAGCTACTGGTAGGTTAGGCTCTTCATGGGATACTTCTTCATTCAAACATTGTTCATTATTATTTTGTTCTTGCAATTCTGGAACATGTATGGAATAATTATGGATGTAGAAACATTTATGGGTAATGAAACATTAACCCTTACTTCATTGATATCCATAATTTGTTTGTCAGCACTCCCACTAACTTCACCATTCTCAATGAATTTGGCATTGCTTGTCTCAATAATTCTAGAACTATGGTTTGGACAATAAAACCTGTACCCTTTGGATTTCTCTGGGTAACCAATAAAGTAAACACTGACAGTTTAAGAATCCAATTTCTTTTTATGTGGATTATACACTTGTGCTTCTGCTGGACAACCCCAAACATGCAGGTGTCTTAAACTAGGTTTCCTTCCAGTCCATAACTCAAAAGGAGTTTTAGAAACTGCCTTACTAGGAATCCTATTCAGTAAATATACTGCAGTTCTAAGGGCATATATCCACAAGGATTTGGGTAATGAGGAATTACTTATCATACTCCTAATCATATCCATTAATATTTTATTTCGCCTTTCTGTCACACCATTTTGTTGAGGTGTGCTTGGCATAGTATACTGTGCACATATGCCATGTCTTTCGAGAAACTTTGCAAATAGACCTAGATTTTGCCCTGATTCATCACACTTTCCATAATACTCACCACCTCTATCTGATCTTACTATTTTTACTTTTCTGTCTAGTTGCCTTTCAACCTCTTTAGTAAATGCCTCAAGGGCATTTACAGCTTGAGATTTTTCTTTAAGCAAATAGACATATCCATAACGTGAAAAATCATCTATAAACGTGATAAAAAACTTTTCTCCACCAAAAGATGGAGTATCAAAAGGTCCACATATATCAGTGTGTATAATCTCAAGAAGCTGAGTACTTCTTGTAGCTCCTTTCTTGTTATGTTTGGTGTGCTTTCCTTTAATGCAATCCACACATAATTCAAGATCAGTAAAATCTAGATTTGGTAGAATTTCATTCTTTACTAATCTTTGTAGTCTTTCCTTGGATATATGACCCAAACATTTATGCCACAAGTAAGCAGAGTTGTCATTTGCCATACTACGTTTAATTCCAATATTTTGATGAACACACATCAGGGATGCAGAAAAATTATCATCAAGTTTCAATTTATATAAATCATCCATAAGAATTCTAGAACCAATAAAGGAACCATCTTTATTAAATAAATTGAAACATCCTTTTTCAATCTTAAAACTAAACCCATTAGCATCAAGTTTCGATATAGAAACCAAATTTCTAGAAAGTGAAGGGACATAGAGAGTTTGTAGTAGATTCAGTTGATGCCCGGTATTTAAAGTAAGACGATAAGTCTCTATGCCTTCAATTGGGGCCTTCTCTTGGTTCCCTATGAACAGAAAGTTGTCATTTGGGTTTATGCTCTGGATTGTAAGGAATCCCTGCATTACATTAGAAATATGAGTAGTGACACCAAAATCTAACCACCAAGTATTAGAAGGAACTTTAAATAAGTTTGATTCAAAAATTGGAGAAGCATAATGAAAGATACATTTCTTTTCGAACCAAGCTTTTCGTTTCAAATAATCTTTCTGATAATGTCCTTCTTTCTTACAGAAGTGACATTTATGTTTCTTTCTTTCCTTCTTATCATTATCAGCAACCTGTGTTACTTTATTGGGTGTTTCTTCTTAAATTTCTTAGATTTTGATTTAATAACTTTACCAGCTCCTTGACCCACTAGGCGTATTGAATGAACCCCTTGTGCTTTTAATCTCATTTCCTTTTGAGTAAGCTTACTGGCCAATTTATTAACATCCCACTTATCCTTAATAATATTATAGTTAATTTGAAAAGGCCCATACTCTTGAGGTAATGAGTTCATAATGAATTGTACCAGAAAGGAGTCATCCACAGTCATTCCTAGGGTCCTAAGTCTTGCTGCAATATTAATCGTATCAAAGACATGTTGCTGCATACTTCGCGACCCATCATACTTCATGCCTGTAAGTGACTTATCAGCGGAACGAAAGCGCTCTTCCACAAGTTTAAGATATTCTTTAGCAGTTATACTTTCTAGAAGAGTAGACTTAATGTTATTGGCAATTATCATTCGCATGAAACTAAGACATAATCTATTAGATCTGTCCCATGCTTTATGTTTTAACTTCTTTGCCTCACTGCTCGTATCAGTAATGTCAGTAGGCTTTTCTTCTAATAGTGACAAGTCAAGATCCAAGACACCTAAATGGAAATTGACTTGCTCACGCCACTCAAAGAAGTTTAAATCATTAAAAATAGTAACAGCAGAAGCATGTGAATGCAAAGAAACAATCGCAAAAAAAATATATAAATGCTCACAAATTTAGATAATACATAAAATATATTGTAGATTTCCTTTGGGTAAACACAACAATATATATACATCATCATCATAAACCTTATCAAATATATATATAGTATCTTTAGATATCCACATTATATTTGATAAGAGAATATTAGATTTCCTCCTTTATGTTTGTTAGTTATAGAATATCAATCCACCTTTGGGCAAATTCTTAATTTCTAACAACCAACAAATCTTTATGATTTAAACAAATTATATGACTGAATATAAACTAGTTTGGCCACTTTAGTGACTAACTAACTAAGTTAATCTTGATGCCATATAACTATAAAATTTCATAAATTATATGATTGAATATAAATTAGTTTGGCCACTTTGGTGACTAAGTAACTAATTTAATCTTGATGCCATATAACTAAATCATAATACTATTAAAAATCTCTTTATAGAATTGATATTGTATAACTGAGACTTAGACGGATTGCATGTTGCCTGACTAGCAAGAGGTTGTGTGCCTGCTGGAAGCGTACACAATTATGTTTCTATTTTAAGAAATGAATAGGATTGATAATGCACCTAACGGGAAATAGTTAACCCAATCTGGTTGATGACATGGATCCTCATAAAATTAAAGAGAGTCCTGACACGGCATTGAATGCCAAAGTTGATGCGAAGGACATCAATTAAAAGAGAGCCCATGTCCCTAAATATATTTTAATGGCCAACAATACAATCAGCCAAAACTTAAAAGTTCACCATCATTTTGATACAAAAATTAATCAATCATAATATATGAACAAATTATTTATTTTAAAAACCAGGCTCTGATACCACTGTGTTAAAGTTTAGGATCTTCAATAAATAATTTGTTACATAAACTCGAATAAGAAAAATACTTACTTGATGCGAAACTCATCATACTCGTAGATAGACTGGAATCTGATAAAGTTTTGATAGTCTCTTCTGTTAACAAAAATAAATGGTTTATCTCTCTTAACCTTATCGCTTCCGAAGCAGATAACTCGATGGATTTTTAAAACTACTTCCTTATCAGGTGGAGAGAGAATCAATTATATATAAATAACTTTCAATCTGATACTTCTATCAAATAGCAAACTTAATGGCTTAAACTTTTGGACCATAACTAACATCTAATTGGAAGAAAAGACGGTGGCCCTTCGCCTTTCGTACACACGGCGCGCAGGGCGGAGATAAGGCTCATCCGTCCCGAGATAAGCAGCACCAAAATCGGGATCAACCTCATCCGCCCGATGATACGGATCTCGGGTGCTGACCCATGCGGTGCGTGCCCAAGCGCGGCTGACTTCAGCATAATTGAAAAGAGGCAACGACTCTTCTCAAACATATCTAACAATATCATGTCAGAAGAATTAATGCCATTGCATTGAAGTAAACGATGAAGTCGTTTGACAGTACCTAAATTTGAGCGTTCCCTGTGAGAAAATCCATGTGACAGTCATCGTTTCAGTTTCTCAGGAGAGTTAACTCAACCTTCTTTCGCATGCATTGTAAATGAGAGCATTTGTTGGACAGTGGTTAGACTGTTACGCAAAGGTGAAGAAAGATTAATGAAGAAGAAAAAAGAAAATAAATAAAAAATATATATACAGAAATTTAATATGATTTAATCAATTAACCTACATTCACATTGAATGATAAAGACTTTATTATAAAAAAAAAATTATTAAGATTATTTTTTTGCAAGCTTTCTTTCCCTTTTTTTTACAAAAAATCAGTTCTATGTATGCCCAATGGAACTAGATTACCTCTCTAAAACTCTTCGTTTCTGGCTCATCCTAAGATCACTATAGTGTCCTACATAAATTAAGATACATAGAAAATACTCAAAGTTTACCCTCAACATGGTAGTTGACATCAGACAACGAAATTTGTTTGATTAAGAGGAGAGATTACCTGATAATAAATAGTTATAAGATACGTGCTCCATCAGTAGCTCTCAAGTGGGAGAAAGACTGAACCAATGCACATAAACTATAATCTAGTCCAGGTCTGGATTGAACTGAGGTAAAAGGTTATTGCAGCAAACATAATAGGTTGGTAAGCTAGCTACATGTGCTCAGATAGAGCTGGCTTGCTTAAGCCTTCAACATAATTTAAATTGACAACGGCATTTTCCTAGTCTGACCCAATTGTTGGTTGATTTTAGTTTGGTTTTTTACTTTAGGCTTGGAACCATTTTGCTTATAATGTAATATACTGTATAGCCCTGGTTTATTTCTTTCACAATTGTCAGATGAAACTTGATTTGCCACCCTTTTTCTTGGTTTTTTTTAAAAAAAAAATCGTGATCGGATGGGTTCCCACAATGGTCCTGACAAATGGAAACATCTACTGGTAGATGGCGAAGTTACTATCTGTTTAATCTTAAGAGTTACTCAATACTATTTATAACAAAGATCAGTAATCTTTAATGAAGCAGAATGTATGTAGTCCAACTTTTCCTTGAAAAATTTTGGCAATTTAGCAAATTAATTGAGTTTTTACTGTATATGGCATTCCCTATTTTCTTCTGCTCTCTCCTATCTTCTTTCATTTCTCTGCCGCTTTCCTTCGTACGCCTTCCAACTCCCTGTTTTTGGGGAAAAAGGACTTACTATTGTAATATGAAGGAGAGTATAGGTGTGATATGTCTGCCAAATTAATGTGTGAACTCATTGTCAAGCCTATTTGGCTTTGCGGCTGACAGTGATTGCATAACAATGGAACCTGGATGAAATGTATTTGATACGAACCACTGACTTGAGTGGATATGAGAAGTAGAAAGTTGTTTGATGGATGATTCCAAAAGAGCAGGACAAAGGACTGCTCCATTGTGAATCAATAGTGGTATGCAATGCAGTACATGTTGACATGGAAGTGCTCTGCGTTATATACATCTTATATGCTAATGGCAAGCGGAGCTAGTTTTTTTTTTTTTTTTTTTTGATAACAAAAATGATAACAGAGCTAGTTATTGCATCCCTCTTCTGTTGGGAAGAAAAATCCGTTTGTGAATCATGGTATATATTTCTCCAAGTTCTTTCATTAGCTTTATATCATTTCACTTCCCACTGTTATTTTCAGAAAATAAATATCATATATTAAAGAAATTAGAGCTTTACTTCTTACAAAGTTTAACTACTAGTAGATTATGTCCTGCAAATTAAATTTTAGCCTTGCAGTTGTACCTCTCTTTCTTATTAGAAGAAATCGTTGCCAAACTTTGAGAGGGGTTTCCCATGGATCTAAGATGGGCAAATTCTCCAGTCATGTATGTGAAATCAGTGGTCATGCTCTCCCACCACTCATATTTCAGTTTTGTATCTACTATAATTCTATGTTCTTTTACTGGGTCAATGCCCTTGCACTACTAGCTACAAAGAGTAGCTATTTTCAAACAAAATAACATAAATACCTCTGCGGATTAAATGATCTCCGCCAGTGGATTGGAGGTTAGCATTCTTTATATGTAACCATGACTAAATGATTCTTATCACCGTATTGGCTGATAGTTGCTATCAATATTCAGAAATACTCTCACATGAGCGATTTGCAAGTGAATCAAAGCTCAAAGATCGAGCAAGTATTTTCTTATCCCACATATGTTTCCAAGGCCAAAAAAACAGAGTAACATAATAATATATTATTATTATTATTATTATTATTTTACGAGCCTTGAAATCCAAGATGACACTAAACATGGCATTAACGGTTCATACAATCGTAGAGAACCAGTGGAGATGCTCTTTTATTCTCAATAACCTGTTCTATTGCATTCTCCAACAGGTTACACAGGATTATTATTATTTAGGGGCATATATCTAAAGAGTGTCCGCATAGAAGTCTTGGATGGTTGTGCGAACTGCTATTGGAATCCTGACAGAATGGGTCCCACAATCATACCAAGTCAAGCTTCCAAAAGAATAGAACCCTTGCGCCTTGTGAGTCGGCATGAAAGTCACATTAAACGTCTGAATCTTGCTTCTTGTATTGAAAACAAGAGTTGAAGGTGCGACGGCCATCTTAAAGCCGGGCGGGATTTCAAGCGCTGCCTTGTAAGTTGCGGCAGCCTTGCCTACATTCGTAACAGTCCTCTGAACCGTCACAGTTGTTCGGAGATCAGGGATGGCAATGGAGGGAAGATTCAACTGATACAAAGGCTTCGTTTCAGCGTCGCAGCCACCATCATCTAGGCGAAAACTGCAGAGCAAGTAGGTTAGGTACACCTTTGGATTCATGTCATAGAGGAGACCAGGATCCACGGCTTTGTTTGGGTTGATGTGACCCCCACCATAGTCAAAAGGATCAGCAAGCTTTCGCGGAACCCCCTCTGCCATTATTGGCTGTCCATATCGATCGGCCACGGATGCTACATGTAACGTGGATCACATGTAAGCGAAATGCTGTGGTAAAAGATGAGAAATTTGCACATTAAAGTCCAGTTACCCGTGGTAACAATTGCTGATTTAATAGCTGCAGGGGACCAATCAGGATGCGCAGACTTGAGCAATGCAGCTACTCCAGCCACGTGTGGGCAAGCCATGGAGGTCCCACTGTCAAAACCATACGAGTCCTTCAACGCGGCCAATATGTTGGTTCCGGGTGCAGCAATGTCAGGCTATTCGAATTTCAAGCACCATGTATCGATGATAGAGATAGGATGTAAAATGTAAAAGAACTGCAGCTAAAGTAGAACTTAAGAAGGGCTGTGCTTGGAACGTACCTTGAGCAATGCAGGGTACAGTGCGCTTGGCCCTCTGGACGAGAAAGCCGCCACGCTAGGTGACTGCACTTGCCCCACAACACTACGCGTTGGTTCTACCTTCACCATTGGTTTCCTGCAGATCATCAACTATTAGATCTTAAGGGAGCTCCTAAATTTATTTGGAACAGTTGAAGTTGATAACAAGAGGAGAATATCACCTCACAGATACCAGGTAGCTGGAAATTTGGCCTCCAACGGCGAGGTCTACTCCGATGCATGGGCGACCATTACAATAGAGAAGATAATCCGTGATGAAAGAAGTATAATGCGCAAAGATAACACCCTTGCCCCCAGCGTGCAGCACAGTCTTGCATGCAGCATATATGACATTTCTAGGTATGGTTGAAGACACATTCGAACGATCGAAACACAGAACAAACTTTCCAACTACGTTTGTACCTTTCAGAGACTCCTCGTCACACCTGCCATGAATCCCCCAACTATCAGTTTCAATTTTTTTACTTCATGTAGTTCTATTTACTAATATATATATATATATATATATATTGTTTGAGTGAAGGGAGAGAAATATTATTGTCTATTAGTTATCAAAATTCCAAAGATTATTATTTATTATATTTATGCCCATATCTCACTGTCGAATGAGCATTTACCGTGCCTTTTTTTTGTTTAAAATTGATGTGAGTTCTCTCTTTTTCATTTCTTTTCTCTAGTGGATAGAAAAAGGTGGGGCTCATTATGTCAGAGTTGAGATTTATTTTTTTTAATTAGCTAACTCTATCCACTCTTTTTTTTTTCTTTGATCCAGTTTCTCCCAGCCTGATCCGGGGCATAACTGTACTACGGACATGAAAACTAGTTTTATACTAAAGAGGCCAAAAATTTGTTCCTGCTACCTTTTCCCATAGACAAGTTCTTTAAACTGCTGGTCTTTGTCTTGGTCGTAGAATGCTGCTTGGCCCTGCCCCCAAAGAAAAAAAACAAAGAGAAGCCTCATACTTCTAACACTGTAGGAGTGATATGATAATTGCTATAAACTTGGGGACAACCTCATACCACCAATTTTTGATTGTTTCCAAGGGTGATGACAGTGGGAAATGAGCGGTCGATCGAGCTTGCTGCTACCGTGATGACCCACGGCACATCATTAGAAACAGTCTGAGGCACAGGCCCCTCGTTTCCGGCTGCGAAAACCACCGTGATCCCCTTCATAACTGCAGGTAATGAACCAGCTGGATATCCATCGCCTTGGAGCGACAGGGATATGACATCCACACCATCATGTATGGCATCATCAAATGCCTTCAGCACCGTAGTGTCATAGCATCTCCCTAACTGGCCCCAGCACGCCTTGTATATGGCTATACGAGCACGAGGGGCGCCTCCCCTCACCATCCCGGCGCCAAGGCCGTGGAAGCTTACATTCTCCACCGGCACACCAGCTGCAGTGGAAGCCGTATGTGTTCCATGAGTATTCAAATCTCGGGGAGACATGTATTCACCTTTGAGGTTCTCCGCCTCTACGCCGCCGGCATAATATCGAGCTCCGATGATCTTTCGACTGCAATTGTTCGCACCAAACGTAGGTTCTACCACGCACTTACCTTTCCACCGAGATGGTATGGGGCCATACCCATGGTCATTAAAGCTTCTTGATTCTGGCCATATGCCTGAGAAACATCCTTTTGCCATCAGATGCTATTTCCTATTAAACATACAAAAGTTTACAAGGCGTTGGATGGAATTAGACTGACCTGTGTCGACAACGCCGATGATCACACCATCTCCATAATTAGCCTTAGGGAGTAATCCTGTAGGTTGGTAATACTTTAGTCCAAGGTAGTCCCAGCTCCTAGTCGTCTGAACTCGATGCACCCGATTTAGCTTTACTTTAACGACTTCGGGCAACTCTGCAGGAGAAAACACATGCTAACAGTTTCTATCTAGGTAGATCGATTTATATATCATCAAGCACCATTATGAATAAAACACTTGTAATTTTTTTGAGAAGAGATAATAAAACACATTAAACCTGCAATATTCTTTGCTTGGGATTCTGTAAGCCATGAGGCGAAGCCAGAAAATCCATGCCGATAGCTGTAGACTATTGATTTGAGAGCTTCCTCCTTGCTGGAATGCCAAGGAGCTTAGTTTTGTCATCAGTCAAAAAGAAAAGTTTAGGCCAAAAAAGCAACTGCCCGAGAAGCCAAGTTACCTCCCGAGAAGAGAAGCAAGCATGTCGTGGTGCGATGCAGTGACGAGGTCAGGATCTTCATGTTCTTTTTCTCCCAAGTACACAATGTACAACTGATCAAGAATCAAGAAGAAAAGGATTACCTAACGTAATTTTTATGGATGGCCAGTGGCTACGTCTTTTCTGACAGGCCTTAGTCTATTAGTTTACATTTTTTTTTTCTTTTTTTTATGAAATGAGACTGGATGGGATTTAACCAATCCTTCCTTCCTCCTTAACAGAAAAAAAAAAAAAAAAAAAAAAAAAAAAGCTAGCTACAAGTCCAATGCATTATAATGACAAAATAATTCATGAAACTTACTTTACTTGTTTCTTTTTTTGATGCTTCGACTCTAAATTCTGTCTTTTGAATGCAAAGTAGAGATAAGAATGCTGCTAGTAAAGCAAAGGAGCGAAGAGGCTGGGAACCCATCTTTGGCAGTGGGGAATTGTGATGCCCAAAAGCTTTATTTATAGGGCAAGACTAGTTCTGGCAAAAATACGCTTCCCTCGGCGAGTAATAATATCAAATCATTAGTGGCTGGGAAATTCGTTTCTTCGGTGGAAGATGCTCAGGTGGCCACTTTGGACCTAATGGTGCTCGATCGACCGCTTCGAAGGTCAAGAGGAATCATAGCTCTACTCTATGCAGCCAAATGGAACAAGCGTCGTGGGGCCGCGGGATGTGGGATGTCGTTCAAAGTTCACACTAATCAGCCTCAATCATTTTGGCCGATCCTTGGGACCACATCCTTGGGACCACATTCTTATATAAAAATTGTCTCGTACTCGTATGCCGTATATAGTTCTATGCGTAAGCCTCCAACCTCACTCGCTGCTCCATATATCTAACCTTCAATCTCAATTAATTCATAATGTAATCATCTACATTCATTATCATAATTGAATTAATCCTCAATATTATTAAATCATACTGTCATAATTGTCTTGAGTCCTAATTAGATTGAAATCTAAATGATTAGGATTAGATTTGGACTCATCTTAGCTTAATAGGATCAATTTAGGGTCTAATTAAATCAATTGATCATCTGATAATTAATTAGGATTAGTTCTAGACAGATCAACTTAATTAGGGTATAATTAGACTAATACTTCTCTAATTGAAGCTTTAGATCCTCTAGTTAAGTCTATAAACCATCTAATTAAATTTAATTAGACCTACGATAGCTCAATTAGGTCAATTAGGACTTTATTAGGTCACTAATCATTTTAATTAGAGTTTAATTTGACTAATTAGGGTTCAATTAGGCCCAATCAAGTTTAATTGGTTTGAACCCAAATCAAGTAGACTCAAATTTAGTATTCTAGTTCACTAATTGGGTTTAATTCAAGTTTTGGTTCAATGAGTTGGGTTCAGATCTGGTTAGGGGCAATTGGAATTGAACTTAGATTGATTTGAATTGTGTCAGGTCAATGATTTAAATGAGTTTGACTAGGTTCAAAATTTGTCTAAATTTAATTGGGTTGACTTAATCTAATTGGATTTGATTCAAATGATATTGAATTGGGTTGAACCTAATTTATTGGACTGAATCAATCTAGCTGACAATGAACCAAACTAGCAACTGTTCATCGCCTCTAATCTTAATCACCCTCTCTTCTTGGTCTTATCAAAGATAATGGCCCTTAATTGTAGCCGAACTGGTGGCCATTGGCAGCGGCAATTACCTATGATGGTGCTCGGCAGCGGTGGTGCTCGATTCGATAGTCAACTGAGCCAAGAAAGTATTGGTGTATGTGGTGTGATCATGCTTTTAATATGTGCACCACACCACATGAAATAATAATTATTCCCGTGGAAGTTTTCTACATAGAGAACTGAGGGAATTCAAGTTTAATATGAAGAGTTCTACCTATTATACGAGATACTAAGATAAGACATATCCCATTAAAGGGATGTTATTGGTATCCATCGAAATCTTATAAATACCAAAGGATGACAACTGTTTTGAGTATCTAAGAAATTTTTTCTCACATTCTCTCTACGTGCGATCTCCAATCAAATGACACCATTTTGCAATTAGAAATTTAGAAATTTTGGAACCATCAATGGTATGAGACCTAGATTGTTCATGCAGGCTCTTGTACATGATCTTCCATTGAAGGTTGAGTCGCCACAAGCATACTTGGATCTATCTATGTACAGCTTTATCTTTCCAACAACCGACCTCACAGAGATGCCCAATCGACTTTGAGCCACCGTCAATGACCTCACATCTGAAAGGCATAGCCCTCATATCATTAGTGCGAACCAAGAGCCAACGGACATTCACCCCTCATGGAGATGAAGCATCCCTGTCGAAGTTCTATGTCGCTTGGACATGAACCAATCACTAGACCTAGACCGAGTCTAGCCCCTGCTGCTACACCATGATCGTACCCTCTACAGTTAGGCTCTGCATCCAAACAAAGTCCCCTTTTTCTTGCATCGAACCAGTGCTAGAACACGAACACGGAACAAAGTGTTCTCCCTTTCTTCCCCACTATGTGCCATGACTGGTGTTGCTCCTCGTCTGGCTACGAGGTGAAGTCTCTGGGCCGTGGAAACTCATATATATTTCGTTCTCTTCTTTTTTGTTTTGACAAGAAAGAGAAGGGAAAAAACCCCTCACTTTATTAGACAAAATATTTATAAAGATACAGTTTACAAAAGATGAAGGAATAGAATTATACAAGAAGAGAGTTAGGATAGAAAAAAGGTGCTAAGCTTTTGATGCACCGCTATACAGTAATTTTTGGAGGATAAAGTAGCCCAAGATTGGAACGAGAACAGAAGTTTAGATGCGATTGAGTAAGGCAAGGTTGTGGAAGAGGAAGGTCTGGAAAAAATCCTTACATTTCTCTCTCTCTCAAGATTTGCCACCAAAAAGCACTATATTTTGCTCTCTTCTTCCTTAGACCTTTTGTCCGTAGAGTTTTGGGAAAGGTGGGACGCAACGCTTGATTGAGGCCTTCAACACATATTGGAATCATGTGCATTTGAAAATGGACAAAGGGATCATGTGTTGCTAGACATTACTTGAAAAAGGTTTGAGTAGTTCAAACTTAGAGGGTCTTATGAAATATTGAAGCCCAGTATTTGCAGCAACATCTTCTTTTATATTAGTCCATCAATCTTGTTAGTCTTCCGTTATCTTGAATTAATTTTTTTGCTAATTAATTATGGCTAATAAAGATAGTTTAGAGCTTTCTAGAATTGAGAAATTAACTGACATATATTTTCATATATGGAAAAGAAAAATATCTTATATATTGATCCATGAGAAAGCCTATTACACCATCATATCACTGAAGCCACAAGAGGCTAATGAAAATGACATAACCAAATTGAAATTAAAAGAAAAGTGGGAGGAGGATAATGTATTAGCTAAAGCCTCCTTTCTTATAAGCATGAAGATGATTTAATTTTCCTTTATGAAGAATATGGCACTGCCAAAGAGATTTTGGATGTCCTTAAGGGCAAGTATAGCTCAACTTCTAACACTCACATATAGTTATTACTATTGTCAATCAAGCTAGATGGCTTGTTAGAATGTTGATTTCATTTCTTGAATCCTGAACATTAAACCTAATTAGGGCGGATGGTTAAGCCGGGGTGATGCATTTGATCTGATCCATAGTGATTGGGCCCAATCAAGTTAAAGGTGTTGTATTTGGCCTATTTTGTGGTAAATGGAACTAATTAAGCCAGGTGATGGAGTCAAAGTGTAGGTCTTGGCCTAGCTCATAAGTATTAGAGGCCAATTGGAGATCAACTACTAAAGATTAGGTCAAATGAGAGGACCAAAATGTTGCATTTATCCTAATTACTAAGATTCTAAGCTCAATTAGTGCTCAGATCCTAGCTATTAGATCAAGTTACCTAACCAAACATTGCATTTGTTGAAATTTTGAGCCTAGTTATTGATGATTGGACTTGATAATTAAGTTTGAATGTTCAATTAGATCCAACTATTGAAAATCGAGCTCATTAACCTAGCCTGAACTCTAAATTTGTCCTAATTCTTGATAATTTATTTTATTAATTGAGCTTAAATATTGTATTTGACTTAATTGCTTATGATTAAGCCCATTGATCGAGCCTAAGTGTAGGGGTTAACCTAATTAGGGTTAATTAGGCTCATTGATGGAACCTAAATCTTGAAACTAACTTAATTAGGGGTAATTGAGTATGCTGATCAAGCCTGAGTGTTGCGTTTAGTCTAATTTTATAAAGATTTAGGTCCAATTGGTGATTGTTGATAATTAGGTTATGTGGTTAGACCAAAACACTATATTTGTTTCGATTGATGATAATTTGGATATGTTGTTGGAACAGAATACTCTATTTGTCAATGATCTAAGCCCAATTATTGGCAATAAGGCTTTCTAGGTTAAATCAAATACTAAATTAGACTTGATTGTTAGTAGTCGGGCTTACTAGTTGAGCTCAAGTGTTAAATTTAACCCAATTCATAATGATTTAATTTATTGGTCAGGTCTATACCTTGAGTTTGATTCAATTATTAGTAATTAGGTCTACTGATCGAGCCTAAATGTTAGATTTGACCTAGTTATTAGTAATTGAGCCTGCTGATCAAACTTAAGTATTAGATTTGACTCGATTCATAAAGATTTAACCATAATTGACGATCAAAGACTAAAAATCAAGCTAAGTCTTTGATCCAATTCATAGTTGAACCTAATTGGTTATATTAACCCAATTTACATCAATGGAGTCCTAATCGACACTGAGTGTGCTATGGATTAGACTAGATCATTCAATCCATGTATTGATTTTAACCTAATATCCAGTTAGATTGTTGAAAATTGGACCAAATGACCAAATTAGAGTGTTAAAATCAATTCGAACTATAGAAATTAAACTAAATGTCCAGAACATAAGCCCTAATTGACCCTTTTATCATCTTCCAAATATGAAAACTTTTGGATTGGTACCTAGGTTAGCTTATTTTGTAGTTTTCTTAAAGATAATGCTCTTGATATCTAGACTACAGGCCTTACTTTTTCATTTTGTCACAATTCAAATATAAAAACTTTTGGATAGGTGTTTAAGTAAACCTATTTTGCAGTTTCCTCAAAAATGATGCGCCCAATGTTCATATTATAGGCCTTATTTGCCTCTTTTGTCATTAATCCAAATATCAAAACCTTTGGGTTGGTATTTGAGTGAACTTATTTTATAGTTTCTTTAAAGTTGATACACCCAATGACCAAACTATAAATTGTACTTGCCTATTTTGTCATAGTCTAAATGTGAAAACTTTTAGATTAGTACCTAAGTCAACCTATTTTACAGATTCCTCAAAGATGATGCTTCCGATGTCCAGACTATAAACCTTGACTATTTTTTCATAATCTAAAAATGAAAACTTTTGAATCAATATCCAAATCAACTTATTTTGCAGTTTTTTTGAAAGTAATGCGCCCCTCATCACAGTTGCCTACTCATGCCATATGATAGTGACTAAAACCACCTCAAACACGATTGAGATAGGAACAATACTATAAGGACTTTCAAAGTAGAAAAGTAGAAGAAATAAACCAATAAATAGAGAGAGAGCGAGGTGGTGGAAAATAAGCAAGCGGGAGGGATAGTATTGGGAAGGAAATGCACAAGGTAGAAAGCAAGAAAGAAAAGAGAGAGGGAGTGCATAAGATAGAAAGGATGAGAGAGAAAAGAGTGTGTTAAGCAGAGTGAAAGGATACCATCTCAAAGGTGGTTCGTGCATGAGATGCTGCCTTAGAGGCAGTTTGTTATATAGGTCAGGCCAATGTGCTGGCCCATTGCAATCGAGGGAAAGAAACATGACAAATAGAGTTGTTCAATTAGACCAGCCATTCATTTTTGCTAGTGAAAGTTTGATGGCGAGCAAAAGAGGGCTCAATTGAGACTGATCAGCATACAACCTAAGAGCAAGAAGAGAAGATTATTGACGACTTGATCTGGACCCGAGGATGATCAAAGATTTTTGGAGGTGGACAAGAATTTAAATAGGAGAGGAAGAGGGGTTGTAGTTGATTTCTAACTTCCCAAAAGGATCCCCTTCCAAATCATCCTCCTACAAGTCATTCATCACTAATCTCTCTAGTTTTTATTGCCTTTGGACAAAATTTGCTAGGTTTTCCCAGAGTCAACTTGATCGAGTTTCACATATGGCATCCACAATTCAACTCATGAAGTTGATTCACTAGGTAGGTTGGTCAAGTAGATCAGGCCCTCAATTAATGTTAAGTCAACCCAAAGGATCATGCCCCACATACCTATGGTGTTTGTGATTGAATTTCAATATAGATTTAGATTTAAACTCGATTTAGGAAGGAAAATCAAGGTTTAAATGGAGGGAAATATATAAGAGCTCAGATTGCCATGTATTTAGTTCGATATCAATTATGCACCAAATAGATCTTAAGTACCTATACAGGGCCTATGAACCTAAATAATATTATAATAATATTACTAATGTAAAGAAATCACCACTCTAAAGCTATCAAAATTTTTATACCACTCAATTTGCCAACCAAGTGGAGAGAGAGAGGTAGGACAGTTGATCTTAATGAAATAATACTATTAATCTCAAACCTACAAGTTCTTTTATCAAGGTCAACAAAAAAAGGGAAATTAAAAGATATGATCAATTACAAAAGGAAGAGATAAAGAGGGAGAGAGGATATTGGCTAGCCAAGAAATAAGAGAGAATGGATAAGAAGTAGGTACATGATCACTAAAGCTTCTTTAAATTCCATCGAGATTTAGAAATGTTTAGGTAATGCTAAAGTAACTTGGGTGACAAATTTATTTATAAGATTATAGAAATAAAGAGATGCCTAATAAATAAAGAAAGAGCACTATAGTACCAATTTATAAGAATAAAGAAGATATTCAAAACTGCTCTAATTATAATGATATCAAGCTCATGAGCTATATTATGAAATTTTAGAAGAGTGTAATTAAGCACAGGTTGAGATGTATATAAAAATAATGGAGAATCAATTTAGTTGTATACCATAAACATTGGCTATAAAAATTAGTTTTATCCTTATGAGGTTAAAGTATGAGAAAAGAGATAAGATCTTCATATGGCTTTTATTGATATAGAAAAAGCATATAGTAGAGATCCTAAAAAAATCTTATGACAGATGTTAAAAAAAAAAGATTCTATTTGATATATTAATGTAATACAAGATATGTATGATGGAGTAATTATTAGTATAAGAACTATTAGCGATGGTACTAGTGAATTCTCTATTACAGTAGATTTATATCAGGGATTTGCTCTTAGTCCTTACCTTTTCTCTTTAGTTATATATAAGTTTATTAGATATGTTCAGGATAATATTTTATAGTGCATGTTATTTGCAAATGATATAGTATTAGTAAATAAAACTAAGCTGAAGTTAATCATAAGTTAGGATTATTTAGAAATGCATTAAAATCTAAAAAATTTAGATTAAATAGGATGAAGATAGAAATATGGAATATAATTTTAGTATAATTAGAAATAGAGATAAATATAGAGTAAAAATTAAGAATCATAAAGTTTCTAAAGGTAATCATTTTCGATATTTAGAATCAATTATTTATAAGGAATGTGAGATCGAGGATGATGTTGTCCATAAGATTAAAGCGGGTTGGATGAAATAAAAAAGTACAACTAAAATATTATGCAATTGTAAGGTACCTAATAAGTTGAAGAAAAAATTCTATAGGATAGGCATAAGATCAACTATACTTTATGCTATAAAATATTGGGCAATAAGAAAATTACATGTGCATAAGATGAATGTTACTGAAATGAATACTGAGATAGATGAGTAGTAATATAAGAAAGAATAAATAAAAAATAAAGTTATTCATAAAAAAGATGGAGTAAATACCAATCAAGAATAAATTAAGGGAAAGATGACTTAGATAATTTGAATATATGTGACGTAGATCTAAACATACACTTGTGTAAAGAAGTGATTTGATACATATATAAGAAAAAAAGGTAGAGATAGACTAAAAAAAAGGAACTAATAAAAACTTTATATTTTACAGAAAATATGACTCGAAACCAAGATGAATGGAGAAAAATGATTCATATAGTCAATTCCAACTAGTTTGAAATTTAGGCTTTATTGTTGTTTGTTATTGGACAAGAAGTAGGTATATGGTGTCTAAAACTAAAATTTCTAAAGAGTTTGACATCAAGCTTCATAGTAAAATTATTCTTTATATCTATATCTTTGACCAATCTCTAAGAGGAATTAAACTTTCTTATCATATTATTTATGGTATGTCAAATGCTTTGCCGGAAGAATTGAAAGAAGAATTCAGCTCTTGTAAAATATCTAAATATATAATTAAACAATTTAGTAATACCTACATATATGATGCTTGTCTACTTTGCCAATACATCATTATATATAAAACATGAATACTTTAAGCTAGCACTAGTTGAGGAGACGCAATTAAACAACTAATACCCAAAATAGGAAGTTAGATGCGCATGATAAATCGAAGTAAAATTGAGCATAGAACCTCCACATCAAGTAGAGAGTCATGACTAATTGACAACAATAATGGAATTAAACTACGAATCAACACACTTCTATGTCTCGGCATCATTTTCCTTTTTTTGGAGATCATCTATATACTATTGTAGCTAGGAACTGCAGTATAAATCACCTTAGAGGCCTTTTCTCAATGCAATAGTAGTCTAATAATGGAGAAATATATCTCAAGTTTTGAGGCTAAAAAATCAATAAGTTAAGATCAAGAGAAAGGAAAATCATGCAACCAAGAGAAAAACATAGCCTTGGGCACAACGTTCAGCTAAAAGGAGATCCTTCCTAGAATAATAATTTTATCAAGCTAAAGCATGATATGCCACTTCCTCTTTTTATAGGTCCTTTGCATTAAAAACATCTTTTTCGAAAAACTATCCATGAATCATCAATTGAAAATAGAAAACTTCTCATCCTAGTCAAATTAAACAGAATTCATATAGGATGAATATATGAGTTGTTAATTGTTTACCCTAACCTGAAATAGTAGAGATACTTGATTATATTTAAACTAATAACAAGTTGTTACACCTGAAAAGGGAAAAAGTATACCCATCGATTAGAAGAAGGGGCCAGAGGGGAGGGCAGGGTGGAGTTGCATGAGGTCGAGGAACTCCAACGGAAGCCATCCTCTCGGTGGCTTCGTTCGTTCACTTGGTTCAAATGGAGGGCTCTGGTATTGGGCCAGGCCCATCTCTTGTGATCCACCCTTGGAAGGGATGCTAGGTGCCATTGGATTGGGTTGGGGTCTGGGTATCTCTCACGCCGCATCCCTGTGCTCAGTCTAAGAATTGATCAATTGGGTCCAAATATCAAGTAAATATCATTATTGGCGAGTTTATAATTTCCTTTATGCCTTTAAAATAGTTTATTAGCAATAGTTGAACAGTATAATTTATAAATTTTATGAAAAATGTAAAGCGTTGTAAGAGTTCGAGATTCAGGTCAAATCAGATGCATAGAAATTAGTCCTATATCCTAGAAAATGTTATGATCAAATCAAGAGTGATACATTATTACTAGATTCAGTCCCAGGCTTGCAATGTTTTATGGATCCATATCAAACGATTAGGTTTGCATCATGCTAGCATAAGGTTGGCGCTGAGGTTTGTGAGTCCTGGACGCCACTGTTAAGGCGACATTCCTCACCAAGGGAATTGTTCCCTGGATTTGTCCAGGGTCTAGACCTTTCCTTTTTGCTCGCACAGTGCTATGGTTGACGCGGGCGCCTCAAACAAATGAGCAGCAGCACGGTTAGCTACTTGGTTACTCAATTCATTAGTGGATGATAAGCGTTCGGTGCGAGGTAGCAGTCATCCGTGCAATGTCGATATCAGACAATGGCGATTTGAACTTTTCCATTTGTTTTCTGAGCTTCATGTTTTACTCAACCACTTCTTCTCAGCAAGCATTCGCTAGTGCATTCGCATACGGCGAGGTCAATCCATGAGGCCAGTCGAGTACGCTACCATTTAGCCATGGAATACTGTACAATAGGCCCGAAGCCCAGCTAAATAGTACACGTCCACGTTTGTGGGCTTTGGTAACACCTAGGAGGCAATGGGCCGGTTAGGTTAGCTTCAGATTCGGTCAGATTGAGGTCAGGCCCTAAAAAAAAGAAAAAACAAAAAAAACAAAAGAAAACTCAACTCATTTCATATCCAACCTATTTATTTGATATAAACCCATATCCACATGCTAATCCATTAAGTTTTCACTCATCAGTCGTACATGTACGATATAACCAAAAAATAAAGCAAAGGCGAATTTGATCCTCAAACTTTTACTCAAAATTTATTTTGGTCCTCAAACTTTTAGCTGTTACAGGTTAATCCTTAGCATGAATATTATATTTTTGACATTTCATTACATGTAATTGATAGAATAACTGATGCGTCATCCTAATGTAAATATGTGAAATAAGTAATTTAATATATAATATAAATAACAGTTCATATATTTCGTATCACTATAACACATTAGTTATTCCATCAATTTTTGCTAATCCATATAACGGAACATTAGAATGTAGCATTCTTAAAACATGAAGGACTAAATTGTAGCAACTGAAAGATTGAGGTCTAAAAGTATATTTTAGTTAAAGCAAAATATGATATTCAAATATCATAAATCGAAAAAATAAATTTAATTTAAAATATATCATAATAATCATATTAAACTTAGAAATTTATGATGCATGACGGTCCTAAACTAATTAAAAATAAAAACTAGGCACTCCTATCTACAGGAGTAGATTAGACAGCGAGCTATTCCTCGAAACGCAATGGAGGCATGGTCTTATACGTATGTGATCTTTTGTGACAGGTTATTTTGCATGCTAATCATTTTCCAAGGTTGAATCAACAAGGAGAAGTATTGAAAGTTTTAGTTAGGACCAAAGGTTACCCTCTGGATAGCTTTTCCAATTAAACCACTGAGTCTGGACTCACCCACCACTTGTTTAGTCACCTACAGTTCTTTGGTGGAACTCATCTGAATTGATGGTGTGATTGATTAAACTAGAAGGATTGGATTAACACGATGTAGAAATGATCCAAACTCCTTTCTGAAAGCCACTGAGTTCTAGAAGGTGGTATAAGATCTTTGTTCAATAGTGTGAGAGTGTAAGCATGCAAAGTTGGAATAGCCATCTATATTGGATGGGCCATGGTAGCTAAACACACAAAACTCATTCGCAAGGTTTGCAGAGGTCCTGCAACTCCTTTATTGGCCATGTCATTACTAGTTGGTATGTGAAGTATACACTGCTAATTAGTGGTCCATTAGTGGTCCAACAGGAGAGTTTAGTATCAACCGTGTGACTTATTTGACATGAGAATTCTATTATACTGAAGCATTTTTCTATTGCATTAAGTGTGGATTAGTTGGCATGTTAGGTATACACTGCTACTTAGTGGTCCATTAGTGGTCCATTAGGAGAGTATATACTGCTAATTAGTGGTCCACTAGGAGAGTATACACTGCTAGTTAGTTGTCCATTAGGAGAGTATACACTGCTAATTAGTTGTCCATTAGTGGTCCATTAGGAGAGTTATGCATCAACAGTGTAACTTCTTTGACATGAGAAATGTCGCTGAAGCATTTTTCTTCTTGGATTATGGACCTAACTCTACAATTTTCCCATACAAAAGGTGGGGTAATGTATAAACCAACCAAAATAAGCCACAATCGAGCACCCTTGCAAACCAACTGAATCACAAAATTATAATCATACATGCTACTAGAATTGTCATAATTCAGGATCTCACCCAAAAAGATTAACAAGAAAATATTATTTGAGCTCCTTAATATTATATAAGAATCTAAAATTTTTTTAGTACTATATAATTGACGTAAGACTAAACATTTGCCAGCATAAATTTCCATATACTCTCTCCACTAAAGATTCATATCCAAATCTAATCACAAATATAGAGCTATCTACAGTATCCATCAGTCCACATAAATTATGAATTAAATATGTTCTAATATTATTTGTGATAACTTAAGATCTCATCTAAAAGAACTAACTAAAAAGTAGCATTTAGACTTCTTAATTCTATATAAGTATCTACAATCTTTACAGTATATAACTGATATAAAACTAAATATTCATCATAAACTTTTACAAGAACCATACACGATCAAAGCATAATTCGTGCTTTACCAACAACACCAGTATCCTCATAATTGCACCGCATCTATCATGAAGGCAATCGTTCAATTCTCCGGAACCATCTTGCAAGGGATCGATCACATAAAACCTCTCTTTAGGTGGCCGGTGCCTAACCAACTAACTTGCGATATTAACATGCGATTTGACTGATGAATTTGGGTCCACACCTCGGCTGTTTGATTTGTACCTCTACTTCCATTACGGAGGACTCAAATACCACAATTCAGAACTATAGTTTCACTATGCCATCCTTTTACGGATCGAGACGATTCCAAAGTAGTGGCTCGGGATGTAGTCGGCGCCTACCAAACTCGCAGCAGCAAATGGAGTTCAGATGTCTTGTTCAGGCCCGCACTTTGCTTTCCATTCTTTTCCTCTCGCCTCTTTTTCTTTAACCCCTCTCCACACTAATCATCGGAACTTTCATTGGCTGAAAATAATAAGAGCCATTTCCACCAAAGTTGGGAAGTCCACGTACATACATTCATACGTACATTTATATATGTGTGTGTGGTGTGTGTGAACTCATTTGGTTCAAAGCCTTTGGAATTAGACCGTTTACAGCTCCAAAAACTAAAGATTTAACGAAAAAAAAGCAACGCCAAAGGTAGGCAATGCTACTGGGGTGAGACAAATCAGTCACACACCGCCTGCTTTTGGCCAAAATCCGGCGGGACATTTCGCAGAAGGCCACGGGTTGTCGGCATCAAAAAGGCTTTCAAACAAGGGAACCAGTCCAAGGTCCAACTTGGAATAACTGGCGTGCTATTGGAACAGTGCCTGTCACTGTATCTTTCGTGCTTGAGACTCCTTTTGAAAGTCTTTCAAACCAAGGCCATGTCGTCATTTCCCCACCCGGCAAAGTTGTTGGGTCAAACAGTGTTCTCACCTGCCAGCCCTGTTCCACCCATGCCAAAAGAATATGTTAAACGTCCACTTCAAAGTATTTTATGCCAGATTGCTCACCATAATGAAAAGCTAAGCATATAACCAGTCAACAATTTAAAGTAGTTGCCTGAGATCAAGAATGAACCATACATTGTGTAGAATTACTTTGCTTTCTGTTCACTAATTGGATCTAGGATCATGGCATCACCATGTGGTGATTACAATTACAAGCTTTCTAGAAAGGTCCCTAACAACTTAAGAAGACAAATTTATAGCTAGGTTTTATATTGGCTAATGGCATCTTATTGCATGTACCATATGCTCCCCGACAAGCATGGAGCATCACATGGGAAGGATTGCGGGGAAGGATGCGTGGGAGTGGAGGATTAGGTGAAGAAAATAGTTTGATTCATATCAATGAGTTGACTACAATTAATCTACAATCATCATGCATCATATGATAGAGACTTATCAGAAAATTTGCGACGTATGCTTACCCAACAAAGGAAGAATGAACTCATTAGGCACGCACGTTTGAAGCAGACAACAACTAGGTAGGAAGTTTGATAAAAATAATTAAAAAATTCTAAGAAAAACACAACATCCATCCTTTTCTTGATGAAGAGGTTGTGTGCTCTTGCATGTTTCTAAAATAATGAAAGGAAGAAAAAATAAACAAGCGTAAAGGAAAAGACTAAATCTCTATTGGCCAAAAGCTTTTCCATATCCTTCTTGTTTTGCATGAAATTTTTTCCTTATTTATCCTGAAAATGGTTTCATGGAGGCTATCAATTAAGCTTCTCATTTCTATTCTTTTATGGCATGATCATCCAATATATATATATATATATATATATTCTTGAGTAGTACTATACTAGTACTTATTATTGCCTACTGAGAAGTAGAGGGCAAAGGAAAACCCAACACACTAAAAGACATCCTAAAATAGGCATCCATAAGCTGTGCACAGCTTTGATGGCCCTTCAACAAGCCATGAATCGAACGGCAACGTCTCGTGCAAAAGGACTCTGGCCTCCTGCCTCGCTGCCGGCCCTTGCAGGCCACTAAGCGAGCCCCTTTGATCAGGGGTTCCAACTCCAACTTGCACCAAGAGGGAAAAGAAAGGAGCAAGGCATGTAGTGCATGCAGAGAGGCATGTACTGCCCACTGGCTGGACGTGAGAGCCCACCCCACCAAGTGACAAAGCCCAAAGATGCCAAGATCCTCCTCCCATCCCCCATTTTTGTCCCCAGCCAAAAGGCATTTAATGCTGCACACAGGAGAAGGAAGGGATGGGACCTTATCTCTGATGGTGCCAGGCTTTTGGAAGCGAGCCCCGCTCGCCCCCTTCCCCCACAACGCAACCACTTTTCACTGTTGCATCCATCTTCGCTGTGCCTCTGTGCCCTATTTATTTATTTTTTTCCATTTTTTACTTTTCCTTTTCACTTTACGGCTCAGGCGTGGGAGCCATCGCGGTGCATGAAGGGTCCCTCCCATCCGACCCTTTATGGGATCAGCTGCCATGTTTCAGTCGTGGTTGGAGCCGGGGGAATAAATATAAGCTTATAAGATCACCTAATACTTATAACAACAGTGATCGCATATTGCACACTTTTTTTTTAGAAAAAAGTATTGTCAGATGATCTAATTTTGACCAAGTCAATGCCAACGTATGAGAGATGGCTGAGTTTGTTTCTAAAACCAGCTTGTGGTCTTAACTTTCACTGGGAGCTATAGCTTTAGAAATGGTTTTAAGATGGAACTGTGTTTAGAAGAAAAGAAACTCTCTCATAAAAATCTCCACGGCCATGTGAGCATACGTTAAAGAAAAAAGAAAAAAAAAAAAAAAAAACTTGTAACTACTTTTCTTCTAGCGATTACGAGAAGTAGATACATGACTATTAAAGCGAAGCCTTTCAATCTATGAACTTTCATTTTTAGATAGCTTATTTATTTTAATTTCCTTTAGATAGATATAAAATATAATATTTCTTTAAACTACTATTTTAAACTAGTAGAATTTTTTTAAAAATATAATTAGTGGATTTGTGGAAAAGGGCCACCTTTATTTTTCTAACAATTATACCCTTATTCTTGTAACAACTTGTAAGAACATTTTAAGTATGAATTGACTTGTATTGTGCTATATGGTGTGCATGTCAATTATTAAAATGTGCTTGACTAAGATAAATATGCATTCCTTTTAATGTAAAAGCGTGATGGACTGGCTAAAGTTCTAAATATACCTTATTTGTTGTACATATAAATGTATATGAGTGACCTTCACTACAAATATAAAAATAAAGCAAACTCTTTACTGAAAATCCCTCCAAAGAAGCATGCATTAGTTATATATTATTTATTTATTATTGTATATGTGGTTCAAGCATGATTAGTCATTACCTTTTTTTTTTTCTTTTTGTGTTAGATATATTTAGAGGCTGGCACCTTAGTTTGGTAAAAGCACAAATTGTAATGAAAACTAACATTTATTTATGGTTCTACTTTTAGAAGTACATTTTTTTTTTTTTTTTTGGGTTTGTTCCTTTTGAAAGTCATCTATTAAATTTAGTCTCATGTAAAGTGTGAACAAAAAATATATTGATATACATGGTTGAGCAGAAGATTTTATGACTTAAATTTTTGGATATAATTGATTTATGATAAATATATCTAGACTTCTTCTATTGAATTTCTATTTTTCCTCGAGTAATGTCAATAGAGCCAGTAATGTGTGCATAAAAAGTTCATTTGCCACATGGTAGAAGGTTTGGTACAATGATAAGAATTCATACCAATCATGGGAGACCTGTTTGGTTATGAAGTTGCTAAGCCATATTTATAGGCTCAGTGAATATTTTATTTGCACATAATAGGTGCTTCTAAGCATTTTTCCTTTTATCCTAGCAGCTTTAGATTTTGAATTCAATTAGACACAAATCATATATATAGCAAAAAAATACTTTTTTGGTATAAGTGGCAAAGTTGACCTTATAATGGAACACAAGTACTAAATCCAAAATTATTAAGATCCTGAGTCTAATCACTTAAGCTTTTTGGTCTAGTTCGAAACAAAATACCAAGCAAAAATTAATCCATAAATGAAAAAAACAAAAGTCAAAAGTATTGAGATCCTAGACCTAATGGGTTAAGCTTTTGAGTCTAGCCAAAAGTAAATGGTATTTGACAAAAGTTAATTCATGTGAATGGAGAAATTACTAAAATGGTTCCATTTATGATGAAAAATTTTACAAAATCCATCCTATAGTCTCCTCTAAACATCAAATAATAAAGAAAAATATATGTTCAGAAAGAGATGTAATTATTTTTATATTTGAGAAACAAAGAGAAATAATTACTTGGATTAAGCCTATTCATGAGTTAATGTTAAATAAGATGAAAAATCTAAGCTGTTGTGCATGCCATATATGTTCTCGTCCCCACAAATCCAACAGTGTGACTGTCAGGAAGGAAGCATATCTAGACAAAGACTACCAATAAGAATCCACCCTACTCTGTTTTTTAGGACTCATTGAATCGTTTCCTCTTAATTCTTTCGCTTTTTCTAATTTCTTAACGCAAGTTTTTTGTTTGCCGTACGTCTGGAGGGGGGTAGAGCTTTTCCAAAACGACGTCGAGTGATAAAGCTCACGGGAAAGGACTGCTTCAGACGCCTCGAAAAAATCAGCGTGGTCCCATGCAAACCCTAGACGTATTCATATGGATTCTCACGCCTTCCCTTAGGAGTGGGACTCCCGTCCACTTTACAAAAGAAATATGGAATGTTTTATTAAAAACAATATAAATGCCTGAGAGAGACAACACAACTCTCGCACACACACACACACACACACATAAAGCCTATCACTGTGTGTGTGAAAGAGAGAGATGGAGAGAGAGAGAGACGATTAGGTGTAAAAAGGAAAAGTACTGGTAGGCACGCTATCCACCTCACCCCACAGTATTCAAACCGGTCCCATAAGTAAACACCCGGCCAGATTCAATACATATGCGCTGTGTATCTCAATAAATAGTCTGTTAATTGACTCAAAATGATATTTTAAATTATCATACTGTGGTATATACTATAATAAAATAGACAAATGATGTGATTAAAAAATGGCCACGTTGGTTTGTTTCACAGGTCATTATAATGATCATTGCGCATAAAGATTTACAGGCTCCATAACTGATACAAAAGATTAATTCCTTAAAACTATGTCTAGTTTTTGTGTATTTTATTATAGGCTCTCATATGTGTTTGCTTAGAATATAGATTGACTTCCTTCTGACATGGAAACTTATGTGCATCAAATTACAATGTTGTTTTTCTTCTTGGCTGATGTATGTAACTCAGGGTCTAATCACTGCTATCATGTTTCCACAATCTGCTCCCTTTTGAGAGAGTTGCTGCAATAGCTGTTATTATTAATACTTAAATACGTATTTGCCCTTCTTTGGGAGTGCAATAGCTCAAACATCTCAAAGAAGTTAGGGGACAACCTATCCATTTTGTGTCCCCAGTTTAAATTAGATCAGAAGACAAGATCGAGACTTACGATTTGTCAGGCCCTACTTAATATGGCTTGCAGGTGGGCGGTGGCACATTGTTAACAGAAATTTGAGTTAAGACCTTTGACTTTTTACCTCTACGTTCTCTGCCATGCTTAGAAAGGAGCGCGTTTGTCAATTCCTCGAGAAGACTTTTATTTGTGCATTTAACGTAAGGATAATATGCTAGATTTTCAGTTGATTAAATAAATAATGGATGCATTAAAAATTGGTATGGTTGAGAAGAGGATAAGGGATGGTAGGTACAGATATCATAGTCTATATATATTACCTGATCACTTGAGCTACATTTAGGTTTGAGAACAATTTTAAAAAGGTGGCTTTTAGAATACAGTGGTTATTCACCACCTCTTAGGAGTGATGGATGGTGATTTTATTGCAACAGTATTTTAAGCAAACTTTTTTTTGGAGCAAAATTCTCGCTGAATAGTTATTCCAGATTCTCTTTGTTTGAAAGTTCTTGTCCTTAACTAGAAGACCCCAGGACTGAGGATGTATTTAAACCATAAAAAGAATATAGGTCCCCCACCTCCTCCTAACCATACCATTCCTCCCTTCCTGTTGAATTGTCATCTCAAGAGTATCTATTCCTCCCTCTTTGATATCTAAAACGTGTTTGTCAAGTGTAAGATCTATTTCTAACCTAATTCTTGAACAAAATGCAAGCTCAAGCTATCATGCCAACCTAGGCCAGAGCTCTTAGAATGCCGAGCAATCTTATGCATCAAAATATACAGAGACGTGGGTGGGAAATATGACATAAAACCTCTGATTCAACTAAAGAGAGGAGAGCATGGAGAGATTGATAATCTTATACCGAGCCCAAGATTTGTTAGGTGTCTACAAGAAATGACCTTTTAGTTCCATATGGATTGTGATATCTGGCATAATGAAGAAATTGGAGCATCCTATCCGATTCGATAACCTCAAGGTTATGCCCTAAGTCAAGCCTGTCCAATTGCGGATTATATATTCCTCCTATATGCCAGATTTTCTAATAATACTGCAATATGACATCCAATATGCGCGAAAAAGGATTCACACTAGTAATGTGACAAAACAAAATATTTTGAGAAGTTAGAGAAAGCGAAGAGGAGTCACAAAAGAACTTCTCTTAGTGATGGACAACATGAGTAAATATCCAGTCTACGGCATCATTGGCCTTTCTGAATATCTGAATGGTATTGAAAGTGACACAGAAAGCTAATTTTTGATATATTTTGAACTAGGAATTAAGCTACCAGCATCATAGTCTTTAACTCTTATAAGATGGTGTGGATTATTGAAAACAGGGAATGATGATATCAACCACTGTCAGATACTATTTTAATTCTAGCCGCGGATTTATAAAGTTAATTAGTACAGTATACGTTACGCAAGTGGGGTCACAATTGATGCCAACCTCTTTATGGGAGAAGTGGGGGAAAGCATGGGAGATAAGGTAAGGGAGTTGATGCTAACCACCGCCTTGCACAGGTAAAGTCCTTGTCACACACATGGAGGTGGTAGAGGTGGTGGGGGAAAGGGTATAGGCATCAAGAGGGGTCCTCGCTCAAATGCAAAAATCACATGGACTAAAGTGATGTTTCTTTGAGATGGACGGCAGGGCCATGAGATACAAAACGGATGCCAAGTTTATATCCCTCTCTATGGTTTGGCACATGGACCATCTCGGTGGCAAGGAATAACTCATGCTAAGTCTATATCCCTCTCTATGGCTCTCGGTGAAACGGAGATGCCACAAGGTGATTGTAGTCATGCATGTACCATCCTTGCTGACTGCAGGTTGCAGTAGCATGCCACTTGTATCCTATGGATGTGGAAGTGGCATCCGTTGAAGCTTATTTGTCCAAAAGCTGAGCTGGTCTGTTCTCACAAGATGTCAGAAACACTATATTATAGAGGGGTGAAAGTATTTGTTGAGCTGTTACTCTTTTTCCAAACAATAGAAGAGACGTAAATAACAAAAAGATTTATATATGTTACTTCAGGATGGATGCATTACAATATTTGGGGTAGTAATTGTCATGTTAATGGCCATATGAAGCATAAATTGTTGTGATCTCACAATTTTTATGGATCCCATTTTATTAAAACCACTTTAGTGGAAAAGAGAAGCTGATAAAATGGAATAATCTTTTTAGCCATGAGGTGTTCAAGAGATTTTTTTTTTTTTTTCCTTAGGCATGAAGGTACAACATTAGGACTCATATAGGTGTATATTTAATCTTATATTAATTATATACTAAAAAATCTTAGGTATAATTGAGGAATCTAAATAATACCTTTCAACTAGCTTTAATAGCTGAGATACCAGGTAATAACCGATAGTATATGAATTGATCTAGCTTATAGTCTATATAAATTAACTATGCATCACAGGCCCTATTAAAGATATCCTAGGTATTTAAACATGATATTTGAGAAATCATGACCAACACTAATAAGAGAGGTCATTGGCAAGAAAACTAGATGCTAGAGAAAGTCACCCAAAAGAAGTTCTTTGTAAATGACTATTTCTTCTTCCATTTTAAGATAATAAAGCTTCTTTATTTATCTCTTAGCAAATTTAACAATACTATCTTTATGATACAATGTTGGTCATCTTTCATCTTAGTTTAGACATCCTTGAGGGTTTCAAGGGATTCAAGTGACATTTTTTTCTTATTTGTACACACCACATCTTATCTTCCAAAGAGTAGTACATACCATGTTGGTGAAGTGGATGCCTAGCACATGCATGCATACGGTGTGAATAATAATTCCATTGGAATTGGAGTCGATGTGCAACTTATTTCTTCCCCATTAAGGTTGAGTATAATCTTTCCAATGTACTTCAACAACATATCTATAAGAAGAGGTTTTTTTTGCCTCTCCCCCCCTTGATGTATGCTTGTTTTGTGGCTTCATTTTGTGAATTACTATTCTCGTACTCTATATTTTCACTTAACTTTTTGAAATCATTTAAGTGAGACATTAGTCCTATATTGCCTGAAATTGAGTGATATTTCTAGTGCTTCATCCCTCTGTATCCATATTTAATAGACAAGGAGAGCATTCACAAAATGATAGAAGTGGTAGTCCAATATGTAAACCTCTTTATATGCTTCTATTAAAAGACATATCAAAAATAAAACACGCAATGACTTCATTAGTGTTCATTGGGCAAACCCCAACTTAGTTGGATTAAACTAAACTTGACATCTCTATTTGAGGCAATGCTCATGATTTGTGATTCATTTATGATCAGAGACCATAAAGCTAAGACTTGGTATGCAGTTGCTATAAACTTGATGGACAAACTATTCCAATAGTTGTGCTTCAAGCAGCTTGGAATGGACTAAGAGTAGTCACTTCTTGTTTTTGGTGTCAAAGGAATATGAGTTGAAAGTGACTTGCAAATGGTCATCACGTGGCTTTGGAAGGAGCTACAACACTTTGATCCCATCAATGCCTTCTTGCTACTTGATATCCACTTACTTCTTTTATGCAATTCATTTATTAAGAAGGCAACAGCTTTGTTGATTGGCTAGCTAACATCACCTCCATCTCTCACGATTAGTTTGATTTCAAGTTTTCCTACCCTACTTAAACACTGTGAAAGTCCAGAAAAGCCTATGTTTAGTTCCACATCAGCTATGCATTAAACAAATCCTGCTTACTTATACAGGTTCAAAGAGTTTAAATAATATCTTTTTGTTTAGTCTTTTTAAATTTTGAGTATATTGGTTATATGAATACATAGAAAAACATTGATAATTGAAAACTTTGAATTGTTCTTAGAGTTTTTTTGTACAAATCACATGTAGCATTTATCAAAAATTATATATAAACCTTTATTGCTTTTTAAAAATCAACCCTAAAAATATTGATCTTTACAAAAAAGCATCTTAGGTTAGGTTGATGCAAACAATTAATAAATTGCCATTTTCTTAAACATTTATGGGATTATTATAAATTAGGAGACAAAATTATCCTACTTCACAAAAGGTTCTTTTTTTATCTTTTCTTTCTCGTTTCTCAAGTTTCCTTTCTAGTGTTATAGTTCTTTAGCCCCCCTCTAGATCCTCATTAGCTCCTCGAGATTGAGGTTTTATCCCTTATCCTTATTCTTGATTTGAAGTAAATTCAAACCTTGAGCATAACTATAAATCTTGAAAGCATATGGAGCCTAATGAACATCATTAATTAGACACGACTTGCTAATTAATCATCCCAACTAAGGGCAGTCCTAAGATCTTATTGTCAAGCATGGTCAAGAATCCACATTGTGGCCTCTCTCTCCTCCTTGAGTCTAGTAAGGTAATTATAATTAAGAGAGGCAGGGATTGTGAAGGCAATGACTAAGAGGTTTGATGCCTATTGGACTATCAGTAACTAAGAGCTTTGATGCCTACTGGACCATCCACTTCCATAGTTTCCTTATCCTAGTTTTGTTGAGGTTCTTACTCACAAATTTATCCTTATCATGCTCCTTGAGGATAGAGTTTGAAGATATTTGTTGCAATCTTGACAAGGAAGCTCTCAAGCTTATTGCAATTCTAACCAGTAAAGATCTTGAAAAGTACACTATTAGATTGACCATCGATGCTTCAAAAGACATGTTAATAAAAATTTTATTCTGTATTTGATATTTTTGTAGACTTTTTAATGAAATTACTAGTGCTACCCATATTGAAGAGGGTGACATACGGGCTGTAGTTGATTTAGGTGACAATACAAGTGAATACAGGATGTAATGGATGCTGTAAAAAGCCCGAAGGTGATGGTTGAGTATGATGGTCATAGCATGCACTATTCTTATAACAAGAGATGCTAATGATAAGGTAAAGTTGCCCTCAAGTGGTGGCAATGCACTGCAAAAGTAGCGATGCCACATAGGTGGTACTCGGTGTTCTTATACTACTTGATGCCACCATCAATAATGGCTTCATTAGGATCCATGAATTATGAGGGCAATAACGGTTTGCTTCTTGGGTTTACCATCCATAGCAATAATGATAATGGAGCAAGGGCAAGCAATGAAGAGGATGGGGCTGCAAGGAGAGTGATGGCTAATAAAGGGGTGGTTATGCAATTGTAGATAGAGTTTGGGAATTACTTCTTTACACTTGTTCAATGCCACCATCCTTGCCAATTGATTGATCGATCTATGGTTCAATCTAAGATTTTGAGCAAATGAAGGACATGATAAGAAAGAGTAAGATTGAAAGAGGTTGCTAGATTTGAGGAGTTTCGAGAAGTTTAGCACTTAATTAGTGAGAGATTTTTCTTCTACTTCTTTATCTGTTTTTTTTTTCTAGAGCTAGAATAGTCATTTGTTATTCTAGGTTAACTTAACTAGGGCCATGACTATTTGGAATGATGGAGGGCTAACAAGAAGGGTCTAATTATAATTTAAATATATTTGTAGATAATAATAAGGTAAGATTTTATATATAATTTAAACAAAATATTTGGTGTCATTTGCAAAAAGGATCCATTTTTAATCTTTCTTGAGAATCAAGGATTATTCTAAAATAAGATGGCAATGAAGGATATAAAAAGCTTGAACAATTTATTTGAAATGAAGTTATATGGAAAAGGGAATATGGAATAATAAAATGGTATCTGAAAAGTGTTTTTGAGCATATCAGTCTAGAATGCATGCAATGAGATATTTAAATAATTAGAATTTATAAAATATATATTTTTAAAGATAAATATTGCTTGAAAAAGAGACGACATCAGGGATTAAAAGAGCAACCAATTCATCTAGCACCAAGCAATGAAAACAAAAGTATATGAATAAAAATATTGTGCTTGAAAAATCATTTTAAGTGCATCAACCTTATAGGCATGTGGGAAGATTTTGATGATTAAGGAATTAGAAATTTTATTTTCAGATTTTGTTGATATCAAGGACTATTTTTGGTGGAAATTTGGTAAGTTATGATATTATGTCTATGTAGGCATCATGAACATCATCATGTTTGATGTAGTGAATGTCATGCATGATGTTCCTTAAGACCTTTAGTAATATATCACTAAATGCCATGTAGTTAAATCAAAATAGCACAAAAGATGGTGTCAAGCTTTGATCTTTTGACAATTGATCAACATCAAGTAAATGGTTAATATTTTACTATATCTGTAAAAGGACATAAAACAATAAAACGTTCTTGGAAATGGATTTATGGCACCATAATTTTTTTTTGTATATCTAAAGTTTAGAAATGATAAGGGTAAGATGAGAGCATAGAACAAATGATTGGGTTTTGGTATAGATTGGTTACCCTTTATGATTACTAAGTATGATACATGAAATTAGGAATATGTGAAATAATTAATGGAATGTATTGCATCTCCTTTACAAACATTTGTCTTACCATTTTTGTATGGGTAAAAAAAGAAGTATAATGAGCCAAAAATATAGAATCTTTTTTTCTTCCTAAGAGAGAAAGGAGATAGGCCCATAGAAATTATAGTTATTTAAGTCCAAATTTTTAGAGACATACCATCTAATAACTAGATCTAGAACCGCTAGTTGTTAAGAAGAGGTGTACAGAGGTGTGTAACCCATGGTATGTTTATTTTAGTTACATAACCTTAGGATGAAAGCACAAATGCTTTAATGATTCTCTCTCAATAAGCATGTAAAAGTTCACACAAATTACATCCTTTTAGTTAATTGATAATATCATTGAGTTGCAATACAATTGCATGGTTAATGAAAGTTCTTTAATAGAAGGTACATATAAATATTAGTTAAAGGCCTAGTTAGATGCCAAAAGATCTTAATGATGTAAGAAATTCATGTCAATGCTTTAAGCTTAGGTTCCAAGAGATTAGGGCAACTTCAAATGACAAATAATTCTATTTTTGGGAGATATATAATAAATTTGACTATGAAGATGATCTATCATATCTGTATTTTTCAAGGATTAGTTGTTGCTTAAGCTTCTCTAACTCTTTGAATCACCTACTTCCATTGTTTCTTCAAAATTGGACTCTGCTAAGAATCTTACCATGAAATTCTAATCACACTAATAAGCTCTTTGATGTCTAAGTAGACCTTAAATAGATAAACTTGAAGCTCTTGCCATCATTGAATGTGTTTATAGTAAGGCAACATTACCAAAGAATATGTGCTATAAGGATACATATACTGCATATTTTTTTAGAAATAAGGTTGAAATGTCATCATATAGCTTTGAACCAAGAACTTCCTATCAATAGGAAAGGGATTGTAAACACCTAGGTCTTATAGAATTAAATAAAATATCTTTCCCTCCTACTTTTCTATGATTAGAATATAATTTTTTTACAGCATTTCTCAAATAACCTATTTTTTTTAGGAAAATAATTTGCTTTACTGTAAATCAATTCAAAGATAGTGCAAGATAATTACTGAAAAGAAATACTATATTAAGAAATTTCAATTAGATGTGCTCTATCTTTTTGCCCTATCTCTCTCCCTTTTCCTCTTGGTCTTATATAAGCATCCAGGATTTTTTAGTATATAACAGATGAAGGATTAAATACATGCTAATACAGACTCTCATATAGTCTTTTGTTTAAGATTAAGTATTTTTACTGGGTTAGAGATGTATAGCTAATCAAATTCAATCATAAACACCATAACTATTCCATTGTCAGTTTCAAAAATCTCATTCTATAATACTCCTATGTTTATGTAGATCATATGCATTGGCCTACTCGAATTTAGGATCTCACTCATAAAGATTAGCCAAAAGGTATTTTTTGGATTGCTTGGCCTTTTATAAGTATCCAATATCTTCTCAATTCACAGCCAATCTAGAATTAAATAATAGTATGGGCTCTCTCATAGCTTCTGATCTTCATCTTCTAAACCATTATCTCTTTATTTTTATTTTGAATCAATTGAACTTTTCCTCTCCTTTGCATTTTTTCATCCTTGAACTTTTTTTCTCCTTTGCATTTTTTCATCCTTGGCCTAACTATTATGATATCTCATCAAAGATTTTTTTGATAAATTTAATCCATAAGTTTTCCCTATTGTGATTTATTCAAACAAAAAAGCGTTGCTATTCCACAATCCAAAAATATCACTTGAAAGCAAATCATGATTTTCTCAAATATCTTCATCTTATAAGTGGACAATACTTAACATCAATAGTAGTAGAATTAGAGAGATTTGAAGAAAGGAAAGTTGAATTTGGCTGAATACAATTTATTCAGTTCCTCTTTCAAGCCAAAATTTATTTATGATGATCCATGTGAACATATATTTACTCTCGGAATGCTTAAGTAAGAACAAAAATCACAATTAGTAATTTCTGTCTAGGCTATTCGGATGAGATCATATGTTGTTGTAATTTAAAAGTATTTTACTTGTAAAATCCATCTTAGCTTTTCTATCCATAATGAAAATTACCTTATTAACAACTCATAGATAATTCACTCTAGATTCATTTGAATGCAAGCTTCTAGAATAATCCTTACAAAGGAAATTCTTGCTAACTAGTTACCTATACAAGACTTCCTTCCAAAAAAAAAAAAAAAAAAGTTACCTATGCAAGGCAGCTCAGCAAGCACTCTTTAACTTTTCTAGTAGGATTCATATCCTGTCTTAACTTCATACTTATACCTGAATGCAAACTTTAATCATAATAATAACAAAACCAATTGAAAAATATAAGAGAGAGCTGAGAAATAAACAACAACGTGAGTTTTCATGCGCGTTGCACGAATGGGTGAATGCGTATGGAAAGATAATTTAATTTTCCAACACTTCGACCAAACCACTCAAATCCGAATCACGAAAAAGTGTGTGTGCAAAACTTTAACCTAACTTTTAACTGCCATAATATCAAACCATGAAGCAACTCAAATTTCAAGCACTATAACGACCCAAAAAACAAGGAAAAAAAAACGTAAAATAAGACTTCCAGCTCGAAGCCGGCCTTTGTAAACAAACCGTACGTGCCTCAGGAAAGATGTATGGCTGTTTCAACCGCTGGAAACCTGGCCATGTAATGCGCTGTGGTATTGAAAGCCATAATAAATGCTCAACTAGTCTGAACTGTAGCATAATATATCATGTGTCATTCTGGTTAAATTTCACAGACTAGGTGTATGTGCTGCAATGAAAAAGATAGGATAGGTTCTTCATCCAGAATGAAAAGGATAGATTATGTGATTGGTTATTTGATAGTTCAAATAAGGATCAGGATTTTTTTTTTTTTTTTTTTTTTTAAAGAAATTCTATGTGACAGTCCAAGTAAATGAAGGGAAGATGGCAGATAAGATGACAGCAGGTGAAGGTAATAATTCAGAGACATATTTGTTTAGAAAAATCTCTGTAACGAGAACCAGAAAACCCTAAACAGAATCTAGAAAGTAAAGGGCTTTCATCTCCTGATCTTTTTTACTTCTTTTCGTCTCGTTGAGAAAATCTCCCAGTCTAATGTAATGTAACCATGATCAATGACAAGAAAATTAACATGGCTTTGAGAATTGGAATCTTTTTCTCTAATTTACTTATGTTATTGACTTGATACTGGGTCAGCCAGACACATCATCTTGTTTTCTGTTTTGAGTTAGTATTTTTTTTTCTATTACTATTTTGGAATGGTTCTCCCAAAATGAAGAAAAAAGCTTTTGTCCCACTGGCATTATAAATGCTGCTGCAGTTAAGTGACCAGGATACAGAGATTTCTACATTTTTGAAATTTAATCTACGACAATAATGAAAAACGGGTTAGCTATAACTTAATTTAAGATATATTTTTCTTTTTCTTCATTTTTGGATGCAAAATATGGGATAACTAATCATCTTTCAATACTTAGGAAATCATGATAAGATTGGAAGTGACGATTTATATAATACTAAAGATTAAACCGTATAGCCATTATCACTATTCTAATTAGTGATGTGCATGCAAGATCAATGAGTAAAACTTTTGTTCATTATAATGTAACCAAAAGAAATAGTTACCCCATTATTGTCAACTTCATACTTCCATATATCAGGGGCACCTTACAATCTTATATCTTGGCAATTCTGAGGAACAGCTTCCATATATAAAGTCATGACTGCTTGACCATCATAAAAATTGGTGCATTCAGACATTGTGATAACTAACTTATGCATGCACACTAACTCTAACGTTCTAAACTATGTTGAAATTAATGTGGATAAGTATGTATAGTTATGATACATATAGAGGAGCATGCTTGGTCACTTTGCCAAACCTTTGAATGCTCATCATTTTTTTTTTAAAAAAAAAAAAGAAAGAAAGGAACTGAACACCCTCCTAAAATTCAGTTTCCATAATAAAAGGCCAAAAATATTCTATTCTACTATTTGAAATTCCATCAGTTTCCCAAACCGATTTGCTCAAAGAAAAGAAATTCGATTGGTGTGTTCAGTCTCTGATGGCAACAGGCAGTTGATGTTATTTCCATAGAATTATTTTGCACATAGGAGTATAACTTAGCATTATAAATTCTGCAGACATGGCAGATATGAACTCAAGTTTCATGAGACTTCTAGGATGCCCAATTCAAGCGATATGAGATTTTATTATCAGAGGGAATGCTTAACTTTTAAGGAAATTCTCGAAGTTTCAGGGGTTCAGATTTGTATATTATCGAAGAAATGGCAAGGTCTCCCAAAAGACAATCGAAGATATCAATAAAAAAAAAAAAAAGGATAAGGAGAAGAAGAATCGAGTGTAGAACATTTAGATATGTTACATTTTGGATTTTGTAGCAAACGATATTGAGCTGTAATATTAGCACTTTAAGCTTATCTATCATTCCCAAAGATAAAATGAATATAATGGAAAATACAGGATTTAGTACCAAACGAGGGGGTGGGGGAAGATGACTGATAGAAAGAGTCATTTTTTTCCTCCTAGGATAAAGCCATAAAGGAGGGGATGAGAGATTTGACCGAGTCCCTACCTGCCTACAAAACAAATAATCATGAAGACTAACGTCTTTTCAATTCGAATTCTTTTTTATCCCAAAAAAATCTTGGTATCTAATACGCGCTAATTCTTCTTCTGTTGCTATCTTCTATTTATTTATTTTCTTTGTTTGATTTCTTGGACGCGTTATAAGCACATGAGCAAACTGCTGAAGCTTATATTGAAAATTCTATTCTACTCATTCCCTATCATGGGTACCTCTTACTGTGCCAACTTTAAGTGCACCCATCAGCTTAGCTCGTCACATATGCATTGGTACGGTTAGAAATAACTATTACGCAACAAAAGGTTTAGCCAGTTCGACCTTCAACTTTCTTAAATGAAGTACAAGAAGCTTGGTACCTATCTTCTTCCCTCTCTGACACCTCATGGAACTCTTGGATGCTATTCAACACTCATCACTGACAATTCTTACAACATATTAAGCAGGGTGTCCCAATCTTTATAGCATTACCAGTACTCTTTTTTTTTTTTTTTTTTTTTCATCAGTTGGAATTCATTACTAAAGAGTATAATTTCGTTAAAAAAAAAAAAAAAAAAAAAACCTGCACATCTTACTCCTATCATAACCCATCATGCATGGATGACAGCATACGAGGTGCTGTCATAGCAGACAAAGATAACATCCCAATGCAGAAGAGATAAGAAAAGGATGGAGAAGGATTGAGATCTGACCTTTTTTGCTTCATAACTCTCTGTCCTCCATTTTAAGGCATGCCCAGTGCTTTGGAGCCATGTGAGCAGGATCTAGCTGAAACAACCTAGCAACATAACACTCGGTGATCTGAAGGCAATTATCGCGAAGCATGAGAGGTTATATCAATGCATGCAACCAAACAATAGCAAATCCCCAAACTAATGTAGGTTCCACAGAAGGAAAATACTTATCATATGTAGGGCACAAGAGGGATCTATACCTATAAATATATTTACAATTGGAGTAGGAAAATCCGAAAGAAGGAAAAGAAAAAGGAAAAGAAAATTAGCCTGGATGAACCCTTCCGCTCTCTCCAACCCCATCCACGCCAAGTAGCCCAATGATTTCTGATGCTCCAACAAGCCAAGAGAGCGCAAAAAAGAAAGAATCTTTGAACCTTATTCTCATTCAGTGCAGCGTCCATCCCAATTCCAGGTATAGAGCTCATGAGGGGCATGATAATGTCCTCCCTTCTCATTCTCCTCCTTTCAAGTCATCACATGTCAAGATCTGGCGCCTGCTGCTCCTTGCCCGGCGACGGCGAGGAGGCCATCGAGGATTCAGCACCACCATGCGACCATTGAAGGAGAGGGAGAGGGAATGCAGAATGGGGTTGCGTCTGGCGCATGCTTAGAGTCAGACGACTGCCGTCGTCGGCACCGCCGTCCGATTCAGGACAGTCGAGATTCACCCCGAACAGCCTGACCCGCTTCGCTGTTGCCTGGCTTTGGACGAGCGGCACCGAATCCAAAACCATCGGCACGCCGGCCACCGCTTCATCCCTGCCGCCGCCTCCGCCATCTGGTTGCACCCCAAACTGGGGCGGCCCTGCCGCTGCCGATCTAAAGAAAAGAAACTGCCCGCGCCCGGGGCTCGCAGAACTGTACCCGTACCCCTGACGGCCATGGTCGTACGCTGCTGCTGCTGCTGCTGCTGCTGCTGCTGGGGGGACGAAGAAACGGCCGCCCCACGGACCCACCGACCGCGGCAGCGACAATCCCGGGAGGGGGAGGGGGAGGCGCGGCAACTGGTGCGACGGGTCGTGCGTCTCAGGCCGCCGTCTCCAGTCGATAAAGAGGCGGTCGCGGCCGGCTTCACCGACACCGCGGCCGAACGAGACGGTATCCCCGGCACCAAGCCTCTTCTCCTTGACAAAGCGGCTCCAGCCCTTGGTCATCACGTAGCTCTGGCTGCTGTTCCAGTAGGAGTAGCGGAACCGCCACAGCTTCCCGGTCCGGTCCTCGAAGCACAGCAGCAGCCCCTTCTCGTTGGCCGACATGTCGAGCGGGAAGTACTTCTCGGCGTGCTGCTTCGGGATCACCAGCCGGTTGAGCTTGCCGACATCGCTCGGCGTGACCACCTTGTCAAACATGTGCTCCTTCTCTATACAAGGAGCATCGTTGTTGCTGCCCCCGCCGCTCCCCGACGCTCCGTCGGACCATCGGAAGGCAGTGGAGGACGAAGAAGGGGAGGAGGAGGAAGAAGAAGAAATAAAAAGAGGATGCTTGGAGTCATCATCCTCACTATAAAATCTATCTTTTCTTCCTTGTGTGAACTCCATCTTGACTGAAACAAAAATAAAAACTAGTAGTTCTGCTGCTAGCTAGTACTCACCTGTGGAATAATAGATCTCTCTTTCTTTTATTTTCTCTGTATATGTTTTTGTTCTCCACTATTCTGGTTGATGGTTTCTCTTGTGAGCGAGATCTGATGAGAGGCCAAGGGAGAAAGAATCAAAGGAGGGTCGGTTCCTTCAGCTTTGACTATGAATCAGCGAGGGCTGGAGATTAGGCGGGTTACTATTGACCCCTAGGAGGAATAGATGGGATGTGGGTGGTTTCCGGTGCTGCCAACCGACTGCCCTAGAAGGTTCCCCGAAGAAGGTGGGGAGGGTATTTTATCTTCCAACAAGCGAAATGGGGAGATGCAAAGAAGCACACCGATGGGGTGAGAGAGATAGGAAAGGTAGGATAGTATAGTGGCTTTATAAAGAGAGAGAGAGAGAGAGAGAGAGTATAGTGGCTTTATAAAGAGAGAGAGAGAGAGAGAGAGAGAGAGAGAGAGAGAGAGAGGAGAAGGGGAAGGGGCCCCATGAATTATCTGGTTCGGTTCATGTGATCTTGTCCTTTTCATCATTTGGGGATTTATATATGGCTCGCGATAAGCCCCAGAAAGCCAGTTGTTCCAGAGAACATGAACTTGAGACTGATTTGCCATAGTGTCTCAAAAAAAAAAAAAACTGAACATATATGTACACATGTATTATTATACAGGTCTTATGAATAAAATTATATTACATCCCAGCTAATGTATCATGATGGTTTTATCTTACCTACAAGGAGAAGAATGATGTATATATATATATATATGTATATGTATATAAAACCCACGCCTACGGGGCGGAGCAATTACAGTGGTTAAAGAATGGGGGAGGGGAGAGGGGGACTTGGTTCGGTTTGGGGGTGCTTTGACTTTTGGAGGACCAGGGAAGATTTGTACTGGCCTTACGTTAGCTCGAGAGTGGAGAGGAAAAACTGAAGGCAGCGGGAGAGGGTAGGGAGTATTCTCCCACCCACCTGACCCCTTTTTAATTTAGACCTTAAGCCTCCCTCTCTGCCTGCACCGCATGGGGAGGGAAGGTTCCTGGAGGAGTGCAACATGCGATTTTGTAATGTTGTGATGCAATAGAAACATGTGATAATAAGCAGGCCACGACACCAAATGCAGAGTTTAATATTATTGATGTGTAGAGAGAGAGAGAGAGAGAGAGAGAGAGAGAGAGATCAGCATCCCTGACCGGTGCACTCACCCCTGGGCCTGCGTTTCCTCTCATCCCACTTCGATTGGACAGCAGGGTGTTCGACCTTTTTTGTCCGTGATGTGTAGTTGGGGTTTTCCATCTGATGACCTGGACAAGGTCAGATGATAAGCCTAATCAAAGCGATCATCAGGTAATAATAATAAAATAAAGCATTTGGTGGTTCAAAAGATGCACGCCTGCCTTCATTTGTTTTCTTTCTTGGCAGGGCCGCGTGGTTTTATCAGGATGCGGAAGAAACTGCCGGTATTTGCAGCGAAACGCTGCCATTTTTCAGGAGGTTGAGCATGGATCAGTTCAAGTCAGTCTAATATAAAACCAATCAATTAAGGTTCTAAAATTTTTGATCTAAAATCAAACAGATCCCTATCTTGAAATCAATCTAGTACCGAACTTATAAGATCAAATCCATTCCAGAATAGTTTCAAAGCACATAAAACCAATTTCTTTTTCCTTTTTATTTAAGACAATCTAATATTTAATAACAATTTTTTTATTTATATTTAATTATATATATATATATAGTATTTGTTAACTAATCTAATACTTAAGATTTTTTTAATAAAAATAGCAGATAACTTATAAGATGCAGTGTATGTCATAGGTTCAATCTCTTAAAGCATTTCAATTTTTTTTTAAAAAAAAATTTTAAAAAAAGAATCATTGATTTTTGAGTCAGAATCAAGGAATTACCAAAAGAACCAAGAATTAATCCAATGAGAACCTTATTAAATCGAGTTGATATTAGTTTTTAAGTTATTCTATCCCATTATATGTGCCGATCTATTTTACTTATTCCATTAATCAATATATCTATAGTTGAAACTAGTCCTAATTCACCATATTGGCATTCCTTTTCATTTGCAAAAGCTTTAGGTTACAAATCTTGATGGTATTACCTTTATCGCATCTTTTCCTAAAAAATCATACTTGTAGTTCAAATTATTTTCATTAGAACATTACACCATCATTAAAATCATATTAAATATGCTTGGATGAGGGTAGCACAAAAATAGGTGACCTAAGGCACAAAGAGAGAGTTCTTTATGGATGAATATAAACATAAAATAATTAATAAATAATATTATTCATTAAGATACATAGCGCACTGTAGAGTGCTGGAGTTCTAATCTCTCAACATAATTCAGAACTTTTAGTCAGAATTTGACATCTTTTTGATATAATGTTGATATTATTCTTAAATAATGCTTTGACTTTATAACATGACCTTGTTTTCTTATTTTGCATTTTGTTTTTGTTTTTTCCTCCTCTTCTTTTTTTTTTTTTTCTTTTTCTTTTTACTTTCAACGGCAGAGCCATATAAGTGGCACCTGATTAAACCCTTCAAAAAAACAACCTAGATAAATTATTAATTAGAAACCTGTTTGCAAACACAAAAGCAAAATCCCTTACTCATAAATTTATGGTTAAAACAAGAAAGCACAAAAAAGAAAAAAAGAAAACTCAATATCAAAGGAAAAAATGGAAACAAAGTTCATTGTTTTACTAGAAAATTAGCTTGAATATCATCTGAGCCATCACACTAGCAAGATTCCACCGAGACCTTAAAAACTAATGTATATTGGAAAAAAAAAATTGATAAAATAGTTGGTTAAAATACCAATTAGAATAGAAGCACCTTGTTACCATTAAGGTTGTAAAGGGTGAAGTTGATGTTTTATTAAATAAGTCAAGGAAAGTTTAAGAATTGAGTGAGTTGTTTTCCTATATTGTCTTTGTAAGTAGGGAGTTTGGCATTTCATTATATTCTTATTCAATCTTTTAATCTTGCTTGGCCTTATTAAAGAGATATTTTGCATTATCTTACATCAAAATAAACTCATAATCTAGCTCAATCAAGCAACTCCAACTTAGTTATAAAATATAGTTAGGCATCAATTTTTTCCTTTTATTTTATTTTATAGAGAATTAACATAGAGTGGTATTAGTCAATGTACCATCTTTAGGATGAAAAGGAGGTTAGTAATAATAAAGTACATAAAGGTTTTAGAAAGTCTATATTTACTTTGTCAATGCAGGGAGGATCCTCGTGTCCATAAAACTATTCTTCTTCTAAGACTTCTTCTACAGAGGCTACCATAACTTGAATATTATTTTTTTATATGTTTTCAAGTTGTTGTAGTTTAATAGATTTATATAAAGAGATAGTGACTCATCTTTGTGCAAATCAGGACACGTGAATTGCTATTATTAATCAAGATCTTAAAAGAGAATGCCCTCATACTATGAAGTGAACCGTACATATTATGTGTTTTTTTCAATTAATGATGGTACCAAAAGATATTATATTGTGTAATCTTACTACATGCCTCCAAGGAGATGGTAGCTAGCCTTGTCCACTGCTCTAAAATGGTAGCACAACAGGATTTAATGAAATCATAATTTTTAGAAATCTGAGATATTTTCCAAATGAAAATGATTTAAATTTTATCTAATCGAGAGGTGCCTACAATTAAAGTCCCATTCGTTTAAGAAATTTCGATCCATCTTTTTGATTGCAACAAACCATTCTTTTATTATCATATAATATTGTTCACAAATTCACAATATGCAAACTTATTAATATCTCATCATTTCCATTATTTTCGCTAAAATATAGGCAATAGAAAGATTGATCTAGAGCACATTTTAGGTGAATTTTATTGCATACATCATCTTCACAGCTAAGGTGTCCAATATTTTCCTTCTTCCGCACACCCCTCTCCCCTTCCAAAGCAAAAATATTGTTTTCCCTAAAACGATGATCCCTTTGGCTCTAATGAAGGTGAAGGAACTTGGAGGAGATGTTGTCCCTGTTGAGGCCTACAATGATGCTGCTCAGTTGAAATAAAAAACCATTCTTCCTACTAGTTATCTTATCGCTCGTCTAAGAAGAGAGAATTATTTATATATGAACATAGGAACACACAAAACGGGTGTAGTGTATTGCACATCAAAGACATTGCAATTTACGAGATTATATTTTCTAGAACCAAGACGGGAGGATGGCATGCGTGGCGATGCTTCTACGTAGCTAGTGCTTCGGGTTCTCGAGGAGTATACCTATGAGATTCCTAGTAATTTTAAAGCTCGAATTGTCAAACCAACCAGTGGAAAACCTCTACTCCTCCTTTATTTTCTGAGCGTCTTCAATGTATGCTGCCCCACACGTAGATCTCTACGACAACTGGTGCTTGTTTAAGTCTCAAGTGGAGCCGAATCCTATTTGTGGACCTCATAGCGGATACGAACCGGAACCACACGTTTTCCGGTGGGTCCTTTGAATCCGCGTTGAGACCAAATTTCGTTGCAGTGCCTTGACATGTCGCTTGCGGTAATATTCATGTCAATTAATTTTGGGACAGGCATTAATATTCATGTCAGTTAATATTCATGTCAGTTTGATGCCTTGAGAGGGGGCACTAATTTCTTTGTTCACTGATTTATTTTTAAAATACGATTATTTGACCTGTATAAAGTGACATTGCACTCCAAAACTTTGGCTCAAATAGCAATATACTTTACCAGCAGATTAACTAATAACATTTTTTTACAATGCAACTCCTCTAAGATGTGGTGATTTCAACAAAGGCCAAATCTTGCATCTTTGAACCTGCTGGCATTTGAAATTATTCTTCACACTTCGACGGATAAAACATGTCTTCACTCGAACGGTAAAACATCTTCTACTCTAATGATCCACCTTCCTACATGAAAAAAAATAAAAAAATAAAAAGAGTGTAAGGGTCCTAAAATTTTCATCAAGAAAAACCCTTCAATGCTCAAGTCAACTGTAATAAAAAAAAAATTTAAGGCTCTAAAATGAGCTACTAAGGATCTAATTATAGAGCGAACCTCTCTACATGTGAGGTCTTACTTTTATAAATATCCGAAAGAATCATAGTTAAAGCCAAACTCTTGCATTAGATTGCCTTGATTATCATAATCCCTATATAACATGGCAAACATGAAGAAATCTTCCTTAAATAAATCGATTGATTCCTTCTCAGATTGATTTTGCAGCTGATAAACAGACTCCTAATCAAAGTAGGCACTCTTCTTTCGTTTCGACATCCATGAGGTGATTAATCAATCTGATAACCTTTGATTCTATGTGTTGCCGTAGGATAAGCCAACTAAATTAGATCACATTAGCACCCTACAATAAAATGACTTTACAAAAAATTTTGATGCAGATAGCTAATCATTAATGACATTGATATTGTTTTTAAGATCTAATCTCATGTAAGTCCTGACATTTTTATTAACCTAAAGGCTCATCTTAAAATATCCTATTACAAACATAAGCCTCTTTGTCGTTTTTCAAGCTAATAGTACAAAAGTCATGCCTATTTCAATCCCAATTATAACAATTTAAGGCTTCAACCTAAAGGTATAACTAAAAACATATCATTGAGTTATTTGATCTTATATAAATATTTAAAATTTATATAATTAATATGAAATAAAACATGTGTTTGTATGGATTCCCACATGAAATATCTAATGATCAATAATTAATATGCATCAGCTTTGGTAGCAACGTGCTACCACCCACTGCAATGGTCCAAAACAAACGCTAAATCACCACCCCCTTGTCATCAGAGTTTTGACTGACCGAATGAGCAAATGATAGGTAATTGATCAATAAAAAAAAAAAAAAAAAAAAACTAAGTTTATTTGTTCTCTTACAAGCTGGTACCTTTCACCGAGTGAGTTTATTTCCGTCTGCCACTGAGTGTATGTTTGTGCCAACCAGTACGAACACGCAAACACCCACTTTGGTGGGGTCCTATACAAATAACTCTTTAAAGGACAACTCTCGGCCTCCAGTTTCAATTGCAAGATACGTCACGAGTTATATAACTTATCTAAAGTTTAATCCAAAAATGTGATATGAAAACATGAACCCTAAAGTTAGCTACATCAGCCTGCTCACCTTCCACCGTCCTTAACCTGTTGTTCTCCCAGTGCCTTTAGATGAGGCACTTGAGGGGAACCCACGCATCTTGTTTACTTCGATATAGAATTGAGAGGTTCATGAAATTGGATCATGGTTTTGTCTCATGCTTGGATCCTGCTGAACCCAACGGTTCCTGAGGAACAAAATCTCGGACCACGCAAGTCAGCGGCCCAACGCGGTCTGACGTTGGTTTACGGGACTAAAAGGGGTGGGGAGAGGGAGGATTGGTACAAGGAGGGGAGGGGAAGGGGGAGGTAACTAACAATTTCTTGACTCACGAGTGGGGAGGGAGCTGCCTCTTCGGATAACCCAACCAGCGCCCCACATCCCCATAAAAGGCGCAGTGGCACCACTTGTCCCTCAACCTGTCAGCAAAGCATTGTACCAATTAATTATTTACATCATGGAAAGCTTCATTGCCCTCCTTGTTTATTATTTGTTTTGGTTAGACGATTGGTTTTTTTTAACTTTACTTTTTTGAAGTATGAGATTTTTAGATAGAGTACTGATCAGCCGCCACAGTTTTGGACGCTAGTAGCATTAATATAAGGCAGGATTGGGTTCACAAGCTAAGGATGCCATAATGGGGGCAAGTTTTCTATTTTGCCCTCGCAAACTTAGGTTTGTGCTTTCTTTTCCCTTTCTTTTGGATGTAAATGTTGGCATTAGATCGGCCATGGTGAGAGACATGGGGCTTTGATGGAACGTATAACCATTTCCAATGCACGGAGCCAGAGCTTGCTCCAAGCCTGACATACAAGTAGGACCTAGAAAATGTGCTCAAAGGAACCAAACTTCTTATAGGGACATTAGGTGCGAGGGATTTGCAAGCACTAAGCAGAGATTCTTCTCAATGTGCTCTCCAGCCTTTTGCTTTTAACATGCTAGTCTTTCCCATAGCATGTATCACCATAAGAGCTGGATTAGTGGCACATGGATTTGTGGCAATGATATTTATATCATACCCTTGCATTTATGCTTTTGAGCTAAGGGCTGCTCATCCCTCCATCCCCCATGGATAGCTTTCTCAAAACACGCGTGAAGGCACACATCTAGGAATAAGTCTAAACTTTGACCTACTAATGCATGTCGCAAGTCGTACACATCTATTGGCATAAATATATAGGCATGTCGAAAGTTTTCTATGGAATATTTGATTTATTAAATTGATTGAAATAGTACTTGACAATATAGTTTTGTAAAAAGTTCGATGATTTAATTAAAGAGTATAAAATAATCTAATCATGGTGCAAAAATCCTCATAAAAAAATGCAAGTTAATATACGGCTTTCTTTTTTTTTCTTTCTCTAATAACGTGTATTGCGTCAAGCACCAACTATCAAAATCAGGTACTTTTAAAAGTATTCTTTTAATATAATTTTCATCTTCATAAAATCTTTCTCAAAAGAATACATTTAGATGGTTGATGATTAGATGGATTGTTCAATACTAATATAAATTTAAACAAAATCTTTTATTATCTTTGATTACATTTGAACCATTATTTTTGAATGATGTTATTAGGTCAAATTTCAAATGATATTAATCTTTGCAGTTACCTCTATCCATTTCCCTTAAAAAAATCTAAAATTTTTTAGAGAGATCTTTATTATCTTTCTTTAGGAGGGAACATTCATTCATAGGCTAAATAAGTGAGCAACAAATTGACATAAACAGTATCATCCAGGGTGTGCATATGGTTAGAAAGAAAATCCTCCTTAAGCTAATTAGTCTATGGCTTGTTGTGGCAGAATAAGAAAAATTTACAATCTTATTCGTAGTTATAAAATTATGATGAACTGTAAACAAGTTAGAATTATGCTAAACAATTACTATCTATCTAATACATAGCTAAAATTAATACAGTGGCTTACATAATTAATTAAGGCTTCGAACATATAGTTCCTATCCTTTTTATTCAATACTAAATAATACAAATAAAATCAAATTGTTAATCAACTCTAAAAAATGATGATGATATAATCTAATAGATGGCTTTCACCATCATATTCCCATAATGTTCCGTAATGCACTTATCCCACTTGAGGCTCTTCTAAGGTTAGCTTAATTTAACTAGAAATAGCCCTACCTCCTTACTCCAATCGGTATTTTGTTGAATGGGGACCCAGGTCAATCAATATATTTGCTTTCTAAAAGGACATTTAATGAGATTGATGTGGCCAAATGACAAGCTTCTTTCCATAAAGTTACTTGTGCAAAATATTTTATCTTTATTTATTATCATTTTACAAAAAAATTTAAATTCATTTTGGCATTTATACAATTATTTTAGGCTATTAAAGATGGGTAGATATTGTAAATAATTTGATGATATTTTTATAATTTTTATATTTTTAAACTAACTACTAGACCATAAAAGTTTCGTAATATATACCGTGTTCATATTTTTGTTCCCAAAAGAGTGGAAAAATATCCAAAAGTTTAATTTAATAAATAATAACTTAGATAAATAAGTCAAAAAGTTTAACTAAAAATAATTAACTTGAAGATTCAAACTCACAATTTCTAACAATCTAAGCTCTAATATATTATTGCTAACATAAAAAGCTTAGATTATTAATGAATGGTTCAACAATATATATTATATTGACACATTTTTTAGTAGAAAGTAAGTGATTAAATATTTACATATAAAAAATAAAAAATTATGATTAGTAGTGTAAGAGCAATAACATAATCAAGCAATTTTTCTAATCTCTCATTCTACCTTCATTAGCATGATAACATATGAAGCATAACAAATTTTCTTGAACAGTGTTATACAGGACAAGTGAAGAATTTAATTAGCATTGGCTTGATTAAATTTTACCCAAATTCTTAATAGGCCTTCATATGCCAACCACAAAACGTCAACAATATTGGTAAGTGTCATTGCTTTCTGGGATGAGGCACCATTGTAGTTGTTCTTGATGAAAAGTGATGCCTATGCTTACTGCTGAGTGCATTAATTTGTAGTACTTGCAATAGTCATAACTTTTCGCGCTATTTTTTTGTTATTTATGCATATTAATCAACCATCTTCTTTTTAGATTAAAAAAAATGAATCAAATTTGTTAGGATAAAGTTAATGGAATTAAATATCTAGTACAGAAATACCAAGGAAAAACTGAGAAAATGTTGGAAAAGGCAAATTTTTAGTGTGCTTTTTTCTTCAAATTAACTACATCTAAATATATGGAGAAAAATAGCTAAAATAATGGAAATTATGACGAATAAGAGAAAGGAGAAATGAATTTGGGGGAAAAAAATATAAAGCTCTAAGGGCGTATTTGATGTCGTACCTTGAGCAAGGATATAGATAATCTACTGCCCTGCAGCATACAAAGGCCAACAACGATACATTACTGAAACCGATTAAAGCACTGGTGCAACAAATAAAGGCTATCAATATTTTTACCGTTGGCTGGGAAGCTATCCAACCCACGGCATGAACTTATGCCAGTTTACATAACAAAACCATGCTGGAAAGGATGATGGAAATACGAAAAAGGTTTATAGTATTAATATCAACTGGAATTTGGTTACATTGCCCCAATAGTTATGATTTGTCGAGCATATATATATTAAATGTTCCCTAGATTTTATTTTCCAAAGAACAAAGTAGTTCTTGAAAGTTATTCATAGCATAATTCCTTGCAGAAGAGTGCATGTGCGCAACAAAAGTATGGCATAACTACAAAAGATCAATTTTTAAGAAGCTCCTCATAAATCTTGCTGTAAAAATGAAACCCATAACCACTATAAGATTTTGTTAATATTGAGATAATAACGGTACCATGGTTCTTCTTTGATTCCTCTATGTCTAAATGTTAGAAATACTTAAACTCTTGAATTAGTTTATCAGAGTGAGGGTTATTCTGTCATGCTCATTATTTAAACTTTAAGTTGATAATCATAGTTGTTTTGTGGAAGGTCTTTAATAACATGAGAGCGTTTGTGTGAACCTTTTCATGATTTAAATTGCTAAGATAAACATATTTATTTTTTCAATTTATAGGAAGGGCTGATTCTATGGCTATAAATTAGGTCACGTAAGGGGTGACTCTTGGAATACAAATTATATTATTTCAATTTGAAATTATTGTTCTTGATAAATTGAACTAAGTGCATCTACATTGTTTTTTTTTTTCAAGGATACGATGAAATCTATCCTAATTTAAAGAAGGAAAGAAATAAAGTAGGTGGTCAAAGGTAGGACTTAGTTTGTTTCATATTTTTTTTGGAATTGTTATCCTAGGATAATTATTCTTAATGTAACTAGAGCTGGCAAAAAAGGTGGTCGACTAAAAGCTATATTGCCCTTTACCCTAGCTTTTTATTTTAAAAAAATAAAAATAAAGAAAAAGACAAAGGGCAGGAGACTCGCTCACTTGCACTATAATTATCTTATCTCGAATACTTAGAGATTCATTGTCTGGGACTTTGAAGCCAAAAACTGCCAAAAACTGTGGTTACTGATCAATGGCTTACGGCCATTGAGAAAAGTCTAAGTTCACCGCCTTATCCCAGCTTTATACCTATGAAACTTGTTTCATAGGAAGGTATTAACCACTGACTTCTCAAACAAAAAAAGTATCATTATTTATTGATCAGTTTGGTATATATGCATGACTGATAGCATGTTATGTCTATAATATATGCGAAAACACCCAATTGGTCTCTTCGAATAGGAAATCACCTCTTTAGAATAGGAAATAAATCAATCGTATTCAAGGACTTGGATGTTCACTTTACTTTGGAACATTCTTGGATAAAGGATTTGCATCCATACACGAGGGTATAAGTTGGAGGTATAGGTTATGCGTCATAAAGCATTGTTTCAAAAATTTTTGGATTAGGATAACTTTTATGATGCGAATGCTTGGCACAAAAGGTATTGCAAATCACTGAAACGAATGATGAATATTGTATTAATTATTTACTTCATCCATCACTGATGTACTATTCTTGAGCATGATTCGTTATTTATGTTAATTGAACATAGTATGGTAACGCGGAGATCTTCAAGTGAGTAGGACGAGGATGAAAACATTTTATTAGTTTACTTCATTTCATACTTTAATACGACACGTTAATATTGTACCATCTCAGTGACCATAGCCACAAATCTGCTGCCAATATCAGTAAAAACAGGATGGCACCGTGCAGAGATTGATAAAGAAGTATAAGTTGGCCCAACAGCAGATACCATCACGATGCTTCAGCATTTATGGACGTATGGTTGGATGGATACCTAAAGATGGGTTACACCAAAACGGCAAACAGTAAAAAGGAAGTGATCTTAAATGAAGGCAGCAGGCTTTTATCACGGACCTGCAAGCACGGAGGGCTGGTATCCAACAGAGAATAGAATAAGAGTTTTCCATTTCCATGTAACCCAAAGGGGACGTTACCTAATGCGTGTCTCGCTTTAATAACTAACTACCCTCTCCTCACCCCTCCCCAGTACCCGGAAAAGACTCCCTCTTCCCTACCACCCTGCAATCCTTGTGGCTTTCCAATTACCTCTGTGCTCTCGTAGAAAGACAGCAGCATACCTATCTATATATCTCCCAATATCAATACAGCAAATGGGAAGCCATTAAGCCAAGGGGCTGCACCACTGCCAAAGATTGCGACAGGCCTTGAGAGAATCTTAGCCGTCTGAAGAGACCGCTCTAGAGGCCCACCGTGATGCGTGCCTTCCCTCATGGAGGGGACCCTTGTTGGAAGATGACAGCTGAGGTGGTGGCATGGTACAATGGCACATGTTATAATAGAAACACCATTGATTAGCGTAACACCCCATTACTGCTGGTTAGTGATGAAGCTGTGTGACTCGCCTATGCACAGTTGTGAATGAGTCCAGAGGAGGGGACCGCCAATCATGGCTAGGTAAAGTGCGAGTCTTGCACACCAAACAGGCCTGGAAGAAACTTGGGATGCCACTGTTAAAAAGGAGAGATGCCGACTGCCGAGTGGGTGTTCTGCTTTCTACCTATAACTAGAGGAGACTTTGGACTTTGGAGCCATGTAGGTGGTGTTGCAAGGGGCCATGTTATCCTGCTGGCATGGGAAGCCCCATGCATGCCATTGGCCTGGGCATCTCTATCTATCAACCAGGACTGCCTGTGGGTGGTGCCACTTGTACTGTCCCCAGCCTCTTCTATGGCAAGGCCTCGCAGCAAACCCATCACTCTCTTCTAGATGTCCCCGCTATGAACACTCCTATCTAGGACAGTTTAACACAGATTGAGGGAGAGAGTGAAGGGTCTTCTAAAGTGGACACCAATGAACCAGATGGGGGATGCCTTAAAGATAAAAGATGGGTGTGGGTTGGGGGGTGGGGGACCTCTCCTCTTCCTCCTCCTCCTCCTCCTCCTCCTACCTCTCTCTCTCTCTCTCTCTCTCTCTCTCTCTACTCATCATCTATTCAGATGAGAGGGCCTTGCCTTGTGTATTAGCATTAGCATATGTGCATTGTTGTGCGCTTTTATGCTCATTAAGTAAAAGACACTAATTGGCCCTGGACCACATCCTCTCCCCGAAAAAATCGAAAGCCTCTACCACCACCCCCCACCCCACCCCCCCAATTGTTCTCCCCTCGGCCGTTTTCATCCTCCACTCCACTTCCCCACATGCCCCCCCCCCCCCCCCCCACCTCTCTCTCTCTCTATTCTGACAACTTTTCTCTCCTTTTATTCCCCTTCCATACTGAAAGAAAAAATGGGGCTGAAATCTCATTTCTCAAGTTTGCCCATTTCGCCCATACTTGCCACATTTAGCTGAAAACAAACGCACAGCCCACACACACACATAAATTGTCCTCCTCCATGACCAGCTAACAAGGAAGCAAAACGCTTAGAAACAAACAATTATAACCTACTTGTTTGTCCCTCCACCCAATCGTCCCGTTTCGTTCCACTCACACTGCTACAAATGGCCAGCTGCACAGGCGAAATGCCTGCCCTCTTCTAAATTACCGCTTGCCAACCATCATATAATGCATCACCGCAACTATTAAGTAAATCCATCCACATATATAATCCAACACCAACAAGTGGCCACACATCAGAGAGGTTCGTGGTGTGGGGGTTGCCAACTTGCGACTGCTGGCGGGCGGGAAGCCCCAAATAATTCCTGCCCGTTACCAATATCGGGGCAGCCCGGTCAGCTCCCTCCCCTGAGAAAACCGTTGAAGCTTCGCTGTTGGGTCGCTTTCTGCCCTCATGAACAGCTTGAGAGAGAAAGAAAGAACGAAACTCTCCACAGAGATCGATGGAAAAAAGAGAAAGCCAATATTTAACAGATTTACTGCTGGCGGGGGTGTGTGTTTCAGAGTTACTTTGTTCTTCTTAGATTCATGTAGGCTGTTAGGTAGGTAGTGTGGAAGGCGAAGAAGGCGCAAGCCAATCGCCTTCGCTGCTGCCGGTGGAGGCTGCAAGGCGCTAAAAAAGTACGGCAGATCGCCAACAGCAGGAACCCAGCTGTCCCCATGGCGCTCTCCCATTCATTGAGGCCAACACACTATGTGAACTACGGCTTAAATTCCTCTTTCCTCTATATTTAACGGCGTGCGCTGCGTGCTGGCTATTATTATATGGGCATTATTAGATTAATATATTAGCTAACTCTATTTTTTTTTCATCTTCTGGTTGGGCTGGGGGGAGGCCTTGGAGGCGCCGGTGGCCACTGGGGCATGGCATGTGTGACAATTAGGGCGAGGCACATCGTTATTTTAAAGAGCCGTTTGATGTACGACGCCATGGACTGAGGCAATTAGAGGCGCGCACAGTAAAGAAGTATAAGAACATGCACTGCGAGGCCGAGGACTTTTCAAAGGTACGGGCGGGTTGCTGGCATCTCCAGTCCAGTGATCGCCTTTAGTTGGTGGGAAAGATTCCGTGGTGGAGTGTTCATGCGAGAGAGAGTTTGGAACGCCATTTTTTTTTTTTTTTTTCCTTGTTCATGGGCCTTCTCACTGTGGGCAGAGCCCAGCGTGTCTTCAGAACGGCAGCCCGCCGGTGCATGTCAAAGGTGGTACCGTTTGATGGGACCAAACATTTTGGCTTTAGCTCGCTTTCTCTCACTTTTTAGTCTTCGCACGGATGAACGCAACAATCCGGGAATCTGTCATTTTGTACCTACACAAGTAATAATGTGTATTAACTCCATCCTGAAAGCTAACCAATGAACATTATGTACAGTTTCAGACTCATTGGATTCCTCAGCTGATTCTCCTTTTATGTTTCCAGCTTTCAGTTTATTGCTCAGATGATTCTTGCTAAGTTGTCTCTCCAAATCTAGGGAGATTGTGACGCTGAATTCAAAGATGGCAAGATTAGCGAAGGAATTGGAGATCACAGCCCTCATGTAAAATTTGATTTCCTGGTATTGATGGAAGGAGGTTGAAATCTACATGAAGAAGGAAAGAGTTTGAATCATAGAACTTATTGGAAGTTCGATGATGTTCAAATTAATGGCATTGGTAGAAGGAGTTTGAAATCCATGATATTCATGAGAGGACTCTATAAATATTGCAATTATTTACCATAATGGTTCTTTGATGTTCATTACTTAAACAAAGGAAAGCCCCCCAGAATGCCACATCGAGTGGGCCTTCTCAAATTACCTCTTATATTCTCTACAATTCTCATATCTTGTTTATTAAAGGTGCCCAATAAGGGCAGAGATTGGCTAAGATTAGGAGGGCCGTGGCCCTTCCAAAATTTCTGAAGATCTTGTTAGGTATAATCTAAAAGGTTTCCTAACTAATGTAATGTTAGCGTAAATGCATTAGCAACAATAGATTCATTTGCTCTAACAAAACAAGAGGTGTTCTATCTACATCTTCAATGGATCCTAGGTACTCCTTTAAATTGCCATCTTAAAACCTTTTATGCATAAGGCTCTCAACTCATACAACGCACCTTAAATCAAAACAATTCTATAAAGATATTCTTCCCTTTATAAACAAATCAGCGCCATCAAAAGAGGAAAGAGAGCATCAGAAGATCAAGAAACAAGAAATCTCACTTTTTTCATCTAAAATTTGGAAGCAAAACCAGTTTCACTGATTCTGTTATACATGGACGAGCTATATGATGCATCTGGATTTGTTCTTAATGAAGCTCAAATGAGGAAGTTGTTTTTGACAAAGAAGCTGTCCTAATATTTAAGAAATTACTAGGGTTCAGCATTATTTGTTCGCTGCCCCTTTCTTTGACCCTATACCAAACCTTTTGTGCTAAATTGATATATCAAAATTGAAGATCTTCTTTTCTGAAAGGGGGAGAAGAGAGCTCCACCCACTTCATTAAGGGAATGCAGTTAACAAAAGCAGGAGCCTTGAGGTGGCTCGGGCAGCCAAAAAAGTGGCAAGAGTACAAGAGGAAGAGTATGGAGTAAGAGAGGAGAACGTAGTTAAGTTAGAGAATAGGGTGGAGGCTCTGCTGTAGGATGGGGCAGTCTTGTGTGATAAAGTTGGTTCTAAGAAATGGAGACTCTGAAGATCTTGGTATTCATTCCAAGTGTCAAAGCGAGCTATCTTTCGAGACATTTCAATTCTGATTTCTGTCCCCAGGTCATTGATCGAGAAGAGATAATTAAGTGCTTGCCTCTTATTGCAATTATCTGAGGCACACATTTATCCTTTTACATTAAACCCCTAGCCTTTGATTATATTTCCCTTATTCTGATAATTTCTGACACAAGGTCATTTCCCTCTCGTTGAAATTACCTTGGGTATCTTTTCACATTAAAGCCCTAGCTTTGGATCATATTTCCTTTATTCAATTGTTGAGAATGTAGACGAAGATGGAAGAAAGCAAGATCATATATAACTTGTTGCATCTATCTTTATGGCATGAACTGCCAACGGGACAAATATGAAAAAAATTCTAAATTCCTTGCGGTTCAATATCTTGCAAGTAGATAGGAGAGGTCATGCAATTTTGCCTAAATTTGTCATGGAACATTGTCCTTGTGGATGAAACATAAATCACCACAAATAAAATTTTGTATATCACCAAGTGCAAAGATGGGAAATTGTTTGAAGTCCATGTTATTTTTCCCTTCTATACATCCTTGCATAAATTTCCTGAAAAGACAATAAACAAAATAATTCAAATTTTAATATGACTTATTCTGCTTGTTCATAACTAACTAATGGATTCTGATAAATTAATCTAATTTATAAATTGTTGAAGGACCTTGATCTTCTAACTATCACTAAAAAAAGTTGCAACAGACTATAACTACATAAAGACTGATTACACATTGCCTAATGTAATAATCTGAAGGTTAGAATGAAAAAATTCAACATCATCTAGACACTCAAAATATTCGAAGTATAGTTGCCACATTTATTGGAATAGCTACTGACGTCCTTAAATTAAGCCATTAACTTTTGACTTGTCATTCTTTAATATATTATACACTAAAAATACTTTAAATCAACTGTTAAGTGGGATTCAAAATATAAATTCCATGTACAATAATATAATGCCTGCTTCTGGTTCAAATTGTTAGAAAAACCATGCAAAAAAGCACAGCTATTTCAGGTGTCTAAAGAAAAGATAAACTAAGAGTATTCTATGCCATTGGCGTAAGTGTAGCAGGGAGTCATGATGTATACTGTAACATGTACTATTGCATAACAGCATATACTAGCAAGAATTGCAGCGTTAATACTGGCTGAACTTTAGCGTGTGTCAGCCTTGCTGAAGTATATGTCGGCATAAACTGTAGAATTTATCAGCATCCCTGTATGATAGAAAATAGAAGAAAAACAGTATGTAATCCGAGGAATGCAAAGCGTACCTTTGAGTAGATCTAGCTACCCCACAAGCACAAGCTTCTGGCTCAGTTTCTTGGCAGGACACCATAGACCTTGTCTGCCACTGGTGGAGCTATTGTGCTGACAAACTCTCACGTACAGGAGTATCATTAAGACGCCAGGAAAAAAAAAAAAAAAAAGTAAAGGAAAATGAGGGAATTGTGCCCCTCTCTCTATACGTGGCTCTCTGCCTCTCTACCTAAAGAGCTTGACTTAATCTCACATGGAGGTGCCCAGGACGCTTGTGACAATCCCAATAGGTCGATGCCATTAAGGTCCATTACCATGATGGAAAAATGGCAACTCCAACAATCAAAAACCTAATAACTTAGCCCAACAATTATAACTGATCGCAAATATTTACTCAAAAGAATTAGCTAGAGTTATAGAGAAACTAGAATTATTGGGTCACTATTGATACAATAAAGCTAGCCATAAAGAAAGAAATAATTATGCGATAGGTTGAACCCCAACCAATGCAATACCTAACAGTAAAGTAAGAGTGGAGCTTACCCAATCCAATTTAACATAATAATTAAAAATTTTAAAATTTTTATAAAGATTTTATATTTTATAAGATAAAAATATCATATATATATATATTTTTTTTTATGGAACAAGCATTCTGATCCTGACTCAATCAAATATCTTGATACTTACTTGAAATACTTTTTTTCTTAAAAAATTATTTATTAACTTTTTATATTTTATTTGATTTTTAAATATATTTTTATATTAAAATTTATATTTTTTTGATAACTTAAATATATTTAGAACTAATATTATAATAATATATTATGACTGAGTTAGAATAAGATGGAATGATTAAGATTGATTTTGAAATCTCTTTAAAATGGAATGAGATGGAACAGGATGATCAAGACAGTCATTCTTTTATTGAGGCTTAAATCATTGATTTTTATAAAAACTATAAAATTTTTAATATTTTTTAAAAATTCTAAATTTTTTAAAAAGAAAAAAATTTAGTTAATGCAAATATAAAAGTTATGCAGGCTTGACTTGCAGCATATGTAGTACAAGTAGAAATTATAAAGTTTAACCTAGTTTGTGCATTATGATCATGTACTTTTATCTAGCTTTCATAAGCTGCCTGTGTAGAAGTCCTCTCTTCCATTGACTGTAGCCTCATAGTTATGCTCACGTAGGCAAGTCTCGGTATCTAAGATCATGTACTTTGCTTTCTAGGACCTGGAGAGCATGTTGAGAGCCTAGCTTTTCCTCTACCATTGCAGTTATGGGCACCATATCATTTGGGATAAGCCATGAGATGGCTCTGAAAACCAGTGCTCTACTTGACTACCTATGTCACGATGTCAGCTTATATAAGCTAGTTTGTGGAACGGTGGCATATTTCTCAAAATAAATCTTTCAAAAAAATATGGAAGATCTGTTGAAATATTTAATTCATGATAATGCCATTAACAATAACTTTTTATTTATTAAAATAATATAAAATACTTTCCAATGCCTACAAACTACATTTCTTTTATTTTTTAACTATTTAATTTTAGAAATATCAAAGTCAACATATTCTTTCATCTCTGTACCGCCGAGAACCGATGCTGGCTAATTGTTTCTTGGCTTTATAAACAATCAAAATCCAAAAAATATGTTAAACTAAAATAGCTTAGTACAAGTTCCAAATTGCAAACCAATATAATCAAAGCAACAGAAAACCAACATGATCAAGCCAATATAAAACCAACATGATCAAAGAAAGATAACTAGATAAAATAGACATGCATCATAAAATGAAATCACTTATTATGGGATTTCTAACTTATGCATCAAGCCAAATATGATAGTCACATGCCAATAGAAATTTTGGTTAAATATATAACTCAATAAATTAATAAAATCATATTGGACTGGCTATGACCATGTACAAGTTGTCTATGGTGGGGCTATCTCGATACCACGCATAACCTGTTCATGATAAAGTTATTTCAATATCACATATAATCTGCCTGTAGTGGCTCATCTCAATACCACATATAATCTGCTTATAATGAAGTTATCTTAATGCTACATATAATCCTTTTATTGCAAGGCATCTCAATACCATATACAACCTTATCATAGTGGAGCTATCTCAATACTACATACAATCTAGTTATGGTGGGGCTATCTTAATATTACGTACAATCTTCCTATGATAGAACTATCCTAATACTACATATAATCAATCCATGATGAGGCTATCTTAATACCATATATAATCTTGTCATGGTAGAGCTATCTTAATACATAGCTAGTCCAACAATCCATTATTAATACCATAATTTATTCAAACTTAATGATATCATGATGCACCATGTTGGTCATGCATATAAATGCACATTTCATTCAAAACTCATTATATGTTATACCACATCTTGCTAGTTATGCATAAAAATATATAATTTCTTCGAAACTTGAATCATGCCATGCTACATCATATTGATCATGTATATAAACCAATAGATTGTTCAAAACTCATTTATATATAATATCATACTGCTTATATATGTAAATCCATAAATCATTCAAAATTTGATGATGCCATGCTACGACACACAAATTCTACTTCATGCAATATCCAATATAACACATGCATGCGATTTGCAAATTTCTCGTGCAAATGCTATCAACAAGAAAAATGCAAGGGATTCACAAGAAATATGAAAGAGATTATTACCTCACTCTAAAGTAGGCTAAGAGATTGCTATCTTCCTCTAAAGTAAGCCCTAGTTCATTTATCAAGATTGATTTCAATTACCATCTATCTACATTAATAGCACCAGTTTTAGATTAAAATAATAAATTTAAATTAATTAAAAAAATAAACTTTGGGCCTAAGGTTAAGGGTCTAGCTCCATAGTAAAGATACTCTCAGAATGGGTCTACATTTGGAAAAAAGTGGAAAGAGGACTTCAAGGTTTGAGGAACCTAGCTACTAGGTCATACCCATAATTGTCACACGACCTAGGATGAAGACCCCCTTGTGAGGTTCTTAACGTTTGCGGAGATAAACCTAAAAGGCTATAAACCCAGAAAGGCCCTAAATAAGCAAAAAAAGGGATGAATAAGAAAATATCAAACGAGAAAGCAACCTACAACACCATGGCATGAGATGGGGTTAGAGGGCCATCGGATCCCTTCTAAGCCATACAACAAGGTAGGTAGAGAAAGCCCTACCATTGAACAAGGGTCTTTACATTGTTTTCACAAGTAGTCGATGGGCTATCAACTATTGGAAAAGAAGGCATGAGAGGAGGGGCTAAGACCCTATCTTCATTAGTGGCTAGCCGATAATTTGCTCTGAAGATGACAACTAACAAATGGTTAGAGGCTAAAACAAAGTGACTAGAGAGGTAATTAGAGAGAGAAGGTTATGATACTTGGCTCTCTCTCCTTCCTTCCTAGCATCAATAAATGATGATGTGTGGCATGAGCTTGCCTAGTCTGACACCGGCAAACAAGACTGTGGAAGGAAAAAGAGGGCAGCGGCGATCCAAAGTTAAAGGAAAGGCCAAGGTTTAGAAGATGAAAGAGGGGTGTCAAGATTTAATATCCGAGAGGAGACCTTCATACGAGATTTTGAGGATTTCGACTTCTCCCCTATTAGCATCAATATCCCCGTAGTATCACCATCCATCATAGGAATGTGCAGGGTCTATCAATCTGGTAGATTGATCATGGCTAAGTTGGAGCCAAGTTGGGTTAGTCAGCATCTCTACTTCCTAACTTGGTGATCTTGCAACCATTTTAGGGTCTATGGTAGAATTTTTTTTTGGTGAAATGACATACGTGGAGGCACTCAAATTGGGCAAAAAGAAGGCTTTATTTGACCTTTTCGACCTTCACGTAACATTCTTAGTTGTTTTGAAATGCCAGCACGTATTTAGATGCATGAGATATTCGAATGAAAAAAAGGCTTTATTTACCTCACAGAAATAAAGGGATCGAGCCCTTGGTTCGATCATCACTTTGCTCATCTCAAAAGAAATAAATCAAGGACCAAGCCTGTAATTCAAAATCTAAAGATGTTCCTTAGGGAAAAATAAAGGAGAAATTCCGCTCACTTTAAACAGATATGCTATAATGATAGCTCAATTTATAAAGATTCTTATTTTGATAGGTATCAAGATAATTGGAAATTGGGAGGACTTAAAGAAGAGAAAAATAAAAAGACTTATTTCTAGGTTGAAAAATATATTGTGACTTTTCTTTTCAATGATAAAGAATGGAATTGTTCATTGTGATATATAAAAAATGATTAGTTTGAACATACTATACGAAATAAAATGTCATAATATTTTTTTTATACATATCCAAGTAATGGGAAACAAAAAATATCTTTTAAGTATCCATCTAGTTTATCAACTTTTCAAGAAATGATAAAATGAAAAATGTCTTTGTACATGACACAAAAAAAAAAAAAAAAAGGTTATCACCAATGCAAAAGATGCATTTTGCTTGAAGCTATTATCTCTAACATATTTCAAGTAACAAAAAAATGATAATAGTACCTTTTAGGGTCATCCATTCATGAACCCTTTTTCCTGTTTCATCCTTCTTTTTTAAGTCCTAAAAAGGGGTTGAGCTCATTGTTATATAGTTTCATAAGCCTCTGATAATAAAAATATTAACTCACTTAGAACTAATTTTAAGGAACCTCTTCTTGAAAAATTATCATATTCGATTTGCCTTCCAATCTTTCTACCATAGCTTCTCGGTATGTATTATGATGTCTTGTATCTCCAATTCTAAGTAATCAGGTTTGAACCAACTAAAAAGGCAAAGTCAAGAGCAACTTTCAAGGATTTTAATGGGACCAAAATAGTGTTGGAATAAAGTTCGTGCTAACCGATCCATCAACCTAGGCTGACTTTGGGCTAGGCCATGAGTTAAATCTATGCTAATTTAGGTCAGGTCTGAATTTAAAGTTAATTTCCCCCCCGCCCCCCACCACCCAAAAAAAAAAAAAAAGAATCAGGCTTACTTAGCATGGCCCAGACTTAGCCCAAAGCTCGAGCCCAAAGAGGGCCCAAAGTATTAACCCTTAATCCGGCTCGAATCTAATCTGAAAAGCTTAAAATATAATAAATCTTTAAATTTTATATTAGACTTTCTGTTAATTGTGTGAGAATAGCTTTTCAAGCTAATGCAAATTTTCTTGAGTGATTAAGTATAGTTTTAAATATTACCTGTTTTTGTGTAAGCACTTAAAAATCGAAAAGTAACTCTATCAATCTACTTTTCAAATGGGCTGTTGTGGATCGACCTAATTAGGTTTTAGGTTAGGCCTAGGCTTGAGCTTAAGTCGGGCTTGGGCCTGGATTTAAAAAACATGGGCTTGAGCCCAACTTGAAGCTCGAAAAAGATTTTAGTTTGAGCTCAGACTAGGATGTGGCCCAACACAACCTGATACACTTCCAACCCTAGACCAAAAAAAGGACCATTTCCATGCCCATTGTCTAATTTGTTTTTTTCTTATAAATAATTAAAAGATATTTTAGATGGCATAGTAGTTTCAAATCATGCATTAAGATTTCATGTTTGGTGGTTGAGATGAATTCAAGTGGCCCTTAGCTTTTTTTTAATGGAGTCTAGTTAATGAATATGTTGCACCTCAAATCTAGCTTTATTAGGTCTCGTTGATGAATATGTTACACCTCAATTCTAGCTTTGGTCAAATACAGATACGGCCACACATTCTCTGAGTATCGTTTCATAGAACATGCATGGCCTATCTTTTATCAATTTTCATAATAATATAATATATTATTTTAATATTCAAAACCAAAGAGCACGGTAAAAATAAATATAGTAATAAAACTGTTCAATTATAACTTTCTTTACATTTTAGTTATAAGAAATAATCCAATTATTCTAAGCTGCTCGGATTCTTGCACGCATCCCTTTGTATTCCGATCCCGCTCATCCTGTTGAAAAGGCAAGCAAAATAATATATAAGCTAACAACTCAATACAGGCTCTTATCACTGGTTGAACTAAACATATCTAAGTGTACAAAACATGAACTTAGATGCAATAGGTTTATTAGTCACACAATAGAGTAGTCTATTGAGTCTTGGATAAAATTTCATGAATAGCATACCAAGCAGACTATAATATCAATTTCCAAAATAATCAATGCATAGATTTAGAAAACTCTTTTCTTTTTAATTTTTAAAGTATATCCCTATCAAATTGCTACAACTATGACCATGATCAATCCATGCAACATCAATAGAAACCAGCTTTTGAACATAAACCATGTCAACAATGGTCATGAGCTAGTGATAGCCATACTAGCTTTGCCTAAAATGAAACTAGCTTTGAGCTACAAGAATGATATATTGATGAGTAGCATGATCCAATAATCGCCCCATTAGCCAGGTCCAAAAGAAAAGTTGTTCGGATATATCTACAATGATCAAAACCAGAGCAACTTGAAATGCATAAAAGTGCAGCATCCTTTATTACTGAAGTCTTGCTGTTTACTGGTAGAGTTTGTAAAAATATCTCAAGGAAAAGCAGGATAGCCTTCGGTTCTCATGAGCTGCTGTTCCATGCATGTACATCCTTCGGCACATGCTCCCATTCTGACAACGGGCTACCAGACCCTCCTGCAAAGTTTTGTTTCCCCGACTGATCAGGGATGCAAGACCGAGCGACTGGACCCATTTACTGTGCACACGGAAGATTCTGACCATTGACTCTGCATTGTTGTTTGGATACAGTACATCTTCATCGTCACGATTTCCATCAAGATGCTGGATGTTGGACCCGCACTTTAGCACCGAACTTCTTTTGCTGGTTTTCTGTTCAGCAAAGAACTGTTTGTCTCAAGTCATCAAGCTTTGTTAAAGTGCAGTTCTCTGACTACTGCCTAGCAGTATTTTCACCACTTGAATGACAGCTGCAGCACATGGAACCTTTTCCTCCCAAGCACCCTTCAACATCTGCAGAGTCGAGAAGATTTAGATGCTCCCCCAGTCGGTAGAGTTTAAATTATGAATCCATCCATTTAGAATTCTGACTCTAGCTATAGTAGAGGAATCGACCTCATCTGCCCTCTTTGTCTTTTACTTCACGGGGCTTCCAACAACTTCTAGGTTTGCCTAGCGGATGACTTGATTCTACTGTTAGGTTTTTTTTTTTTTTTTAAAAAAAAAGCAGAATCTTTTTAAAAAATTAAGGTGCTTTTAAAGATTGAACTGAGATATCATATATACTTCAAAAGTTGTCTCCATCTCTAATAAAAAAATTTTAAGTATTAAATTAGGGAATAAATATTATATATATCCTTTTTATTGAATATAACTTAAAAATAAAACCTTATCATTAGATAACAGACACATGTCAAACAAAAAAAGAATAAAAAATCGATTCTAACCCAAAACTGATCCGGAACTAAATCGGTTTAATTGGGCCAGTTCTAGTTGGCTTCAAAATATGATCAAATCAGTTCTAGATTCAAAATTCTAGAATCAAAACTGATTGGGCTGGTTCTACTTTCTAGCCTAGAATCAGCCCAATTTACAAAATTTTTATTCTGCTGACTAAATGCCAAATCAAAAATCTTTACTGGCAGCTACTTCACTCCAGCAGTATTTTATTTATCTAAGTTAATGGTGTATGCAAACTCCTTTGTTCCCATGAAGCCTTCAGAATCCAGAGTCAAGTTTTTCTAGATAGTTTTATCTGCACCAGTAACGTCTGAAGAATCCACCCATCCTCTTAGAAGTCCAAGTCTAGCCGTAACAGAGGAACCCACCTCGTCCGTCTCATTTATGTTTACTTCACTAGTTCAGTCCAGCTGCATTTTCACTATCTAAACAAGGACTGCGTGCAGCTTCTTTTGTTCCCACGCAACCTTCAACATTCATGCAGTTCAAAATTTTCAGGCACTCCTCCACGTTACTACATTTTAAATTATCAGAGCAACCTTTTAGAACTTGGAACCTAGCCAAAACAGAGGCATCAAGTTCATCTGCCCAGTTTGTTTGAACTTCACAAGGTTTCTTGTTACTGTTTTTGCCTCCATCAGCCGCCGGGGTTGAAGTATTACGCTAGTTCTCTTCAGCCTTGTTTATTGGTCCATCATTCCTGTTGAGGTAGTTCATGAAATTCAAACTTCTTAGTTTGGCCGGTTGGCTGTGAAGGCTTCCATCCCACATATGATGAAGCACGATAATTTGCTGTAATGAACTCCAATAATCACCAATAAATCTTCAGTTCATATCAAAATTTTAACCTTTTTGATGGCTCCCATCATTTTCCATCCTAAGCTTCTCATACATGCAAGTTCCTGTTTCATTGAACAAAATGCAACTTATATGACTCAATCCACAGTTTCTTTTACAATAGAATCTCCTCTTCCTGGTTAAAATCTCCCCTTGTATTTAAGTCCTCCAGATAATGAATAAACATGCATCATGCATGCTGATAGGAAGAAAAGAGGTCACAGAGACAATGGTGTGATCTCAAGTTCAAGCTGTACCTGGGCCATGGGTGTCCTGGATTCTGCATAAAAACTTTCAAAATCATTGACCTCATCATTGTCCACACCAAGCTCACCACAATGAATCTTACGTGTCATGCCTTTGGCAACTTTCAAAATCATTGACCTTATCATTGTCCGCACCGAGCTCACTACAATGAATCTTATGCTTCATGCCTTATCATAACTTTATTGTTGCTCGTTTCTGGACCATTATCAGTATTTCAAACTTCAACCTGAGATGGAGCAGCCTCAATCCCAAAAAGAATAGAACTTTCCACGGCAACATCCTGAGAACAGTCATACAGTGAATTTGGTGTACATATCCGTGCAAAATGAACACATTTCTGAAGCATTAAATAAAGCAGACAAAATCTATACTGGATAAAAGAACCCTTTTTACTATCTAACTTGCAAAAGGAAATCTGTGTTGAATATTTTCCACGCAAGATAACAATTCCATGATGAGAAAAGAAAACAAGTGTGGGGAAATACACAACAGACAATGAGGTCAAACTTCTGTCTTGTTGTTGGAAGATGTGGCATTACAACTCCCAAGCTTTAATTTTTCCTCACATATAAAAACCGCACAAAATATAAGACAGGCTGAGGGGATATAAAAGGAGTCCATTTACACGGACATATTAGGCATGCTTTGCCAGGTAGACAGCATTGAACGTTGCAACCAAGATCCCTGATGAAAAAACACATATGGAGCATGCAGTATGTCTAGATTGTGAACATTATCATCAGATTCTAACAATAGAAATTAAATAGTTGAGATGAAATGGCACCATCTTATTCTTAAGAAGATGGCTTCACATGTATATGCAACAAATTTTCCATCTTTTAGATAGCTAATATAATTTTTTTTTTACATTGATTACATTAAAAATGATGAGCCCTCCATGTTTTGCGATCCACATAATGTCCCTATTAACAGAATCTTGCTGAATTTAAACCCCTACCATAATGTTTCATTACCGTAAATGGATCTGGATTGGATGTCCTCCTTTAAATATTATGGTTGGACATGTTTTCTAACAGCAACATGCACCAGAGGCTATCACACATTTGGTACCCTTCATTGTCACAGCCACCACAATAGTATTAACAATAAACTTTGCAGCAACCAAATTTCTCACTGCCTACTACCCCATCGAGCGCTGCTCCTCCATAATGACCACCATCCATTCAATCCACACCTTCACCACCAGCAGACTGTCACCGTTTATCCATGACGGTTGCCAGGCCCACCATTTCAGCACTCCTATTAAACCTCTTGCATTCCAACAAGATGAGGACTTTGTCAAGGGGGATGGGATGACCAGGCTGCTATGGAGGACCAACTAGGCCTCTAACCCATATCATGACCTCACCAATATAGAATCAAAATTTCATGAGATTGAGAGACTTTGCTTGGGAACTTGAAAGGAACATCAATGATGTATTTGTCACCTTCAGCACCCATCTAGCAAGCTCAAGGCCAAGTTCATAAGCATGAAGATAGGACGACATAACATGAGACTAAGTTAGAGGAACTACAGGCCAAGGTCACAGGCTATGGAATCATACAAAACCACAATCACTCTCGAGGAGAAGGCAGTGGCCTTCCAAGGTCTCATAATAATGGATGCCCAAGAATTGGGTCCTAGAATTGATATGCTCCTACATAGCACAGATGAGAAGTTGAGAACCTCATCATGGTGGTGAAAAACTAGTGTATCAAGGTTGAGACAAGTGTTTGATCCACTAGTTTGGCTCAGATGTAGCAGAAGATATAGGCCCAAATCCCAAGATATCCCTCCCATCGACAAATTCTTAGCACACAACCAAACAAATAAGAAGCATGGTGGAATAAGTTCTGCATAAAGTTCATATGGTCCGTTACCAAGAAGAATCAAGAGGATTGGCTCTTTTCCTTAGATGGATTGCAATCATGAGTGACTCAAAAGTTTCAAAGTTCTGTGACCTACAATTTGAATATTGCCATGGCTAAGGTCTATAGTAAATTGGATCCTCTAGTTTCCAGCCACCAACGCTATACATAAGAAAAGCTGAGGAGAGAAAGGAAGCTACCCACTAAGAAGGATCCCATGAAGACCAAAATAAGGAAAACCCATCAGTTTCCAATAAATGACCTTAGTTAAGTCCAAGCCGAGGAGAGCAAGGGTATGGAGGGCCCAAGGATCGGTGCACCTTGGCTGCTCAACATCTTGAAGTGGCAAAAATGTACCAAAATGCTTCTTAAGAAATCATGCACTTCTTTTTAGAGAAACAAGGATCAATGTACAGCAAAATTATAATGAGGCTCCCATAAGGAAACATGCTCATCTTTTTGGAGAATTTAGTAAGTGGAAGGAAAGACTTCAGGTACCATTGACAGAAGCTGCAAGAGAAGATTTGGAAAATTAAAAGCAACTTTTGATAGGAATTATTGGCAAACTGAATTAATAAAGCTGACCCCAAATAGCTGGATGAGTCTTAATGGTATACAGGTGCAATCAATCAAAAGATTGAAGGTGGAGAATTACTTGGGCAGGGTGACACTCATCAACTATGCATCATGACAAGATGATGCTATCTTTTAGAAAAGATTGCTCAAGGACACAATGTATGTCTTCCGCAGTTATAACAGTTGCTTGCATCAATTATCCACTCACTCCCACATGCAAGGAAGCAATGGCATCAGAAAAAAAGTTAAACAGTTGATGATCCATGCCCTCATGTACCACTATCCATAAAAATGCATTATTCCATCAAATTAATGAATTCAAGGTTATCCTCAAAAAGGACTTCTATATCTTGATAAAGTGGCTCTCATGCAGTAATTGGGAACCATTCATATAATGGAGAAGTTACATTAACATGATCTGAAAGCGTGTGAAAAAGTAAATGAGGACCTTCCAAACTCATAGCAAAGCAAGGGCCTCAAGAAAGGAGAAATAATATAACCAGCCACTCCTAATCAAACTGAATAGCTCTTGAAGGAAGCCCTCCACCTAAAACTAAGGGCATTCTTAAAGTGTTCAAGAATGCTAAGCTTGAAAAGTTGCCTGGAAGTCTTCAACCTTATAGGGAAATTGACAATGACATCCAAGTTGGAGCTGGAAGCAAATCAGTCAACCTAGCACCTAGAGACACAATAAACCACTTATATGTAGCATTCACGCATCCACCGAAGACACATTTAAGTCTATGTACCTATTTTACAAGGCTAGTCGTGAGTTAATATGTTCACATAACTACCAAAGAGCCAATGAGGCTGCCACAAAGAAAAAAGGATATCTAATTCCTCATAGCTCTTTGATTAGAATATTTTTTTCAAAGTTCAATTTAAGTTGAGATATTCTTGAGTGGAGACTGTGAAATGGTTGAGACAACAATGCATACAAGTTCTAGGAGTTTGCAATGATGTTATTCTAGCTAGCTTCAAGCAGATACAAACTCAAGTACAAGCCCTTTTGGCCCTATATGGCAAATAACAACCATCAAAGAGCATACTCAACATCTAATCTAGCAAAAAGAATCCAAATCCAAGGTTCGCTGTACCAAGAACTAATACCATTTCAATATCAAACCGGTATGGTTTGATATGAAGCGTACAATACTGAAATGACGATGTATCAATCAAGTAAACCGAGAGACCCGAACTCATAAACCACACCATAACAAGCCGAACCAGGTGGTTCGACATGATATGAGAGCAATTCAAGGCAGTTCAGCCCCTATGCCAAGGCAGTTCAAAGAAGCATTTCTTTGCCTCAAAATTGTCTTGTCAAATTGGGTAATAACTTGGCATGAAAAGGCGTAGTCATCTAAGAGAAGAAAGCTCCTTCACTGGTGACTAAGCCAAAACATTTTTTAGAGCTTGTTAACTAATATGGTTCGTTCATCAGATTTCAGTATTGATGCCATCAACTAACTTTTCGAGAAAATGATTGCACGATATGAGTCACAAGTGGAAGGAGGAATTTTGGAACTAAAAAAGGCCATGGTAAAGAAGATGATAATGAAGTTGTTAGATCACACCATCTGGATGTGTGAACAAGCAGATCAAGCTTTACTATAGTTAAGTTATTGGCACATGATGGACAACTCATGGATTACAAGTTCCAGAAGCTAGATGCCAATAGAAACATCAGGATAAGGAGACGATAGTTACAGTAAATTGTCTAAAAGAATTGAAACTACCTACTCACCCTCAAACTAAACCGTTGCTGAAAGCTATTTCCAAACCTGGTAGGATAACTAGCACCATTACAAAAAAGTACATAAAGTGAACCCTCATGACATTTATATAATAACCAGCACAAGGATCAATGCTTACATCTTCAAAGCCCCACAAAAACTTCAGTTAAAACTTTAAGCACAGTGCAATTAGATAAATCATTTCCACCAACCAGTTCTCTCATTTATGAACATCAGTACTCGATCTTCATCAAGAAAATCAAGCATGTAGTTACAGATACATCTTTCCTTTTTAGATGTTTATCATGATAATTGAACAGCAAACCACAAATATTTGAAATTACATATCTAGCTAGATTATTTTGCTATCCTCTGAATTGATTATTTTAGCAAATAGTACTTGTAGAAACATCTTCATCAACATGATTGAAATCACTCACTTTTAAAGTTAAGAATAAGTGTCAGTGCCCTCTGCTGCCTTGAATCCATTCTAAAGATTGGTCTTCTAATATCAAGTAAATTTTTCCTATGGAAGATTTCAATAGGTGAAAACTACATAAACTGCTGACTATGTTAAGAGCCACTGAAACAAGTACATACATAACATCGAGCCAATGTAGCTATGTTAAGAATTTCAATTTAATTATGAAAATCCATTTCCTGACATCATGAAACTATGATAAGGTTTGATAACAGATAAAATATGTGAGAATCACCTTTCTGTTCTTGACAAGGCAAGCTTTGAGATTGCCAATTACCCAATGAAGAAACTCATGCTCATGCTCATTCAATTCATTGACATCTCTGTGGAAATGATATGAAATCACTTCTGATAAACCATGCATTGCCTTAACAAGAGGTTCAGAATCTTTTCCTGGGGAGGAACATAAGCCTGCAAGATCAGACAAACCTACTGGTTCAACATTTTTACTACGAATGGCAACTCCAGAAGAAGATAATTTCATGATGCAATTCTTGCACAAAGGACTAAAATCTGATGAGTCATCTTGATCTGCAGCCTTAACATCTACTCAGGATCTGCGATTCCACCTGCCATTGTGTTATGATTGGCAGAAGAAACATCCTCTTCTTGACCTAATTTTTTCATGGCAAGATCCAGTCCAGAAACTGTATCTAGATATTTTATGGCTTCATTATTCTTTTCTTCAAGAATGTTTGCTACTTGACTGCCATTCTCAAAGCCAGCCTCTGCATAACCTGAACATTCTCCTTTACTATCTTCAAATGCATACATAGCAAACTAACCAATGAGGGTTCTCTTGGATAATATAAAGAAGGATCTTTCTAGTTCTCCCTGCAAACTGAACTTTCAACATGTTCTGAAGATGGAATTCCTACATATTGGACACTGACTCGATGCCTTTGACCTTGATCCGAATCATTGCAGCCTTTTAATTCCCTCACTACAAGACAACCATCTTCTTTGTCTCCAACACAAAATGGATATTGATGAGAATATGGAGCTCCTTTCCAACATGGTGAATCCAAGGCAAGACTGTGCTGATAAAGTGCAAAGAAGTCTGCACAGAATTATAAAGTTCAATAAAAGCAATACCAGAGGCAAAAGAACTAGTGAGGCTCAACTGTGGACTTCTTAACCTTCATTTTGCCTCCGAAGAACAAAACACAAGATTCCTAATCATTGGACCATGGCACACAGAAAAACCATTTTTCATTGGAGAAACAATCACAGAAATAATGAAGTTTCTTTTCATATTCCCACAGCAATGCTTCACTTGTTAACCTCTTCAGCAATTTGATTGACACTAGGCTCCTTAATTGGTAATAGACTTCGCTTGATTTGTAATACAGTCAAAATAATCAATATTGATCCCATATAGATTCACAAGTTGAATCATGGAATCTCCATTTTCTGACATTACAGTATGTCAGAATACACTGATATTCAATCAACAGATCATGTACTGGGATTGAGGCAGAACATGTTGTAGCTGGATTATAAAACATTGGTTTGGTTGAACATGAAGTAATTTGTGCAGTATAGCTATTAGTAGGGCTTAAATTTAAGGCCTCACCTTCACATGTCTCCATCATAGATGTTGGCTTTGACTGAGAATGAGACAGTCTGTCAAATAATGCACTTGGACCCAGAAGGGATGATCCAGACTCATCAAATGGGGTTCTTGGATTCTCCTTATAAAATGCTAGATACTTATGCCTAGCCATCCAGAGTTTTCTGATCCAAAGTGAAGATTTCTTCTAAGAAAGTAGCATTCTTCCCACTATAAACATGAGAAGCATCTTCACATTCCGTTAGACCTTCAGCAGCACCTCCCGCAAGATGTCACTGGCAGATACCAGAAAATAAACATGAAGCATTGATAAACCACATATGGATATTATTGGAATTTAATTATACCACAGAATTATAGGAATGCAAGGAAGGAAATTTCAAATAGTTCAACAGAACTATCACAAGACATCAGATTACTATGAATCTTCTTAGAATGCCATGTCTTGATTATATGTAAGTATTATGAATAAGAATAAATAAAAGAAGTGAATCATGCGCCTCACTAATGAATGCCAGGAATTTTCTGGTCAGTATTGTTCAAGTAGATGTGAAGTGCATGCAAGAAGAAAGGACAGGGAACAATTTCTCACATCACCATCAATGCAGCAGCAATTACCATCCAGCAAACAAATCGATTACCAGGAATTTGGAATTCCTGGTAGTGGAGGATTTGATAGAACACAACAAAATACATGTGATCATCAACATCAACTGGAGACTGATGAAACTATGGTGATTACGTGGATATTTCTCCAGTGAAATTTTATGTAGACCATGATTCATTCATTGGAAATCTCATAAAGTGTTCACACAATGCAAAATGTGGGTTAAGCACACAGCTGATGGTTTTGATAAATTTTAATTTTTAAGGGTTTTATAAAGTTATAATAGTTGACCATAATGCAATAAGAAGTCCCATGTACAGAAGGTTTTTGCACATGTTTTGTTGGCCATCCCATGTATTTCAGTCCACATGTTTGTCTCATGTCAGTTGTAATTAGCTCATATAGGAACCATCTAAGTCTCTCCTTTTTCTCTCTTTTTTTTTTTTTCTTGCTTGCCTCCCTCTTCTCTAAGTGGGTAATTTGTTTTATTGGTAAACCAGATGGCTAGGCCCCATTTAGTGCCTCTTCTTTTCCTTATCTCTTCCTCCATTCTCTTCTTCTCTCCAATTTTTCTTTCATCTTCTTCATTTTTTTTCTGGTCTCACTTTCTTAAGCATCGAACACTACAATCTGAAAGGAAGCAAGTACAAATAAATTAGTCATTCTTTGCTATGGGACTGTCATACAACATATACTATAAAATCTTCACCTACTACATGGTACCAAAGTGCCACATGCCTTCACATTTTATCCTTTTTCTCTTGATTCATTCACCTCTCACTGGGACAATATAAGCGCAAATTTGATCTGAGACTACTTGCCCATGATTTTTTCTTTCTCTTTCGCTCATGGTCTACTAGGGTTATAAATCATAAATCTCATGTTTAAAAAACCTTTTAGTTTACCGACTACAGAGGACTGCCATAAAAGGGATGACTATTCATGAAGCATGGAAGTATGAGATTTGAAATTTGCTTGATATAGCTTGCAGTGTTATTTTCTATATGTTTGCCAAGTGCTTGATAGTCAAAATGTTTGTCTACAGCCGCCTACCAGCAGTATCGCTAATTTCTTCATGTGTTTCTACAATACACAGCTCAAACAGGTACAAGAATCCAAATAAGAAAAGGTCTCTCCATCAGCAAGGGCAAAGTCATGATCTACTTCAAGTCTTCAACAAAAGTTTTGCAAGAAAAAACCTCCTCATGCTGGAGAAGAAGGCAATTCCTTGGAGTCTATGAGGGTACTTAATTTCAATTACCTTGGAATTCACTTACTGGAGAGAAGAAGGCAATTCCTTTCTCCCATTAAAAGAGTCTACCAACTGGTATGATAGACCAAGACATGGATGAAAATAGGCCAGGTCAAGTCTAAGCCAAGGTCAGGATTGACCAGATGAAAAGCTTTTACCAGGCTACAGCCAACCTCAGCAAGTTTAGACCCATTGATTTCAGACCCTATCTCAGCCAATCTATCCTGTTGACCACCTGGATGATCCAACCCTGGCCACCTGGTCTGGCCTGATTTGCCCCCTCGATGTCTACCCAATCTTAGACATTTGTGACCTAACAAAGATGAATAAAAAATTGAAAAAAGAATGAAGAGACAACAACACAATAAACAGTGAGATGAAAGAACTCTCACCCGTCTTCGTTGCTTTATAGGTTACAATACCAACAAACAAACGCAAGCACAATGTGGCTTCCAATTTGAGTGAAACAAGAAGTTTAAGGGTAAAATTATTTCTGATATTACATCATTGCACATCCAACAGGTTTTTCAAAGTCCTTATCTGTCAGAGAAGAATGCTATAGGAGTGAAAATATCAGGAGGTTTGTCAAAGATGGAGTTGATTATCACTTTTGTCCCACCAAGCATATGGAGGAGCTGTTATCATATTGGTTCCTGCATAACAATCAAAGAGCATGGTCAATGCAAGCAAGAAATTTTTTTTTTTTTTTAACTCATTTTATAAGAAATTGGTATGTAATCTCAATTAACTGATCATGGGACCTACTGCAGGGGCTATTTGTCTCCTTAAAGAACAAGAGCTGAAATTAGTGCTAGCATATTTTCTAAAAGCATTACCAGAACCTAAACAGCAGCCTCCAATAGGAGATATGCAGCATAGGATAGTCTAGTTTTCTAATGTTCCAATTACAAACACTGGTACAATAAAATAGAAAGTTAGATTTATTGGAGCAAAGATTGATGTGTTCTATAGGTCATTACCAATGGGCTCTCATACTTATCTGGTATTAGGCCTCATTTGGTTGGAGGAAAACAGGCATGGAAAATAGATATTCTCATAGAAGTAAAAAAAATTCTCTTATTTGGTTGGAGGTTTCAAATGGGACAACATTAAAGAGAACTTTCCATTGAAAGCTACTTCCAATTTCCATACCGAAAGTGGCTACCCATGGGGGACATAGAAAAGTGACCTTCCCATGGACCAAAATATTGGCTAAAAATTTTGATTCCAACAATCTTCTTCAGCCCATAAAAAACCTTTTTTATTCAAGAATTCATATATATTATAATTAAATCATAATATTTATTATAATATTATAATTGTATTGCTAATTATTATTAAATTAGATTTTATTATCTTATATTATTATAAGATTATTATAAAATAATATTGCATTATATTATTATCATATAATCTTATAATATTAAATAATTTTATATTTGTATAAAAATAATATTAGGACATTTTTTGTACTTCAAACATGGCTAGTTTGAGCCAACAAACTTGCATTTTACGTCTAGAGGTATGTATGATATCATCTATTTACTTCTAGGAAAGTAGGTGGCCAATTAAATATGTGTAAGTCAGGAAGGTATGCCTTTAAGCCTCTTTCTCATGATCAACCAAACATACCAAAATCATTGTTCTAAGAATCCACTTTTTAGGAATACATTTCCTAGGTATACACTTCCTAAGAACCCATTACCTGAGCATTCTATTTTTGTTTACTAAATGAGGCCTTAAAAGGTATGGTATGTGGCATAGGGGCATTTGAACAAAAATAGTATTAAGACAAGGTATTCACTCCCTTGTATGGTTTGCTTGATCAATTGAAGCAAACTACCCATTTTAGTAAATAGATTTCAAATCTAGATTTTGGACAAGGATATTTGAAAAATTGCTGTTAATATAAAACATGGGTTAGAAGATGGCTAATGATGCTTCTTAACCTTAATAATGCACCTGCTACTCTTATGCACTTGACTAATGTCATGTTACAGCTTGCTTGGACAACGGAGTGAGCCTTTGATGCTATCTCAGTTTGCAGTCATACATGAGAAGCACATGTGAGACACTTTAAAGACTTTTATGAAATTCAATAAACGCACAACTGAAATTGAATATGAAAAATGTGAATTTGGACAGTGACCTTTGGCCCATTAGAGACACATCACTAGCAATGCAATGACTCTACATACTAGCCAAGATCGCACAAAATGACTGGCTTACAAAGCTTGATCAGTGCAACACAATATCTCAGAAAACTTGTCAGGACTACGCTCAAATAGTTATTCCATAATTGAAGACAATTACAAAAGGAAAGGACATTTCAATGGGGTAACAGAAGAGGAGACATTTTAGTTATTGGAAAGGAAAACTACTGATAGCATATTTGGTATCATCAAGAGTCAATTGTTGAATTTTGAATTTCCTACCTATGATAAAGAATTATATATCATACTACATGCTGTTAAGAAATGAAGACACTATCCTTGGGGGCAAGGAAACCACAATGCATCTAAATCATGGGCCATTGAGTACTTGCAAACTCAATCTAAGCTGCAAAAAAAGCTTCTTTCCGAGGTAATGTGTTTCTTTCAACAATTCAATCTCCTACTCAAATACATGAAGACTAAGCATAATCAAGTAAAAAATCATGTCGCCTCAATGGGCACTGAATAGTATTTTTGCATTTATGATGGCCTCGGTGAGGGTTGCTTACCATCACCCATGCACCTAGATGACCACCCATAAAAACTATGTAGTAAGCTGATTTGCTGTGATCGCCCTCTGCAAACACAAGTTTAGTTGTTATGTGCTTCAAAGACATCCTGGCATGATGTTTTCAGAAGCAATATCTTGAAGATGGTGATTTCAAACAAACAAACAACCAGTTTGAGGAAGAGGATAATGTTGATAGAAATGACTGGCTTGCAATTTACAATTTAAGGATGGAAAGATGTGAATTCCAAAGGACAGCCAACTGAGGCTTATCACAGAAGCTTGTACAACTTTATTTGTAGGGAATGTTGGTAAACATAACATGCTGGCAAATTTGCAGAGGTATGTCATTGGCAAACATGCTAGATGATGCAAACTCTAATATATAAGATGATGTCAACATTAATAAGCTGAAAATAATTGCAAGCTTTAGGCTATATATATGTGAGATTCTATTTCTACTTGTCCACCAGAAACACCTACGTGGATTTTCTTGGTGAACTACTAGATAGTAAATTTATGATTATATCTTTGTGGTTACGGTTGATAGAGTAAGACAGCAATCGTGATTACCTTTAAAAAAACGTTGGATGCCATCATAGAAGCAGACTTGTTCTATATGCATTTTCAATTGTACAAAAAATATATCATTAATGATTCTGATACAGGGTGTTTTGAGTACATGAGATACATGATGGAGTACACTAGACAAAAAGATGTCAAAATCTGCTGGTTTTTCGTCCACAAGCACAAATATATATATATATATATTAAAAAGACCATATCAAGCGCTGCAGGGAATTGCTCAACAAAACTATCTTTTTGGAGGTTTTTGAAAGAAAGAGAGGGAAAAAAAAAAAAGGCCACTTCGTAATCATAAATCTATGACCTTTAAAACAATTATCAAACAAATATGAGAAAGGGTTTTAACCATAGCAAGTAATGTATTATTTCACACAAAAGGCGACGAGAGATACCGTCACAGGCCCAGTAAGCCGAAAAGGGATCCATCCAAAACGAATTACCATCAAAACCCTTCTCTCTTTCCCTTTTCTCTCCAAGAAAGGGTCCGCACTGAGGTCTAGCTATCCAGGCCTGGCAAAGGTTTCAAGCCATCATCGCCGGATCCCGGCAAGCCACTGCCCACCGGATCATAACTAGGGTAATACGGAGTGGCGGATTTGAAGACACTCCTGCTCGGTATAAAGCAGAGACCAGGATAAGGGAGGACAAGCGGGAAGGCGCGGCGGTGGAGGAGGAAGGCCAGTCGCCGGCAGCGGAGATCGGGTGAGGGAAGGCGGCGTAATGGCTATCGACAGTGAAAGGAGAAACCAACGGAAGTAGGATAGAGGAGGAGGAGGAGGAGGAGGAGGAGAAGGAAGAGGGAAGTTGTGTGACGGTGGCCCGCTGCCGGACGGGATCACTGGAGGCTGGGTGCGGAGAGCCCTGGCAAGGAGGGGAGCACGAAGATTCCAAGAATTCTGAATCCAGAAATGGGTACGGGGGGAGCGAGGGAAAGCATCGTTTGACGCATTGGATTGAGGAAACCGTTGCAGGGTCCCAAAATGGGAGAAGTTGGTCCAAGAGATCGGTCGGTTCGCCGTTTGAATTTAAATGGGCCAATTCGGATGTTTCGGCCTTTTGATCAGATTGGCTCCGAATTCTTTTTTTTAATTCACAAAAATATACATTTTTTTTTTTTTTCTATCATATCATTAAAAATTCTTCAAATTTTTAATTAATATAATATAATCCGTCATACTATAATAATATTATTATATTAGATGTTGAATAATTGATAGATGTAGAATAAGTGATAATAAAATATTCTTAAAATATTAGAAACAAAAAATATAGTACTTAAAAATTTAAGAATCAAAATAAATTTTATAAGAGTTTGAGAATTAAAAATATATTTTTATTTTTTAAAAAAAAATCTGCCCACTTTGAGTAATAATATTAGGTTGCGCTGCAGTTTGACATAAATGTATTATTAATTGCCTTGCATTTGTCCTTAAAAGCTTGTATTTTTTAATATTTTTTTTGTTAGTATATTCATGATTATAAGTGTCGTCTATATATTGGAGATAAAGTTAGCGGAGTAACTTGTATTAATACAAGGATTGTGTTCAAACCGCTCAGACTGAGTCCTGTCCTGGTTCTTGAAAAAAAATAAATAAAAGAACGAATATATTGGTTGTATGTGAAGTCGATCACATAACTCCTCACATGAATTCTATAAAGCTAGCTAAAGTAAGCAAATATTATCAATAGGAGGGAGGAATCTGAACGCGAATCCAATGGATCTAGCAGGATAAAACTTCTGATCCATTGTTCTCGATCCAAGCCTCTGAATTCTACCTACGGGCCGAGTCGGATTGTTGTGAGACCGGGCCTTGTCCGATTAAGACAAAACCTGGATCAGATTTGTCCGAATTTGATAATATTTGCATCCTTTAGGGCATGTTCTGAACGTGCTTTTTAGTACAATGGATATTCAATTACGGAGAAAGAGATTAGTTCTACTTTGCGTACCAAAGAAATGAGCTAGAAGTTTTGCATGGTGTTTGTAGGATGGTCGTTACAAAGATTCCATGGGGATGAAAAATATTCCAATGGATATAACATAGCTCACAAACTTGGCAGTTGAGAACTCATGCAGAGCCTTGTCAATATAACTTCTTCTATGAGTGACAAAATTAAGCAGGGCAAATAAAAATAATTTAAACTAAATATAAAATAAATAGGTTTAGATTGATCTTAAATGGATTCATATCATAAACATATCAATACGATTACAACAAAAAATAATCATGCCGTATTACGAGTTGACCCACCTACCCAAAAGTGACAAGTTTAAAACTTATTTAGTTGATAACATATTAAATAAATCATATTAAGTGAATCAGATCATGTCTATTCATGTCAAACAAATTGTGTGTCTTCATATTGAGCGAATCATGTTGTATCACTCTAACATGATTTGTTTATTAAACAAATTATGTGTGTTGTATCGTACTGCACGTATAATAATCGTGTCATGTTCATATTTAAATTTTTGATACGATTAATTAATTATATTGTATTCGTGTCAATTCATGTACTGTTATGCCTTAGCTTTAATACGACAAGAATATGAAACGAAAACACAAATTGCCACCCTATTTATATTACTATGTTTTTTTCATGTAATGATAATAATTAAATCATTTAATGTAAGAAATCCTTACCCTCTCTCATCTAATAAACAATCACACCTTTCATATTAAAAAGTCACCCCAACCTTTAACCAAAAGAGAGGTGTAGCGCAATAAAAATCAGTTTTGGATTTTGTTGCATTGATAGAGGGCATCTGATTTGCCTTGTTATATGGATTTAAATCCACTTTTATTCATTTGTCATTTGTTAGGTTACTATTATTTTAAACATGCTATCGAATGTAAATAAAATACCCTGGTCCTTTTTATTTTATTTTGAATATTTTAGTTGTTTCTAAAATTATAGTTTAACAATATGCATGTCATGATCCAACTTTGCATCTCTATCTTCTAATTCTAAACCAAATCATATCACCTATGTGTTAGGATTTCTCTAAGCTAGCCTCAAGCAAAATTAGTGTTGTACCTTGTTGGATTGAGTTTGGTCAAATTGATTAGGTTATCCCATATTTTTTTAAAATAATTCTTGTAAATAATGCTGAGCTGGAAGTATTCTTAGAAATAATGCTATGATGCCATGTGGGATCCCAACATGGCATCTTCCGGTTTTTTTTTGCCATGTCACGAGCTCCCCTAGTGTTTAGGGATGGCAATTTTCTCTAATCCCCATGGGACTTGCTTTGAATAAGACAGAAATGAGGAAATTTTTTTCCTCGTGAATATAAGTATGAAAAATATTATATCCTTATAGACAAGGATGGAGTGAAAATAGAAAGGACTATCCCTACCCTACGAGATCCCCAATTCTATTATGTAGGTTCTCATATATTTTATATTACTTAAATATTATTATATTATTTTAAATATTATAAATATAGCTTTACATATAATCCTAAAATATCCTTAGCCTACATGTACTCACATCTTTTATATTTATTAAGAATTATAGTTTAATGTCTTTATTTCTTGTAAAGTGACTCATGATTATAAACTTATGTTATATTATACTTTTTAAGATTATGGTTTCATATAGTTCTTATGGATTAACTTATGAAATTTATAATTATGATAAATTTATTTGAATTTATTTCATTTGTTATATGAAACTTTATACTTTATTCTTATTTTTATTTTTAAAACACAGTGAGTAATAATCAAAATAAAAAAAAATAAATATTTTAATATTAAAAATGGAGTCAATGGGGATGGGATACTCGATAGGATATGAATCTTTATGAGAATGAAAATGAAAATCTTATTAAAATTAAGGTAAGGCAAAATGGGGATCTTCGTTCCCATGGAGATCTTGATGAGAATGGGGATGGAGAAATGGGAATAGAAATGTGATGGGGATGGAAATGAACTGGCTTGTTTAACGGATGATTTTAGTTTAAAAAAATTCCACTCATCTTGAAAATGATTTCAGCTTAGAAGAATCTAACTCAAAAAATAAAGTCATTACTATTAAAAACTCAAATTTAGGTTTGCCTCAACTTGAAAAAGTCTAAATGACTCATTCATTAAGTTAGAATGTACAAGATCTTTGCTAAATATAATATTTTTTTAAAATAATTCATGTAAATAATGCTGAGCCGAAAGCATTTTTGGAAATAATGTTTGAAAAGGTAAGTAGGATCCCATTCTAGCTATCCGATATTTTTTTTTTTTTTTTGTTATGAATTAAAATCATTTATTGAATAAATAATTTATTATTATTTTATGCCATAAATTGTTATTATTGTTACTATTACTATTACTAGTTCACCTTGGCGTGCATTGCACTAGCTGCAAGCAAATAAGGTCTGTTTCAATGAATGTTGTTGAAGGAATGTAATCTCTATGGTTGAATTGGCTTGATACTTATGCAAGCATCAAGTCCGTCGGGGTGGCCAAAGTTGGGTGAAAATCTCTGCTTCTGCCCTCTCGGTTGCGCAAAACTGAACATGTCATTGCGAGAGTCAGCCGGAGGCAAATTTGGTTGATTACAAAATGCAACATTAACCACAAATTAGGCAGAACATTCTGATCTCATAAGAATCGTTTGTTAAAGTTGTCAAGTCGTTATGGTATACCAGCAAAAGAAAAAAAAAAAAAGGACTAAAGAGAGATTACACGGGGACATGGGAGGTGTAGCCTTCAAGCAACGCCAGCTGCCTTCTGATATCTGTCACGATCGATGCGTCACCTCCAAAACAACGGGCCATCCAGGATTCGTGCCTCCGAATGGATGGCAGCCCTTGCTTAATTTGTTGTACCTATCAACACATTTATCAGCCTTGTCCTGCTCGCATGAAGCGATGGACAAGACGATGGGCCGTCACCCTTATCTCTTCGCCTGGAGGCCATGTGGGACATATATCTCCAAGCGACTCTGGACCGATAGCTTTATCGAATGGTTGCCGAAGTCGTCTTTCCCACGATGAAAGCGTGCCTGCCAAACTTGATCGACGGGTCACAATCAGCCTTCGTAGAAGTTGGGGTGCGTGAAACTGTGATGCATTGCAAGAATTAGGAAGTTATATTTTGAGATAATGTAATATCCCACAAAAACCACCCTACTTTGCATAAAAGATAATAGGTTAAGATTTATTATAACTTTAGTTCATATACCACCGATCAAAATAGTTTCAAAATTTTAAAGTTATAAAATATTTAACATATTAATAAATTAATTGAATCAGCATATAAATATGAGATATTTTTAAAGCTACATAAATTCAACCTTATAATTGAGTTAGTACGATGATCGAAATGTTAGAGATTTCTGCTTAACTACTTACTAGCTAGTTCCCATGTCTTTGCACTGTCGTTGTTGATGTTTTAATAGGGCTTCTGCAGCAAGCAAGAGAATACCTAAAAAGAGGAACAGACAATAAAGAAATCTTTGCCAAACTTTAAAATATTTATCTTATACGTATTGTTAAATTCTGTAAGACTATAAAAATTATATTTAATGAAAATAAAAAATTAAAAATACATCTATATTAGAATCGTATCCAATATGAAATCATATCTCATCAAATATATGATGATCTTGTAATCATGTCCAATATAAAATCATACCAAATTAAATGTACCATAATTTTTAAATTGTTTAATATGAAATTACTAATGCATCAAATATGAAATTATTCCAAATATATAGTATTAAATATGAAATCATGCCTAATAAATAAATACTGTAGTTTTTAACCTACAGACAGACAGATGATTTCTTGCTTTATTGCTCAAGAGCCAGTATAGTAACTACTAACGCTTCTGTAACAGACGATTCCTTGCTTTATTGCTTGGGAGATCACACCAGTATTGTAGCTACTAACGCTCCTGTAACTTGGATTTCAAGTGGCTACAGGGCTAAAGATTAGCTTCCCAAAGAGCTCCACAAATCAGCTAGCATTTCGTTATGCGACTCAAATCAATTTTTTTCCTCTCTAATGTGGATGCGACAATGAAACCAACATTAAAAAAAAAAAAAAATCTATTATAATTTCTTGATGTGGACGCTGGTGCGGACATCCAAGCAGTATTTTAACCGGCAGCGGTCATGATAAGCGTACCAGCCTTGGACCTCAAACGCTGAAATCATTCAAACGGTTTCATAAATGCTGGTCTCGTCCGCTCGACATGACTCACCGCTGTGCTGCGACCAGTCGGACGCGGTAGAACAGGTCAAAGGCTAAAAGATTACCCTCGACGGTAAACGGAGCCATGCCATGAAACCCATCCTCAGGAAATAGAAAACCGCAGCGTAAAGCGGTAACGCCCACCCAACAAGCTAAGGTCACCTCCCATGGCATTAAGTGAACTCTCACCCACTCATCGAGGTCAAAACTCCCAACCGACAGATCGCCAAGCTAAAGTCACCTCCCAAGGCATTAAGTGAACCCCTCACCGACTCATCGAGGTCAAAACTCCCAACCTCAACCTCGTTCGATCTGAGCCCTGGGCTTAAGATGCGATGTTGAAGCGACGGTGATGGGATCCACGGATCGGATAAGGTCGAGGACGGCCCCCGAAGGCTCTGGGTTTCCCCTGCTGACCGGTTTTGGCTCTGGCCCCCAATTTAAGCTCCCGTGGCCGCCTCATCGCCCACCGGAACCATCGCACTCGCCCCTATATGTTAATATCCATCAGAAGTTTGATTCCTTTATATATATATGTATATAGCGATAGGGCCCAAAAATCCCTCGTAGCGCTTCTACAAGGGGAGGAAAAGAGTCTTGGCTCTCCCATCAGCCGTCGAGAAAGAGGGAAAGAGGGTAAGGGTTTGGAGAAGAGAAGAGAGAAGGCAAGATGATACTGGTGGCGATAGTGGCGGAACTGCTGCAGGAGTACACGGTGCTGGTGGCGAGGGTGCTGGAGCAGCTGCTTCGCGACGCCCCCTTCCCCCGCCGGATGCGCTTTCTCATGCTCAGAAGCCTTCCCTTCGCGTCTCCGCCCGCCCACGCCCGCCCCGCCGCCTCAGCCACCCGCTGATCGGCGCAGATGTAAGGGTTAGGGTTCTTCGCGGCATGGATGAGCTTGGTTTTGGTCTCTTTCTAGTTTTTTTTTTTTATTTTATTTTTTTAATATTAATCTTTGATGTCTCTCGCGGTTGGATTTTTCTTTTTTCATGTTTTTCTTTTCTTGTAAATCATATTATGTGAATCGATTTTGAGCTTCTTGGACTTATTCTTCTTCTGTGTGGAATGATAGTTTTATTTCTGGTTAAGAGTCTCGGTTTTCTGGAGAGGAAAAAATTAGTAGAATTTTAGGGTGAATTGTGCGAAAATAAGAGCAGAAAAAAGGGGGAAATTTTGTCCTGATGATTCTCTAATTCGAACGAGACGGGGGAGTTGTGGGGTATGTAATGCTTTTTTGCGGAAAAGAAGGTATGATGAGGGTCAGTATGGTGGATTGAGAAGGGTTATGTTTGAGTGAAGACGATGATACTAGATTGTTTATCTGTTTGTTTATTAAAAAAAAAAAAAGTATAGTGGATTTTTTCTTTAAGAAAAATGATTTCCTAAGCTTTACCTACCACTACTGGTGCTGAGAGGTATTGAAAGGTGGAATGAAAATAAAATAGAATAGAATGAAACAGGTGAAGAGCAGAAGAGGTGAATTGTTGGAAATAAATAGGTGTCTTCGATGTTGACACCAGCAAAAGCTGGCATTATTGGTATCCACCAAAATTTTATTTACTCCCACCATTCACGCCATCTAACTTCCAACCCTGCTATTTTGGAACGCATGGTTAACCATTCCAAAATTTTATTTACTCCCACCATTCACGCCATCTAACGTCCAACCCTGCTATTTTGGAACGCATGGTTAACCATTCCATGCCTCAAGCTGTTTTTTTTAATTTCATATCTGTAATTTTATTTATTTAGTTTCTTGATACCACGTTAGACCACGTTTTTCTTTTATATTTATGCAATTTTGTTTAGTTTCATATAATAAATTTTTTAACATATATATTCATGTGCAAAATAAAATAATATATATACACACACGTTTTTCTTTAAATTATAATTAATATAATTTTATCTTACGTGGTATCAAGAAACTAAATAAATAAAATTACAGATTATGTGCTGTATGTGTTTGTATTTATATCTATTTAATGATTCAAGAGCTGTTACTCGTTGCGGTTGCCGCTACTGTAAATAAAGCTGGCTAATCCTGTGTTGCTTCCACTGTGTATAAAGTGAGCAAATAATGTATGTAAGGTCGGGAGGAAGTCTGTTGCTGTCCTCGCAATGATCTCGTGGAATCTCGAGCATTCTCGATCAAGCTCGAAAGACAAGTGGATGCTGATGGCAGACAGGATACTCGCACACACCATACCATCGGTGATGATACGAGTCCGAGCCTGCTGACAAAAATCATTCCTTGCCAGATCAGCGAGATTAGCGTGTCACGTTGCGTGAGGGGATTGGTGCTTGCGGCTGTGTTGGTACCTCAAGTTTGGATTTTTTTTCGGCCCGCGCTTGTGAGAGGCCTGGTCCACATCACTGTGTGGTATGCATGATGGATAAACCTGGGATGTTAGATGGCTCTTCCTGTCACCACCACCAGCAGTTATGTAATCCACGTATATAGACTTCCAAAAGTGGGGCTAGAGCTTTTCGATTCAAACATAAATTATAAAAATAATTATTTTTAAATATTGATCAGCAGTGAAAAATAAACGCTACAATGACCATAGAGGAGATTAAAAAATATTGTAATCATAAGAGAAGTAGTTAATTAGTTTTAAGAAACATTATAGTGAGATTTCTTCTAATTTAATTGGTTTGGTTTACATATTGATATCAAAAAGAAAAGAAAAAAATTAAAGATTTAAGGATTTTTTTTTTTAGCACATAGAGGTTCATTTTATCCATTTACTCCTTAATATCATTAAACTATTGGATGAAAAAAATTTAAATTTGTTCTTACGAAAGTAGGATAATTTTGATGGTATCCAAACTTTCATTTGTATTATCCAAAAAAATTGCTATCACGTTAGTTACCATCGCATCTTAATGCTTCATGATAAAGATGGATGAAAGGGATTTTTGTGTCTCAAAATATCTCTTGTGAGGTTTCATGATAAAGATGGATGAAAGGGATTTTTGTGTCTCAAAATATCTCTCGTGAGGTTTTCAGGAGAGAAATCTTATAGGGATCAAACCGAAGAAAGGTCATCGTAATTTTCTCTGAGTTTCACTAAAAATTTTTGGATATGTCATATTAATTTTTGATAATATTTGAAGTCAAATTGATGCACGCACGAAACAATATGATTTCGATTTCGAATTTTATACGAACCAAGATGTGCGATTCGATTCTAATTTCAATGTTGAACCAAAAGTATATGGCAAATGAAAATCCTATGTTATTAATCTTTCATCATTAATACTTGATGAAGCCATCATTATGAATGTTAGGCACGATATGGGGAAAAAAAAAAAAAAGCTTTGTTTTCTAGTTCATGACTATCAGCAGGCTGTAGCTCCTTATGGAGTATGATCACCCCCTACCACCATAGGCTTTAGCGACACTCAAATCCACCCTTGACCTCCCCATTGCATCCACCACCGTAAGCGCCCTCGCTAGCGACCATGGCTCCATTCTCCTTGGCTGATTCCATCCGAAGTTCGTCTTATAGAACCCAAACCTTAGCGATCTTGCCATGATGATCATTCTACACCAGGAAAGATTTACATGCTTGTCCACCCAGCCCTCTCGCTCGCTCCCTAATTGACTCTCCTATACCTACACAGTTAGCATGCCTGATCCACTTGTATAAGTAAACAAGGCCACTAGATGCCAAGAGCTCAGATGCAATGACACTTGGTATAGATACAGCTCCTAGCACAGGTCTCATTGAGGGGTGGGTTTTGGCATGGGCAAAGTGGAGAAAGTTGTGTAGGTAGAGGGGGTTAAAAGTGTGTGGAAGGGGTCAAGATGGGTGGGTGCATCATTGATGTCCATGTTTTGGTGTGGAGCTTGAATCATTAAGGGCTAGACGATGGTAGGGGTGGCCCAATGATGTTCATGTTCTGGTGTGGAGCTCGAATTCTTATGGACTAGACGACAGCAGGGGTGGCCCACCGGGGGGAGGAGGAGGGGAGGCGTGGATGTAAAAGACGAAGGGGCGCAACAAGGCAGGGAAGCGGGTCGAGTTAGAGGCAGCAAGGAGGATGAGATGGCTAATGGCGACCGCAAATTGGACAGGGAGGTCGTAGGAAATGGAGGAGGGGTGGCACTTGAGGTGGGGTTGGGAAGCATGGCCGGGAGCGAAGATAAGCAGTGATGATGGGGTCATTGGAAGTAATAGAAGTTGAAAGATTGCTATTGATATCATTGGAGTAGGAGAGGAGGCCGTAAAGAGACACAGAGAGGGAGCGAAGGGCGAGTAGAGTAGGCAGCATCAAGAATGACATGGTAGAGAAGGGGCACCGGGACAAAAGCTAGGCAAAATAATTGGGCGAGGTGATGGACGTGGCGACTACGCAATGGCCACATCAAGCGGAGAAATTTTTTTCGTCTTCAATTCTCTATCTCCACCTCATTCCTCTCCTATCCCAGCCACACTAATAATAATATATATAAATTTTTAATAAAAATTATAAAAATAATTTTATAGGTATAAAATATATATATATATATATATTATAGTACAGAACTAAATAGAATAAAAATGGAGTGAATCAAAGATATACTTATTTCTATCCCCATCCATTCCTATGAGTGAAAATAAAAATAACCTTCATTCTTATCTTCATCGCTACAAGAATGAGAAATGCTCACTCCAAATGGAATGAAGTGAGATTAGTCCTCACTTTACGTGTTGAAATTGCAATATTTAGAGAGAAGGAGGAAGGCAACTGTTGAGAGAGATAAAAGGGTTTTAGTTTATGACCTATAGTTAAGGCTAATTAATAGAATGACCATTTTCTATCTTGAGTTAACTTAGCTGGGGCTTATGATTAATTGGGATGGCAGAAGGTGAAAGAAACGGATCTGTTTAGACTGAACCAAAAAAAAAGGTTCGTTCCCCCGGAATACTCGTTTCAAGTTTCTCTTTTCCTCCATCCAATCCACTCTTCCCTCCTTACTGCCGATTAAAAAGGTCCGTTCACCCTTTGCAATCCTACACCCAAAATTCTTAAGCGAACAATGATTTAACTCGAGCAAACCACGGTAAAGAGGGTTAGTAGGTCAATGAACCACCAATAGATCGATCAATCAACTCCGTGCTCAGCATTAAGCATCGTGCTAAACCCTTCATACTCCATGCACTGATGCGCCTGAAGTCTTCATTCCTAAAGGTCTCCCTCGCAATGTCCATCTCCTCACTGCATTCTACACACTGTGATGTCCTTTTGAATACCATCCATCAATCAATAAAAGAGATTGTTGGCTTCCTTTCCACTATTACATGAAATTTTTACTTCTAATGAACTCCCATGATTGGCAACGTATTTTGCCTCCTCCAATGACCAAGATCATTGCATGTTTCACAATCTCTTATGTATTATTTTCAGTGGATTGACACAAATGTATCATATAAGTGGCCAAAAGCTTGAAGATTAAGGTGACTTCAACGTTACCATCTGCTAATATTAGGCCAAGGAGTTCGTGCAGCCAGCTGCTGAGCGTTTTGGACAAATATTGCAGCAATGTTGGTTATAGCAAGTCTTAGCAATATAGTAAACTATTGACAAACTTGACTCCTTATTTTTCACAGCAGTCCTTGCCAATGAGAGGAGATGGACATAAGGGTGTGGGGCATATGAGAAGGAAGGGAAGAAGGAAAACAAAAATGGGAAAATTCTGTTGCTGGGCTTCACCTTCACTGGAACGACCACGAACGCAATCTAGTGAGGGAGCTTCTGAGAATTTTTGTCTCTTTTTTTATTATTATTATTAATATATGGACTCAGCCATATATATTGGTCAAAATAATAGGGACCATCATGGCATTAGAGAGAGAAATAGGAATATTTCTTTTTTCGAAATTCTTTATTTGATTCTTGTACCTCTTTTCTCTCAACTTTGTTGCCCCTAAATTTTACCTCTTCTGTTTATCCCTCCTATATTTGTGTTGATTTCAAATTTATTCCAAGATATATATACTTTATTACTTGATGAGAATGTGAAGAGATTTGACAACTCATGATGATAAAATTTTTAATAAAATATTTAACAATGACAAAATCAGTAAGAAGCTAACCAAATCGAAAATCCAAACATTTAATATTGGTCTACATTTCTAAAAGTATGTTAAAAAAAAGAAAAAAAAAAGTTTTGGAGATCTTTAATTGACTCAAAGATCAAGTAGGTGACAAAATTAATAAATTCTTGCTTAGTATGCTTTATTGTATATTTTAGTATAATAACAAATCTTCAACTTTTCACTTTTGTATTCACTTAATATATAGGTAGGATATCACTAAAATAGATGACTAATATATTATTTTTAAATTTTATTAGAGATTTATAATAGTGTATATCATGATTGATGTCTATTGTTAAATTTTTATACCCCATCATTTACATTTTTTAATCATTGATTTTTTATCTATGATTTAATATTTACTTTATAATCTAATCCTAATAAATTTACTCCATATATTTCAATATTTATTTTTTTTTAAAAAAAAAGATGCATGCCTTCTCTAAAGCTAGGAGAGTAGATATAAAACTCTATGAATAAAACAATTGAAATAAATAAAACAATGGTAACAGCATCAACAACAACAGATAAAGGGCCATCCTACTTTTTTTACATGCATTGGATATAAGAATGATCATGTGCATGATGGAATCAAATAAAACTTAAATGACCATTTAGTTTATGATAATTTATCTTAATAATCTCATATTACTATGTAGTTTATTATGCTTGACAATTAAACATGATAATCTGATTTTTAATTGAAAAGTGGATATTTGAGATTATCAAAGTCCAGTAATCTTAAATTGCTCTCTTAACTTTTATATACATATTTAATAATACTTAATTTGATTATATATTTAAATATTTAATTTTATATTTATATTAAATATTGACCATATAATATTATATTTTATATTAATATTTAATTTAATATTAATATAATATTTAATATTTCAAATACTATTATATATTTATATAATAATATATAAATTTTAAATTTTAAATTATTAATATTTATGACCTTCTTGCACATTAAATTATTATATAATATATTACTAAATAATTATATATTATATATTAATATTATTATATAATAAGGTATTTAATAATATTATAACATATATTATATTATATATAATATATATTAAATATTTCTAATACATAAATGTATAATATTTCTAAAATTAGTTTACAAAAAATCTTGATTTTTATTGAAACATTTCAAATTCTAACAAAAAGAAGAGAGTGCCACTTAAAAAATAAAAAAAGATTTATAGCAAAATTTAAATAAAATTAAAAAACATGATAAATTGATTACGTATTTTGTTATTATAAATCTTAATTCTTAAGAATCAATCACTAAGTCAAAAATTACTAAGAATACAAGATTTTTGATAATATTATATTATTGTGATGTAAACCAAACCCTACCTAAGGAATTGTTTGTTTTATAGTAATCTATCCTGATAATTTAAGATTAGTATGTAGATTATGATAAGATAGATTATTATGTTTGGCAATTAAACATGATAATCTGAGTAGTAGTATTTGATTTTTGATAATTTAAGATTACTACAAATCATAGTAATATGATTTCCATTTGAAAGGTAGGTATCTAAGATTATCAAAGTCTAATAATATTAAATTATGATCTTGACTTATATATAAATATTTAGGCTAAAACATACTTTTAACTCTTAAACTTTGGGGGTGTCTCACTTTATTTCCTGTACTACCAAAATTTTTTAAAATGTCCTTGAACTTTTTTTTTTTTTTAATTTCACTTCGATTCCTACCATTAAAAAACTGATGACACCATAAGGAGTCTGCCAACTTGGCATCCTAATCTCTTAAAGGTAGACATAATATTATTTTTATATATAAGATTACTGCTTAAAATATTAAGAGATATTATTTTAAGATAACAATAGCCTCAAACAAAAGGCTACGACGATACTGAGTGCAAAGAAATAGATAGAGAGGAGGGCGAGGTCTCACCATCGCCATGGGCATCCAGATGAGGTTGAAATCATTGTTTTTAACCAATGTCGTGAATTCATGGCCGCCTAGACCATCGAGTCCAACCTTAACTTCGCCTTTCGCCTTTAGATGGAGGAGGCTATGGTGCCTCCCTTGCTTTCCTTCCCTCCTCCTCCTCCTTTGCCTCTACCCCCGCCGATGAGGGAGATGGCGAGATCTCCCAAATCATGACCCTCCAAGTCCTAGAACTTGAGTGATACTACCAAAAGAAGTGATATAATTTTTTTTTGACTTACTTACACATACATAGATACCATGTAGGATGCCAAGTTGGCGGACTCCTCACAGTATCATTAATGAAATGAAAAAAAAAAGTTTTAATAATATCTTAAAAAATTTTGATAGTATAGAGAATAAAGTGAGACACCCTTCAAAGTTTGAGGATTAAAAGTGTACTTTAGTCAAATATTTAATAATACTTAATCTAATTATATATTTAATTTATACTTAATAATATTTAAATATTTAATATTATATTTATATTTAATAGTTAAAATACTATCATATATTTATATAATAATATGTAAATATTAAATTTTAAAATGATTAATATTGTGACCTCCTTGCATATTAAATTATTATATAATATATTACTAAATATTTATATATTATATATTAATATATATTATATAATGAGATATTTAATAATATTATAATATATATTATATTATATATACTAAATATTTATAATTAATTTATAAATATGTAATATTTTTAAAATCAGTTTACAAAAAATCTCAATTTTTACTAGAACATTTTAAATTCTAGTAAAAAGAAGAAAGGGTCATTTATATGATAAAAAAAGATTTATAACAATACTCAAATAAAATTTAAAATATAATAAGTTAATTATTACATTTTATTATTATAAATAATCAAAATTGATAATCTTTTATTTTTTAACAATTTAATTATTAAATTTAAAATTATAAAAAATATTAATTTTTTAATAATATTATATTATTGTGAACCGAATTCTATCTAAAAGTATTGTCCTTTGCTATCAGGTTTTCTCAATGTTCCTTCTCCTCTTGAATGCTCCTCTCCACCATCAGTTCGATCCAATCCTGGCACCTGCAAATATTCCACTTATTTCTTGATGGCGAAGGAACTCTCATGAGAGATGACAATCTGTGAAGAGTGCTCCGAAGAATCCAGCGAATTCTTTTCATCTGAATACAGAGCATCACCTCGGGAAGCTGGTCTGCTTTATGTTTTCTTTGCAGACCATGCTCTTATCTTGGATGTACAAACGATAGCCTAAGAGCAAATTAGACGGTACGAAAAGATAGCCTAAGAGAAAATTAGACCGCACATTAAGCTTGAGCCACTTTTTCTACGAGGTACGATGGATGGAAAGTTTATTCTCTCAGTCACAGAACAGCACGACAGTGATTTGGACATAATTTTAATGAAGCTTAGAAGCATGCTCGCTAAGTTTGACAGATCTTTTGCAACATATGATGATGATAGAGTTCTGCGCCAAAAATTGTGGGCCGTGGTCGCTAAGAGGCGATATTCGAAACTTTGCTTTGGGTCTCGGATTTCTAGGTGTTTGTTGCCTGTCTAGAGTCACTTAACCTTGTCATTTCAGGGAGCATGGATGAAATGACTTGAGATTCCTGCCACCAACCCTAAGGAAAAAAGCGTGATTGTGACCGTAAAGGAAAACAATAGCGTTGTCATGACCATTGAACTTCTGCAGAATAAAACGTTATTTGTCATAATAACCATTATTAATAATCATAATAAAAATTAATGCCGAGCCTTCATTCCATGCAAGTTGTATTAGAAACACCTTTCATAACTTTTCTAATATTATTTGAAGTTTGAACATTCAAGAGCACATGCATGTATATAAGATTTAAACCCATGATTAAGGAAACTTAGCGTATCTTGGTTGCCACCCTTCTCTTCACAAATTCCTTAAAAAAGAGAACCATCTCCCTGAGTCTTATTTGAAAATGTCAGTCTTTATTGCTATTCTCAAAATAAATAAATAAAGAAAAAAGAGATAAAATACAGCTAAAAATAGAGGAGATATTAATAGTGGTGTAAAATGGGCCTAGGCCAAGGATTCGAGATACGTGGATTGGCACGATTCAATAGTGATTGAAGGTTTTTATTAAAATATTTTTTTCAACAGCTATAAATAATTATATTTTAAGAATATTTTAATCAATTTAATATATAAAAAATTTAAAAATTTAAAAATATTGTACCATGCTAGCATGATGGATAAAATCATAGGTCAAGCAAATTACGGACCAAGTTGATTCAGCATGACCAATTTTACCTCACTAAACATGGACAGCCTTAACCGTGATTGCTTTCTCATTGCAAAAGTTTCATTGTGTTTTCTTTCCTTGGGCATTAAAATAATTAGTGATTATGAAGAATAAAATAGAAGCATGGTATATGGCAAGCAAAATGAACTTTATTCCTTCTTTTGTGCTGAGGAACACGTGTCAGCATTCTGCAGTGACAATCTTTATATCAAACACCCTGGTTCCAAGTGGAAGTCCTATCAAAAATTATCTTTCTCCCAATTTGATGTTTAAAAATGCAGAAATGGCCTGTTCTATTGAATGGGCCATGTCGGCTTTAAAACATCTATGGTGGAAGCTAGCGTGTAGATGCTTAAAGCTCAGTGATGGACGGCACTGGAAAAAGGACTTTAAAAAGCCTCAAAAATCGCTTTTCAAATACATCTTTTTATGTACTCTATGATCCTTCTTCTTTTATACGTCAGAGAGAGAGAGAGAGAGAGAGAGAGGAATATTGCTGTGAATTAACTGGTAACAACCCTCAGCTTTCCTGATATACTCCAAGGGCTAGCATGATGGGTTGGGCTAGCATAATGAAACAGTGCTTTGCCTTACAAGCTAAGAAAGACACAGTTCTGACGAATCAACGCAGGTATAGGCTGCGGCAATATCGTGTTACCACATTTATCCGTAAATAAAAGTTCCCATTTCAACAATGAACATGATGATTCTTTGCTTTTGCAATGAACTTGATGACTTCTGTGTTCTTTAGCAAGAAAACAGTGAGCAACACCCTAAATGGTACTCTAATCCGCTAGTGATCAAATCCATGTGCCAACCTTACTCTTGAGCCTTGATTCTAATTTAGGCTTTGAGGATGAGGTTTTGAGCTGGTAAACTCACTAGGAATTAGATACAGGTCACTTGGGTTCGATTCGGCCAGACTTCCTCCAACAATAATTCTCAAACAAATAAAATGAATCAAAATTTCATTAAAGTAGATCAACAAAACTTAGCAGGATACAGTTTCAAGCAAACGCAGCTCATTACTAAATAGAATCCTCTATACAGACCCGGACCTACTATTGACCACACCAATATCCCTGTCAGCCTTCGGTCAAAACAACTAACAAAGATGCTAGCTTGGACCGACAAACTTTGCTAGGCGGGAGAAGGAATACTTATACGTGGCATGGTCTTAAAATGATCAAGAAAAGTAAAGGACAAAATAGAATACTTTCTCTTTAGCATCCAATCTTGATAATTTCTCTTAATCCACATTCTTTTTCCCTTGAATTAAAACTAGATATACGTTCTCTCTAGATGCTACCCATGTCCTTCTGTGAGGGGTGGCAGGGTGTTGTCCCACAATACAGGCATTAATAAGAAGCAAGGGTCTGAGATACCATTCCCCTCCCCAAAGGTTAAAATATTTCAGAGGGTGAGTTGAGCCAACCCCCAGGTTCGAAAGGACCTGAGCACAAGGCCGAGAAGAAAGAAGTCTGTGGAGGGGAACCAATGGAATATTATGCAAAAGATTTAATAACGCTGTGAATGGAAGCGATGCCTTGGTGGGAATATCTTGCGCTGCCAGCCTTCTAAATCTCTCATCACATCCAAACCTCATTATATATCCATCCTGCGAGGCATCACAACAGCAATAGGAAGAGCCATCAGCTTCTTTCTCTCCACCATCTCTTACCGCTTTCTCTCACCCGGCCCTTTCACTATCGACGAAACAACTATAGGAGTCGTAGCAACACCTGCTGCTACAGCAGTAACACCTACTACCACTTGGACGAGGGCTACATCGACAAGAAGAACATGGCCAGGGGACGACCACTCTCGCTGCAGGTTCTCCTTCGTCTCATGTTTTATTTACAACAAATTGATGCGCGACACGTTTATGACCGGATTATAATGTTTAGTCCCTGGACCAACCGCATGGCATCCCATTCATCGTACTATTTCTTTTTAATTTCTAATTCTTTTCATTGCATAATAATTATATGTACATTTATGTTTATTATATATAATGAGAATAAAAATAACTATGTGCAATGTATGAATAACTATGTGTAATGAGAAGAATTAAAATTAAAGAGAATCGATATGATTGATTAGGTATTACACGATCAGTTAATAGAGACTTAATGTTATAGTCTAATCTACTAAAGGGCTACGTATCAATTTGCTCTTTTATTTAATACCTCTATTACTTAATTTTCTTGTTGTGATGCAGAGAATAAAGGGAGTTTCTTTCTTGTCTCACACGTATACTTTTGCTCTAGGTAGAAGTATAGCACGCATTTGATAGATATAAACGGAAGGAAGGCATGCCCACAATAATTCTTTTACTGTACCAGAACCTACATGGGGAGAAACTCGTGGTTTAGGTTTCGTCAAAAATAGTGCCGATTTTTCGTTCGGTTTGAAGCGCTTGTGAACTTGAGTTTGTGTGTTCCCCTTAGTTTCGAGTGGATTCGGTATGATCGTGACTGTTGCTTGTTTGGCCCTCCGGCTCTCTGCCCATGATGACTCTCTACGCACGTAAGTGGGAATTTTTTTGTCAAGGGAACAAACCTTGGTGCCTTCGGCGTTGGAAGGACGTCCTACACTTGAGATGGTGTTCCTTGACTTTTAAAAATAAATAATATATATGATGAATAAGAAATAAATAAATAAATAAACAGATCACTAATATATGACTTTTTAAAATTGTATAAGATTTTTTTTTCCCCCTCCAGAATCTTAAGTTCTATTATGTAATCCAACACAATGAACCAAGGTGTCATTCACATCTTTATACTAGTAAAAAATTATTATATTCTCTTTGTTTTTCTCCTGCAGACCGTGGAGCTTAAAGTGAGGATGTGCTGCACCGGCTGCGAGAGAGTTGTCAGAAATGCTCTCTTGAAGCTTAGAGGTAACAAGTATCCTAACTAATGAACACAGTAACAAACTACCACCCCTATATCTATAATCATGAAATTTGCATCACGTATCATTCTTTTACTACAAGTCAAGCAACCAGAACACTGTTATCCGCCAAGTATAACGTAAAAAATTTATATCGTAGGGGTTGATTCGGTGGAGGTGGACTTGGAGATGGAGAAGGTGACCATTACCGGGTACCTCGACCAGAACAAAGTTCTCAAGGAGGTGAGGCGGAGCGGCAAGAAGGCGGAGTTCTGGCCCAACCCTGGCCTCCCGCTCTACTTCACGTCGGCTGCCGACTATTTCCGGGACGAGGAATCGTTCCGTCAGAGCTACAACTACTGGCGGCACGGCTACAACGGGGACAAGCACGGCCATGTCCCAGCTCCCCATCGTGGCGATGACCGCGTCAGCAACATCTTCAACGACGACGACGTCAATGCATGCCATGTCATGTGAGGGGGACGCAAGGACCAGCCTCCATGGATGACTACGTTATTATTGCAATGGGTGGGTGATCCGTGGCTTTGTGGGGAGTGTTCACGTTACCAGGTCATAATAGTAGCTGTGCACGTGAAAAAAGTCAATAAGACGAGCTTGTGTATCACCTGTGATCCATGCTGCAAAAGGTGTTTGGGTCTCAGGTTCATCAGTTTAATTAATTATGGTTGGCTTAATTAACTGCTTTTCCAAGTAGGTTCTCAGATCTAGCTAGAATTTAGACAGACTGTAGCACTCTAACTTGGTAAGTAGTCAAGATTCTGACACGCTGACTGGTTGGGGGATTGCAGAATGAGGGGTTATGGAATGATATAGTTTAGTCAAATAATTTTTTGCAAGCTACTTCTAATTTTCCCAGAGGTAGAAGAGAGATTATGATATGCTGGTTTCATCATCCCGCAACCAGACAATGCCAGGTTCAGGTTTGAACCAACAAAAGTGTCAGTTTTTATGAGATGGAGCTGAATTTTGGTGTTAGGTGTGAAATCTTAGCTACATTGTGTGAATCTGGTCCACGGATTAATTTGAGTTACTTGTTCTTCTATGATTTATTGCCTACCATGAATTATAATCTACTTAATTGGCTGAAGGATTTTATGGTAGATTTTAAATGTTTATATAGGATTAAGAAGTCTAAATAATATTTTTTTCATTGATATTTTTGTATAAGATGCTATATTATTATAAAAATTATAGTTAAAATAGATTAAACTTTATATCTTCCTACCCTCTCGTACCTCTTTTGAGAAGGAAACCATCAAAGATCCACAAGTAATGGCCAGATAAGGCAAAATAAATTAAAATTTAAAAACAATAATAGGAAAATCTATGAGAAAATTTAGAATGATAAGTGATGAGGCAAAATCCTTCTGGCCTCAAGCAAGGCAATATGTTGTAATCACTCACGCCATATCAACACCACGATGGACTAGATAAATTAGGAAAGCATGGCTAACATATTGGCTAAAAGCATACAACCATCAAGATCGGTTGCACATATCCCTTGGCCGACTGACAAGCTAACCATCTCCTGTACGGAATGCAACTCATGGTAGCTGGTGTAGCTGCAAGAGGCATCCTTATTATGACAGAATATATTAATTGCCCATGATTTGAATAGTTGATATGGTTCTATCATTAGATTTTTAAACCAGCTACAATAAGAAGGTCCACATGAAGCTAGGGACTTCTGTTTGGCTCTATCCCATCACTTCATCCCTAACCTCCATTAGGTTTGAACTCTCTTCTCCCTCATTACTCCTTATCTTCTCCACAAAAGAAAAAAGCTGCAAGGTCGGCCCTTAGCCAGGCTTTCTCAATTTGCTATCACCCTCTTTTTTGGATCAACACTTTCATTATCTTTCTGTTAGCGTCTGGGGTCCTACCAACTCATCTTGAACGATATCAGATTGGCATCATTTATGTAAACAAGAAGAAAGCATGCAACCCTTGCTACCAATAATAGCACTATGTAAGGTAGGTGAAGGAGCAAATCACCCCTCCTTGGTCCCTCCAGAAGCTGACTGCTGTGTAGTTCATCCAATTATAGCAGAAAGTCTAAGCCCTCATCCCACTGGCCTAGATTAGTCCCCTAGCTAATATAGCAGTGGAGGCTAGAGTCGCTGGTTCGATTGGTACCCTCATGGTGGAGCCCCTGAGAAGCCAACCTTGCAGGCACCTTAAAAGTAAGGACCTATAATAAGGAGGCATGCGAAGCCACAGACGGAATCAGTGTCATGGAGTACCCAATCTGGTATAGGAGGATCGACCTAGAAGACCAAAGGTAGTAGCTCAAAACCATGAACAAGCGCCTCAATGTTGTGATGAAAAAAGCTTAAAGAAAACCAAATCCTTTGAATGACCTTGATCGAGAGGTTGACCCTTAGTTTGTCGAGGAGATCATAAGGGAACCTCTACCACCCAAGTTCAGGGTGTCATAACTTAAATAGTACTATGGCTTAAGTGACTACAAGGACTATCTAGAGATTTATAAGACTTTGATGATGGTCCAAAAAACTCCTGATGTTATTATATGTAAAGTATTTTTCATTATTTTGAGAAAGGTAGCTTACACCTAGCACTTAAGTCTCAAGACAAGGTCGTTGCCTCCTTTATTACTTTAATATAATATTAAGAAAAAGAAGACTAGTGTGAACCTTATATTATTAAAGTAGCACAAAGGCAAGTTGTGTGAATATATCAGGTGCTTCAATAATGAGGCACTTGAGGTCAAAGACCTCCAGTAGTCCATGGCCATTGCTGCTCTCATCCACCGACTGTTACACTCATCTTTCAATGTTTTGCTTAGCAAAAAGAAGTCTAAAGAGATCGTAGAACTCTTGAGCCAAGTTGAAAAATATATCAAGGCAAAAAAGGCTTCTAGAGGAAGGTGGGAGTCCTTGGTATTCTCTTTTAAAAAGGCTTGTTGATTGAGGAGGCTTAAAGAAGGATAAAATGAAGTGAAAGTACAACCCCAAGCTTTAGAATATGAGAAACCTATCTTAGCGTGAGGATGGTTACACTCCTCTTACCACTTCAAGATGGTAGATCCTTCTGAAGATCTATAGGAAGCCCTACCTCCATGGTCCAAACTCATGAAAGTAAAACTTGGAGAATAGGAATAAAAGTTAATACTACTACTTCCACCATGACTGTGGCCATGATCGAAGTAGCGTCGGTTATTCAAGAAGGAGATTGAGAACCTGATCCAGAAAGGCTATTTTGGAAAGTACATTCGAGGCTCTGCATACTCCAAGAAAAGCCATGGCTGATAAGAAGCGCCAAGGTATGAAGACAATCAGCACATTGTTGGTGTGAGACCCCAAATTTAATCCCACATTGGATGGGAGAGAAATATGTTATGTGCTTATAACTCAAGTCCATTTGCTATCCATTAACTTCCACTCGAGTTTTTGGGCCACGTGGTTTCGGCTCGCTAGAAGTTAATTGGGCCAGCGGGTGGGCTTGGGGCATTACAAATGGTATCAGAGCCAATTCAAATGTGCGAAAGTTGATGGGCATGAGGAAAGGGCTACCCATGGGGCGATGGTAGAGTCCCGCCATAGCGTGGAGCCACCCTTACAGCACCAATGACACGATCCGGGGTAGATTCTGGCTAGCTTGTGGCGTGCGACGAGGACGTTGCATTATAAGGTGGGTAGATTGTGAGACCCCAAATTTAGTCCCACATTGGATGGGAGAGAAATATGCTATGCGCTTATAACTCAAGTCCATTTGCTACCCATTAACTTCCACTCGAGTTTTTGGGCCATGTGGTTTCGACCCGCTAGAAGTTAATTGAGTTAGCGGGTGGGCTTGGGGCGTTACAAATGGTATCAGAGCCGATCCGAGTGTGCGGAAATTGATGGGCATGAGGAAAGGGCTACCTATGGAGCGGTGGTAGAGTCCCGCCATGGCGTGGAGCCACCCTTGCAGCACCAATGACCCGACTCGAGGTAGATTCTGGCTAGCTTGTGGCGCCGACCCGAGTGTACGGAAGTTGGTGGGCATGAGGAAAGGGCTACCCATGGGGCGGTGGTAGAGTCTCGCCATGGTGTGGAGCCACCCTTGCAGCACCAATGACCCGACTCGGGGTAGATTCTGGCTAGCTTGTGGCGTGGTGGGTAGATTGTGAGACCCCAAATTTAGTCTCACATTGGATGGAAGAGAAATATGCTATGTGCTTATAACTTAAGTCCATTTGCTACCCATTAACTTCCACTCGAGTTTTTGGGCCATATGGTTTCAGCCTGCTAGAAGTTAATTGGATTAGTGGGTGGGCTTGGGGCATTATAGTTGGTGTGATCAATGTCATCTCTAACAGTATAATAGCGAAAGATGAGAGCTCCTTGCTAAGAAAACATACGCTCAGCACCATAAAATTGAAGCGTCGAAGAAGCAAAAGATCACTGAACCATTTTTTTCTAATGACATTGGTAGTGTCTATGATGAACATCAACTACTAACTAAAGAGGATCCTAATCAACAATGTATTTTTAGTAAAACATTCCAATAAGAGAAAAGGCATTTGGGAAACATAAAAGCAAAAAAATGCACAGAGAATTACTTAACCTTATGTAAATACTCTGCCATCCATGCGAGGTGAACTTCTTTGGTTTATCTTTTTTTTTTTTGTCCCTTTCTCTAACAATTAGGCCAAGTTGGTACAATCGCAATCTGAAACTGTTAAAGATCCAGTAACAACATATTTCATCATGTATGGAGTATGGATGAAATAGTATGTTAAAATTACAATAATGAAATATTATACAAAGCAACATATTAATAAAATAAAAGCTCAGTGGATTCTAACAATTAATCAGCGATTTATGCTAGTATTTGGTTAATAATGTCAGTGTATTTAATTATATAAAACATTTTTTTGGATGAACCGGATTCGAGTTGGTAATTTTGTTACAATTTCTATTTCTTAACTCAGACATTCAGGAACTCATTCTGTTGCCACCTATATGGGCCGAGGTCTCATCCTCCTAAGATTGAGACTTCTAAGATTCATAAAAACTTTTTGCAGCGCCTGAATGTAGAACTTCATCCATCTTTTAAGTTTTTAAGTTTAAACCAGTCCTGTCGTTGCAGCTCCGGGACTAGCTAACATCAGCACTGTAGTGCAGGTACTACTGCATGCTACATTGGAACATCTACTGAGTTTGAACTAGTCCCTGCAGCCATGGTGCCGGGTCTAGTTAAAATTTAGCAGAATCAACATCTCTGCAATAATTATAATTGCAAATGAGTTATGTGCAAATATATATAATCCTAAAACTAAAAGTTGTAACCAGCTTGTTCCATTGCAATGGTGCCGAGACTGCTTCCTTCTCTCCAGCGCTGGCCATCAACTTTTAATTCTTCCCGGTAAGCGCAGTAAAACCTGGATTAATTAAAATTTTGCAGAACACCTATACGTAATAACTACAATCGTAAGGGAGTTTTCTGTAAATGTACAGATAAAACTTCCCACTCGCCCCGGCAATTGGGGTGCCGGCACTCGTTCAAACTTAGTTAAGTACATTTTTATGACAAAGCCCCTAAAATGAGCCAATATTACGTCCAAGTGTCAACGTCTCAGTTTGACTCCACACCGTCTCACCCTACTGAAATGAACTGTTAAATGACAGCGGGCCGGTGTTCAGTAGAATATATCCAAATTGGCTTTAGATTTATTTCCATGGGACGAGACGCGAACTGGAAATTTAATTACATAGCTGATGTGTTTGGTATCATCCATGGAGATTTAGCCTGATTTGATAAAGCCCATTGAGAAGTATGAAGAGGCCAGTGCAAGCATGAAGTCTTCCCTTTAATTAGAATCCTTATTTTAGTGGTTGCACTGATAATTAGGCCATCTACAAGTAATTAATCGATCACGTTGGTGGAACTAAAATTAGCTAATTAAATGTTTTTTTCCGATTAACCTTGAAGAATTTCATCTTATGTTATCGATGACAATATACCTCAGGTACGCTAAATTATTAAACATCTTCGGAAAGAAAGGTCTCTGCTCGTTTCGCCTTGTCAGTTTCACCTAAACTTGTTTTGATAAGAAATTCTACATCAAGTGGTAGAGGTCTAATGTCAGTTTCAAGCTGCTTGTCAGCAATTTTTAGAACTCAAAGATGGCCATTAGATTCCACTCTACTAACAAAAAAACAGTGCAGAAGATCAAACACGCACAGACACGCGCGAGACAGATGAAATAATGTCCATAATATTATCTATGTGCATGTGGATGATGTGTGGCAGCCATTATTACTAGTATAGGACTAACGGGAACAGTTTCTTCCATGACTTCCTAAACTTGCCGCGCATGCTCATAGTTGCCCGGCGGGGAGCTTTCATAGCATCAGCCTCTTCCTCGGCAACCTTACTCCTAACCTCTGTTTCCATCTGGCCCCAGAAGTGAGCTTCCCTTCTCTTCTTCCTAATGGTGGCGAGCACATCATCTTTGTTGCATATCCCCCATACTGTCACCTTTTGAAGGTGGTAATCAACATGCACTGAATGAATCCCTGCATCCATGGAACAATAATGAACACATCCAAGTCATGAAAGATTCTGTTGTCTTTTATAACAACTATTTGTGGATCATGTGATGGATATCTACCTCGCAAATGTGACAAGGCCTTGTTAATCTTCTTCTCACAGCCGTAAGAGTAGAGTGGCACCTTCATCTCCACGTACTGGGCCTCCACATGCTTGCCTGCCAGAACAATCTGCAAGTCTGCCATTCAACTACCCTGGAGGCACCTATCCAAGTCTTCAAATGACCATCTCTTCATGGGGTTAATTGTGCTGTATATAACCTCTGAGAAGCCCTAAAGCAAGAACTAGTGGTGTCCCTACCTACCAATAACAAGACAAAGAATGGGCTTCAGTGGCTTGGTTGTGGTTCCATTCTCTTTTTTCTCTCTCTACTTGGTTCTCCTTGCTCTTTTTTTGTTCCATTGCTGTTGATGGAGGTGATAGTTATGGTAGTTTCGATGCGATGGTCAGCGAGATACCCCTTGTTCTATATGGCAGGACAAGTTTCATTAGTGGAAAGGGTGCGAGATGTGTCATGAAATACAAAAGTGGTTGAAGGTTTTTGCCACTTTGCTGACAGGATGAGGGGTTTGCTGATTGGCTTCCATGTGAGCGGTTGTGTAAAGAGGTTCATGCCTTGAAAAGTTGTGAAGCATGTGGTGGTGGTCGGGTAGGTTGAGGATGAAAAGCTATAGGAGATAACATGACGTGGTGTCAAGTCTCTAGAGCAGTCCCTTCTCTTTTTCTTTCGGTTTCCTTTTAATATTTTAGAATTTGACCTAAGGTGCATTATGTTGGACATTGGCTAAATACATGATGAAAAATATGAATAAAGGCAACCATGTTGAAGAAAGCATTGATGGATATGATGACGTTAGATCAATGCCTTTTCACTTTTAACAATACATTATTCCTTTTATTCTCCTCCTTAGCTAGGAAAGAGGTGAAAATTGATTAAGGTGGATTTTTCATGAAAAGGAGTATGCCATCACACTAGGCATATCTAGTTAGCGGCGATTTATAAGGAACTAAAGTCATACTAATAGTAAAGATGCATGTCATGATACCATATCATATTAATATAAAATTAAAACTTAGTACCAACGTATATTGAATCTTGATGCATTAAATCAACTCATGTATTAAGCATATCGATCCTATACCAATATGGTACTAGTACAGGATCTAAGAATCTAAATTCACATTCTTTTATAACTTCTTTCTAACACTCCATCACCTCTTAGCTCTTGCCCTTTGTGGTAGCTTGTTCATTCTCCATTTTCTTGATTAAGTGGTTAGAGTTCTCTCTTTCCATTTCTTATATAGAAAGAACAATATTTTGCTCGGAGAAAAGTAGGCATTAGTGATGGTGCTCAGGATTGATGAGGCTTCTTTCTCATTCCTAGGCCTCTCGATCTGATGATGCTTTGGATAAGTTGGAGAGATGTCAGATGTCAACGGGATGATGAACAGGAAACAAGGATAACTATGAACCAAGTAAAAAAATTTTTAACATCTCGAATGAGTTCCTATGAGGACAAAGAAGAGTATGAAGGGTGTTGGGAACCTTCTGACAAAAGTCCTCTAATGCTTAAATCACCAAAGAAAGGTGGTGATGATGGCCAAGGGTAAGCCTTATAGTCTTATTTCTTTATTGGGAGGAGAGGATGAAGGAAAGATAGAGGAAAAGATATGAATATAATCTTATAGAATCTTCTGGGTAAACGTTGGTGAAAAAGACCTAAACAACTTTAGACGAATTTTTTTTAATTTAAGCCAATTTCCGTATTTAGTGATAGGATTGGGCAGCTTATCCAAATCATGTATTATATGCTCCATCATGACGGTTTCATCTCTTGCATTCGCACCTATTATCGTGAGTCACATTTTCTATAGGAATAGTTGGTTTTGTTAGTTTGTTACAAGATATAGGTGTTCTTTTTTATCAAGTGCACAGTTTGCCGACCCATCTGCTGCCTACTTCTACATCTTGGAGCGTGCTGCCATGCACTACTTTGCTGGAGCCTTGCTGGGGGCCAGCTAGCCAGGATATGCCTAACCAATTAGCATGCAAACTAGACCCATTTCCAAGTGGATAGCAATTGAATTGTGATCAAAGACTAAGCTAGTTGAAATCTAGCCAACTCAACAGCTACTTAAATGAACGCAAGGAGAGATCTTCGCTGATAGTGGTTCATTCTAAAATGAGTGCTTCAACACACAGGTGCTCAAGTTGGCATGTGCTTGGTATTCAAATATAATATATGAGGACAGATGATTCATTGCAACCAGGGTTAGACATGCAATAATCTGTTGTTCATGTTCTATAATGCGCATCCAAGATCTTGAATTCGTGTTTTTAGGACATAGTTCAGCTTCCCAGAGATGGATACAGCAATAAGGACGTGGCCAAAATGTTGGATTATGTAATGGTGGGACTCAAAATGAAAGTGCCTAACGAGCAAGATGCGTCAATTATCTACGCTTATTAAATGTGCTATGGGCTAGCCAAACGGCCCATAAAATTAGATTCTCCGTCGAATACGCGAGCACTAATGGGCCTAGACTGCGTTGCCTTGGCGCTCCCTTGCCCGCCGTGCCAACAAGTGGATTTGCAACCAAACTGTTTGATTTAATTCTCCAGCGAGAAGCCCAGACGGTGTTTTATATTGACACTCGGCTGTTTCAAACACTGAATACGGCATTCAGCTTGCGCCGTTGAACATGGCCGCATACGCCCCCGGCACCGAAGCCACCTTCCACTGTGTTTTTTTTTTGTTAGCTTTATTATAAATTCTTCCTTATAGCTATCTATTTGGTTAAGTAGGTAACTTTGGGCCTCCTGCCATGGTTTTCCAAGGGAAATCAACTTGGAAGTTACACCATCTTCTTTTCCTGAAGCTTTAACCCCTTGCTTCAAAGCATGGAGTGGTTATACCATTTGCGATTGGCGTGCACTTCAGGTTCTTGTAATATGGTTCCATCTTGGTACTAAACAATCAATGAAAATTAGCACCAAGGTGGAAGGAAGTTTGCTTTGAAAGAAAAACCATCTGTAGCGTGACTTGAACCAAGTAATGCTCGCTAGAACAGTTAATTGATTCCCCTTGTTATTTGATTTTCATGCATATAACTAAAAGTTAGGCTCATAGTCACATGAGCTAATACTCCAAATGCATCCAAGAAAATATTATCAACATTTTTTTTTTTTAAAAAAAAACAATATTATCTACTTTTCTGTGGTTATGTCCTTATCCTTTTTCATTATATTTCCGCTGCCGTCCTTTCGTTATTTTTGCTAATAAGGCATATTTATATTTCTTCTATCACAATGCTTAATTTTTCTTTCTTTCTTATTTTTTTATTCTTTTTAATTTTTCCTTTTTGAGCCTAAAGACTAACACACAATTATCTATTTAGTCTATAATAATAATGATATATATATATATATATAAATATATATATACATACAGTTGGTAAATTTGCAAAGCTTTTGTTAGGTCTTATTTTTGAGGCTATGTATACATCAATATTGTAATGCATGAATTTATTTATATCATTTTGTCTACTTTCGAAATTTGTTAATTGGCAGTATTGCTGTCAACTCCAACATCTAAATTAGGGATTTGCTGGCTAGAAGCAAAAGAAAGAGGAAAGAAACAAATAAAAGGAAGCCTACCATAGTAAACTTAAAATCAACGTGTGAGTTAAGGGTTGTCTTAATGGTCACATCTTTTTGATCTTTTTTATCAAGAATCAAGTATTTGAGGTCCGAATGTCAGGAGGGACATCTCTAATTATGAGGATTGGATAATTAATAGGTTGGCAGGTTTATTTTATTTATTTATTTTTTTCTATAATAAAAACATTCATAACAAATAATAATCTATTTATAAGATCGTAACTGAATTGGATCTGAAAAATCAAAATGATCTACTTAAAAATTCACGTACCATGAACTACTCATTTTCAAGGTCTAACCCCAAGTTAATCCAATTAATTAACTTTTGCCTATAAAAACATCATCAAAAGCCTTTAAAAGGTAGAGCTTATCTCTTCATATCTCTCTATTCTTTTATTAGATCCATCTCTTTCGAGTAAGTGGTAATTTTAGTGATTTTATTCTTTATCTTTATTCTTCCTATTCTTTTGGAGCTTTGATTTCTTTAGCCACAATCTATCGACAAAAAATTCTTTGGTGCAAAAGACTGAGTTCATATTTTACCTTAAATAAATCTCATTTATTGATGCACTAAAATTTAGCATAAATCAGAAGTTTTAAACCAATTTATGGTGTACTACTCTGCACAAAACTTATCGTACTGGAAAAATTATCTTTAAGAATTTCATTTCCAAAAACCATGAGTATTTATGCATGAAAACAATAAGCTATTACAAGGAGTATTTCCTTGATATTATTTCTCTAGTTATATTTCTATGCTTTCAAGACTAGTCCATTTGTTGTCATTTTCACAAAAGATATTCTCATCTCTCTCTCAAAAAAAGCTGTGATATGTTATGCGTCCACTAAGTTATCGGTTTTGCAACTGGAAGCCGTTATCGTAATCAAAACCTTTTTTTTTTTTTTTTTGCTTAGTACTTTTTTCCAAATATTCTTTATTGTCTAATTGACAGTGTCGTTTTCCGTTCTAACATCGGTGTTAGGGACCGGCAAACAGGAAACAGAAGGAAGAACACGCTAACAAATGAAAGGAAGCCCAATATGCCACCCTTGGCGTACACCTAAAGCCACCATTCCTCTCTTGCTTTGAGTTGCTGGCACAAATGTTCCCTTCAAGCTCTATGCCTCCACGATGTCTTCTATGAATGCAAAGTTTAACATGCCCAACATAAAATAGATTCTTTTCCTTAAAAAAAAAAAAAAAAACTATGTTTCGATTAAAGCATGATGATTTGGAGAAAATATATAGTGCCACTGGATTAATTGCAATCAAACACTCAAAAGCTTTAACGCTTTGAGAATGCATCAAGTTTTATATATGTTCTTCTACTGCCATGCTCTCACGTAAAAAGTTCCCCACAGGTAAAGTAAGCCACCCTTAGGAAAAGGCAATGTTCCTTTGGGAAAAGGCAATGGAGGATTTCGGTTTTAAGGGACATTAAAAGCCCTTCCTTGCATCACACTTTTCTTACACAAATGGATCCCTCTCTCCTTTATCTATCTATATAAGAAACTCTAGCTCTCATGACTCCTGGCACACCATGTTCCGTTTCCAACGGCAGAGGACCTCGTTGTCCAATGCCATGTCCGTAAGTATCTTATCAACACACATCTAAGCTCAAAGTTAAAATTTTTTCTCATTTTAAACACTTGTGAAATCCCATTCCTGATAACTTTTTTTCATTGTTTACTCTAATGTACTCCTATCTTCTCCGCTCATACATGTTGAGATTGTGGAGCTTAATGTCCACATGGACTGTGAGGGATGCGAGAAGAGAATACGGAAGGCAATCTCCAAGTTAGATGGTAAGATTAGCCCAAACTCCCCAACAACTAGAAGTTGTAATTAATTTAGTTCTATTCCAGGTGACTGGATGAAACTTTGTTACAGGTGTTGATACCGTGGAAATAGACATGGATAAACAAAAGGTGACGGTCACTGGATATGTGGACCAGAAGAAGGTCCTCAAGGCAGTGAGGCGGACGGGGAGGAAGGCCGAATTCTGGCCATACCCATACGACTCTCAGTACTATCCATTTGCCCTTCAATATCTTGAGGACTCGACGTACTCATCAACCTATAATTACTACCGCCATGGATATAACTCCAGCGTGCATGGATATTTCCCGGATCCAGCTTACTCCATGATAATTGATGATCAGATGGCTGAAGTTTTTAACGACGACAATGTTCATGCATGCATGATAATGTGAAAACTACAAGCACTCGGAAGTATGAATAAATGAATGTGATGTTACTTGGATATAGTTATAAATAAAACTGGCCCTTGTGTTTCTCTAATGTTTAATTAGTATGACAATTCAAAGAAAGGCATGTGGATTTTTCTAGTGGTTCTATCTGTTGTAAAGATTCAAGCATGTTTCTCTCGGTATATATTCTTATGCCAAGGCAACCAAAAAAAAAAGGAAGATTAAAATAAAGGGTAAGGAAATGAAGAACAGAAGGAATGGAATTTGTTAAGGCTCTCTATGGACCCACTAACAAATTATGTGCAATTTTGTGCTGCAGGCTACCTTGGAAATATGGAAAGGAATCAGGCTCATATATCCAGCTTCATCTGGTTGTGCTAGACATTCATCTAGCAATCTCGTGCAGCTCTCTTATTGCTATAGCAATGATGATAACAAAAAAATTTATGTAATAATTTCATAGAAAACAACAATATGCTCAGATGTGAATATCCGAAGGCATGACAGATGACTTCTTTGGTTTGCGTATCTCATCAAAAAGGTCAAAACGAAGGTTGCAGTAATATTTGATTACTCAAGTGAAGGGACAAGTCCAAGAGTTGCACCCCTCTTCTAAATGGAGAAGGTTCAAAACTTGAAAAGTTCTTTCCTAAGAGAAGAGTTTTCCCTTGTTTTTCCCAGCAAACAAAATGAATTCAAGCACTCTGATTCAAAAAATACTACCAAGCCCCAGAATTATTTATCATAGGATCACGATCCTCGATCTTCATATATAGGACCATCCATGGCTTCTCTAGGGATATTGCCATGCCATCTCTCTACTAATTTCTTGAAAAAGATTCCATCTTCCTTGTTGAACCTGCAGGTCTTAAAAAGTAAGTTCGGGAGAAGTTCAGCTTGCTAAGTTCATCAAGGACTGGTATTATTCCAAGAAAATAGCCTGGAAAAAAGGTAAACCTATACTTCAGACCAAGCTCAGGAGGTGGTCATCTAATCAGTCCAATTTTATATATAACGTTAGACGTGAACAAACCATGTCATTGCTACGTCCGAGAATGCTTTGGATACACTTTTGTAGAATGACCTGATCCAGAATTTAGACTACGCATGAGAAAAAAAATTGACTCTTTTGTAGAGTAGAGTCTCTGACCCATGAAAAAATTGAGCGTGTTTCTCTCAATCTAACCTACCTGACCCATAGAGTTCAGAAATGCCAGAAATTATATTAATCAGAAAAGTATGGAGTTAGCTTTCTTGTCTATATTTGACAATACAAGAGGAAGTTTTAGCCTTAATTTGCCACTAATACAATGGTTAATCTGTCTTATTTATATGGAAGCAAGCCAGAAACTATGCTTAGGGGGGCAAAAATAAAACTTCATAGTGTGGCCTTTCTACATAACCAAGCATACAGATCTCTTTTTGATCTGCCACAGGATGCCAAGGTCCATATCCTGCTTGTGCTTAGATGGGCAATGATAGCCCAAGTTGTAAAACCTCCTCCTTTGTTGAACAATTTGAGGCATCTCCTTCTCCAAAACTGATTGCCATCCATTGTCCATCTAATTGTTATTGCCAAATGCTTTGTGCACCATTTTCCTGGATTCTAAAAGGACAATACCATGTAGCATTTCAGACAACCAATGGATGCAGAGGACACACAGGGAGCTGAGAGAGACACTGCCACCCTAACTTGCTGAAATTTTCTGAAGGGTGGTGGAGAATGAAATGCCAAGTCACAGGATAAGGGCACATATATTTGCCAAGTGGTCCGATTTAAAAGAATCTCATACCCTTTCTTATTGATAGTTTGATGATGAAAGTGTTTGACATGACAATATTGTGCAACGGACTACATGCAAATCAGAGCTCATACAGGGGAAATCTATGCGAAAAATTATTCTCTGGTCATTTGGGTAGTTGATGTTTCCTTGATTCCTAATCCTACTGATGCAATGGAAAGAAGAATCCGAGGGAAGAAGAGACCATGACAGCAGGCGCTTTTTTTTTTTTTTTTTTTTTTTTTTTTTGAAAAAGAACATATTTAAATGATTGGACTGGGCTGGATCAGGCTTCACTCTAAGCCCGAGCCTAACCCATTTATTAAATGAGCCTGTTTTTAAGGTCCGGCCCAGCCTTCCAGGTCTAAACTCTTGGACTGTTGGGCCTGCAAGTCTGTCCAATTACGAGCAGAGTCCAAAAATTGATTGTTTCCCACCCTTAACAACATGCTAATAAGGATGCTTTCAATTTGTCTAGAGTGGATAAAATCTTAACAGCAATGGGAGGATTGAAACATTTTTTCCAAAGTCCTTGCTTCCACAGTTTATACCACATCTATTTTTGAGGCACCAGTTCACAAGTGGAAAATTTAACCTTTTTCCTTTTCAAAAATGTGGAATTATATATGTTTGGGTTTTTGGCCATTTTGACTACGAGAATAATATGCCATGGAGGATGCTTTGTTCCAATTCATAGCTGGTATGGTGGACGGTGATTCCATTCCTACTGGGAAGTCGGCATAACAATCAAACATGTGCTGTTTGTTCTGAATTCAAGTTCAAAACCAAGTCTACATAAAGTACACAAAATTCTGTAGGTTCTCACGCGAATTAAAACAAGTGGACTTAACAAAGAAAACCAAAAAGAAGATGATTCTTAGAAAGTGTCTGTCTTACCATGTAGGAAGAATTTTTCTATGTACACATTTGGTGAGACTTGGAAAGGAGTATGAAAAATAGTTTTGCTCAAGCTACTCAGATTTGGCTAGCATTCTTGTTTCATGTGAGGTAGATGGTTATTTGTAAATTTGTCCTTTGATTATTATATTAATCAAGATTATCGATGGATAAAAATAGAAATTTTTCCTTTTTAGATTACCAATCCATGAGAAGAGCTTTTTTTCCATCTCCAATGTGGGTTTGAAATTTTTGCACTGCTAAAGAAAAGAGCTTTTCCTGTTTGAAATATTTTATTGACTAGTGTTGAAAGTTTCAACCAAAAAAAAAAAAAGGATAGCTACTGTTATTTCTCGAGAAAGGCATTATTCCATAGGAATCAAATGTCAATCAGACAGAACCAAAGGCAGCTAGTTGTAGGATTGCAGACGGATTGAATTGGGTCAGATCGAATCATGTTTGTTCCTAAACTAAACTAATTTTACATTTGGATAATAATTTTGAATTCAGACCTAACCCATATATTGATGAGTTTGATTAGATCGGATCCATGAAAATATTTTAGACCTAACAGGTTATTCGGATCTATTTGAGTTCCGGTATAACTTAAATTCAATATAAAATATTTGGATTTAGGATGAGAGTAGGTCAGATTTTGTTTCTATTTGATTCAAGTATTTAACTATTATTTTATAGTTAAATTCTATTAATTAATTTAAATCTATTAAAAATTAAATAAAATTAAAAAGAATCGATATAAACTTTTTTATTTAAAAATAGTTAATTTTATTCAAATAATTAATTATTCTTAAGTTTATAAATTATTTTTTTAAATATTTCTCGATATACTTAGGCATATTATGAACTTCTAGAACAACAATAAACAACAGTAATGATAAAACTTAATTTTAAATTAGTTAGGATCATCTACATGAATTCTTTTTCTCATTAGCTTTATTTTAAGTCTTTTTTTTTTTGTAAGATATAAAAATTTTAAATTTTTCTATCTTACGAAAAACAAATAACTTCAAACTTATCTCTACTTTTTATAAAAAAAAATAATATCTTTAAAATATATACTTAAAATATTTTTTAAAAAAAATTAAAACTTTTTAATATATAAATCTGAAGCAGGCTTCAAGAAGTAGAGATCATATATATATATATATATATATATATATATATATATATATATAATCAGCCCCTCTCTATCCCAGAACATAAGGTTTTCATTTTGCTAAAATTTTGGTGTACGTCTGCCAGCATGGCCTGTATGTTACCATGTCCGCCACTGTTCGAACACATGCGTGCAGGGTCCGCAAGTGACCCATGGAATTTTGAAAAGGATCTCTTATTTTAGGACCCTAAAAACCCTTGAGATGCAATGGACATGCATCGAGTCCCATACATCAAATAAAAGATCGTCCCATCTAACACCGTCCTCCAGTACCTATCGTCCACCTTTCTTCACCGAATTAATGGAATCACGACCAACTTTAGCAGTGGCCCAAACCCTCTAAAGCGTGCCACCCATTCTCCCACGCGCAGGAAAGCCATGCAAAAGGTGGTGCCCCGCCATCCTATCCGCCCATTCCTCATCCAAAATCTTGTCCTCTCAAAACCCAGAAGTTAGTTTTATATCCCATCAATGCATGCACGTCATAATTTTGGTAAGAAATCCTCCCTTTTCTTCATTGAAAGCTGGCCACGGTCCTCATGGGCGGTTGGACAACGCATTCACCTTTCCTTGTTCTACTTTTTTCTTTTTTTTTTTTTTGACAAAGCTCCCCAGACCATCCAGGTCAAGGTCATTCTAACCGCCCATGCCTTTCATGTTTTCTTGCAGCTATGATTCTTCAAACACCTAGGTCACTCATAACTCTATCATTATATTTGTAATGATAGTGGGCTATTTGCTCATTGTTTAAGTAGAACTAATTTGTCACGTATCATATTAGTTCATAATATAAATAAATCAATGAACATATTGTTGTAGCTTTTATTTACAGGCTATTATGGTTTTCATCAGAGTATATTTATTGTTTACCACTTGCTAGATTAGATGTATCAAAAAATGATTCCGATCCTTGGAGGCTAAACCAAAGTAAGTGGATGGATTTTGGCCCTTTTTTTTTGGCTTTCCACTTGAGGTGGTGGTTGAAGCCAAACGTAGGGTGGTTGGATGCTTTCAATTTGTGGCCTGGCTGACTCACCTCCACGTCGCCACAGTTTCTCCTAGTCCTTTCCGTCCAATGTCTTCAGTTTATCAAAGTGAGGACGTATGCAAAAGACAATCACAGGTAGCAGGCAACAAATGCTCACTTTCGGCAGAGTTTAAAAAGCTTTTGGTCCCACAGGAACAGGAAACGTATTAGAATTTTAAGGAGTGGAGAACTTCGAGCTTTTGTATGTTTATAGTGGAATCCTAGTTTATATATTGCAATGTATTTGGATGCCATAGATTGCTTTTTGTAGCAGTTGAAGGTAAGTTCCATTCCAGAGAGAAAAAAAAAAAAAAAAGTTAATTGCTTTATGGTAGAATGTGGTGCAATGACTAAGAGCCAAGAAAACATGATCATGATTCTAATGAACCTTGACATGTTCCTGGCGAAATTTATTCCTATTTAATAACAAAAAATAGTAGCTAGAGGCAATCTTTTATCCCTACATCACTGAGCTCTACAGGCTTACAATGAGCTTTGGATTGCAGGGATTTGCACGCGAAGGCTTCACTAATTCATTTTGGAAGAAAAATGAGCTGGTATCTCAATTTTATATTGCATTCAAGTGTAATTTGTACAACTTGGCTTTCATGTATTTTTAATTTTTAATTTTATATATAACGAAAAGCGTTTTTGATATAGGCCTCAACATTTAATTTATTTGCTTTCTAAGTTGTATTTTGACAAACACATAATTTCCACTACTTGAATAATATAGTTATATCATGTGTGACCTTGAAATGATTGGAGTGTAATTAGTTAGAACGGAATAATTTCTATGTGATTATTGTCAGAACGCTCGTTTAATGAAGATGGAAGCGACAAAAATATAAATTATATCATATAATTTGTATGATGAATATTTTGTCGTTAAAATATACATATCTATATCTGAATAATGATAAAGTTTTATTATTTAGTGACTTAAAAAATAAGTACAAAAGCTTTTTCTTTGATGACAACAAATGTTGTCACGACAAGAAGTTTTACAATTATTAAACCCAAATAGAAAACCTACCACAGGTCTCAATCCACTGGACTTGATTATCCACTAAGACAAATTGTTAACTTATAATATTGATACAGTACAATACATTTATCTTAAAAGTATATATATAATATTTTTTAAATTTTTTTTTTCAATAAAATTAAAGTTCAAAGTTAATCTGATCCAACCCCCCCCCCCCCCACCCAAACTCTCTTATAAATTTTAATTTGATGTTAATAATACCATAAACTAACTGAATGGATAAAAAGGTAACATGTAATTGATCCAAATATCAGATTAAAATTTTGTTATTGTTATTTTTACTGCTAATAATACTATAAATTAAAAACGATGAATAAAAATGTTTGCATATAGAAATTTATAATACCTTCTCTTGTCCATATTTGTGGAGAGTTTCTTAAAAATGGTGTACCACATCACCTAAACAAAACGATTTGAGTCTGAACCCAGACTCCTTTGTTGGTATTTATTAGTGTGTCAAAAAAAAAAAAAAAAAAATCGATTGCAAGAAATCATTTATAGTGATTAAAAAATTGCTTGTCCCCATAAATCATATCTTTCGTGACTAAATTTACAACAAGAAACCATAGCTTTTGTGATTTGGATCTATTTTTTATTTGTTCTTTTTCTTTAAAAAAAAAATTAGAGAGGTTCGTTTTCTAGCTTTCTTCAAACTGAGGCTCATGGAAAGTCTGGACTTCCATGTCCCATCACCTTTAACTTTAGTATATTTAGTGCGTATAGCTCGGTTTCCCTAACAAAAGTTTCGCCTTCCGTGGACTAAAAACTTGCAAAAAAAAGGTTCCTACTATAGACAACTTCAATCTATTCTCAAAAGCTCGAATGCTCCCAAAAGAAAAAAAAAAAAAAAAAAGGGGGAATCAGAAAAAGAAGGTTGAAGGGACTCAATCATTCAAAGCAGTTTGGATTTGACAAAGCTGGGTATCTCTAGCAGTAATGACTCCATGGTATGACTCACTGTAATATGTCTAGGAAATGTGAGCATGGGGCTAATGGGCACATCAGTGGCCAACTCCAGTGGATAAACATTTTGGTCATACCAGATCGTCCTACTTCATTGGACTTCCTGTATGATCCAGTTAGATAGCATTATAATTGGTTTCCTTCTAAATGACTTGGTCGATACTCAGAATTAGTAGCATTTTGGACTCAACACTCTTGGATTAAACCTCTATTTTATACTTACAATTAATTCACTAAACCTGTTAAAAGTTTTTTACTACCGAGACCAGATCTGCTATTGATTGGAAGAGGAACTAAATTAATCAGTTGATGAAGACGTGTCTCAACATAAATCTCGACATTTTTGTTCCTTTATTTTAATAAATCAAGTTTTTTTTTTGTACACCTTTTGTAAGATTTTTCATTGTCGTTTAATTCTTTATCCTAGCGTTTTGTTAAACCATCTTCACAATGGATCATATGTAGCAATGTTCCACTGTTATTTGTTTGTTTTCTTTCAAAGAACAAACATGGAAGCGTCACTTCTAGGCATCGAATCCAAAAACTTGATCCAGAGGAGCACCGAGGAGATGGAGCTGCCAACCGACGCACCAAAGTCTGCTGGCAATCATGTCTTCTTCTTCGAGATTCCATCTTTTGTTCACTGTATCATGAATTCTCAATGCAAATCAAACCTTTTTCTCAGAATAAAATAGTGAATTGGCCGAGAGTTGGGGACAGTTCAAAAACCTTTGGGACAGTGAGCTATGACCGATGGGACAGGAGAATTAGGCTACTTTTCAGCTTGATATTTTAGTCTATAAAGACTACAGTTATACTATGTTGCTGTCTAATTTGGTGCATGATGACCATCTTTATTCCAGTTATTCCCATCAAACTTATCCCACTAATCTAAACTTCCAATTCTTTTAACTGTAACGCAGCGGGCCAGCCGTATCATAATCACATGGCACCGTGGACAATCATTGATACACCGGACCACCACCTTTGCAATCTTATTAGTCCAAATGGCAATCGTCAGAGATGGTTGGTGGACCGACAGTCCCATGATTTCAGTCATTGGTAAACAATCATCAGTGAAGCATAACATGATGGACCACAACACCAAACCACATTATTCCAGGCAATCCATACTTAAAAACAAGGCTCATGTGCAAGAGATGTGGCATGCTGCTCAAGAGTTGAGCGCATGTTACATGATCAGGCGCTTGTTACTTTTGCAAGAGGTGGTGTTTTGATGGTTGATTGCTGAAATTAATTATCTAAGAGGAGTTATTCAGATAATTAATAGAAGTTATTTATGCAAGTAACCAGTGATGGCCACCAAGAAGAGAATTATGAAGTCAAGAAACAACCTAAAAGTGATAATTATTGCTAGATTTAATTACCAATCTGCAATATAAGAAAAGAATAGTAGGCTTTATTAGCTCTCTTACATGGCCTATGGATGACTTACCATGCCTCTCAAGTACCATAATGATCTACTGATTATTTTGTTTCTACTAATTGACCTAATCAATTTGTCATGCCACAAACCAATTGACCATTATGATAGCTTTCAAGTAATAGTGATGCGGAACTTATCAGGGAAATGATATTTCTAGCTGTGCATGTTATGTGATAGCATTATTCATTCTTCTCCATGGGTGATAAAATCATAATCATTGGCCATGCGTTTTCCTTAGAACTTCCACCGATTTTATGGAAAAGTTTGGAAGGCAGATTTGACAGGGTTTTCTTTTTTTTTTTTATAGAAGAAATACATTAGAGATGACAGAAAAATGCAACAACTTTAGCATCTGCATATAAAAAAAGAAGTAACTCTCAGAGAAACTATCATTCTAATATATGATACATATATCATGTCGGAGAGACATCGTAATAGAAATAAGAAGATCAACAACTTGATTAGCCTTCCAAAACATATGCTTAACAATGACTCTCGCCTTATGGGGGAGAAGCTTTTCCTTGATGCTATGTAGGAAAGAGTAGAGGCAGTGGGAAGAGCCTCTTATCTAATCAATAAATAACGAAGAATCACCTTCAATACTAAACCCCTGAGGTGGAGAAAAGGAGACAAGTTTTTGGATTCGATACCATGCAGTCATAATTTTAGTCTAAGTAATAAAAGTAATGGATAATGTAATAGCCCCAGCAATAATAGAATTTCTACCACCAACCCAACTTTTGCCATAGAAGCTTTTATACAGCCATTAAAGTTTAATTTAAACCATTCTAGTAATGGAGGACACCAAGAAACAAGGTTATATTAAAAACATTTATCTTTCTAGGGGTAAGGTATCTTCAATTGCTAGAACAACCAGTTAGGCCAATGCTCTGAATTACTCCTAAGATGAGCAATCAGCTTGAAGAATAATACTTTGGGGGCTTCTGATTTTTTGTTGAAAAAACTATAAAGTTATACTAATAACTAAGATCTGGTTCCCAATGATTTTTCATGTATTTCACATTAGTTTTCATTACAATTTTTTATAAATTTTTGTTTCATCTTTTGGTTGCCATTTAGGCATTCCATTCCATAAGTAAAGTGTTAGATGGACAAGGGGTTCAGTAGAGCAGATTAAGATAACTTGGCCTAAAAAGACGTGTAAAAGAATGGTAACGTAAGCTGGCCAAGAAGCTATTCTACTTTATTTTTCACTTCCAACCGATCGTCCTAGTTTACTCTCATATATATTGATTAAACGCTATCATGACCTAAACAAGCTAGGTTACGTAAATGGTACGAAGCTTATTGGTTACGGTTAACGTTAGGTGAATGGAACTGAAAATTAGCAGCACATGCGACAAATATGAGGGCCAATATTAACACCATTAGTGATCAAAATGACATAAATCTAATACACAATCTTTGACTTCCAAATGCAATTCTGTGCTAAAACATCCATCAATGAGGGCAATCAATCTTATGCTATCATATCCCTTAATGTCAAAAATTTTCATGTTTGGATCTGAAAAATGTCAAACATCTCATGCATGAAGAATAAATATTCGTCCTATATACCATGACGTAAAAAATCTTGCATCAAATAAGATATCCCAATTAGGTTGCTCCCATGTCTATTATCGCCTGAAAACTATTGGTAAGAGTTTCTCATGGAGTGCACACCACCCAACCAAAGAAAGGTAAAAGGGCCAGGGTCTCCAAAGTCGCACCCAACCCACCCATGTGATCTCCCCTAACTTTTAATGCATGTATCCCCGTGTCGCCACCAAAATCCTCGTCACTTTCAACTGACCCCACCCTTCAGCCAAAACTTTTGAACAAGGGCGAAAAGAAAAGAATATTAAAAGCTACTACATTCCCCTCATTTTAATTAAGCTTTGTTTAATCGTTTTCTTTATATTCTACAGATCTCTTTTGCTTTTTGCCTCCCTCCTATCCCTCTCTATAAATCTCCCTACCCTCCCCTCTTGATGCCCTCCCCCTTCACCATTCACCTTGAGGGAAAACGAAAAACTAGACAAAAGAAAGTGTTGCAATTAAGCAATCCCAAGGTTCTTTTGCCGAGCTAACTTGGTTAAGTGGTCTTGCATGTGCCTAGGAATCATTCCTTGTTATTATAAGTTTGCTTCTACATTTTAATTCTCTCCTTCTGGAGAGATCTTTAAAAGATCGACTGCTGCTGGTTGAGAACCTCCCCTTGCCTTCGTTTCTTTCTATTGAGAGTTCTCTCAAGGTTGTTGGTTCCTCAATGGGTGAAGCTAAGCAGGTATCCAATTACTCATATGCTTTTGAGCATCATGTCCTTCTTGGAATGTAGTCTTCTTCTTTTTTTTTTTTTGGTGGATTTATTTTGGAATGTGTGTTTTCCTTAATTTCCTTCATGGCAGGAAGAAGCTAAGGTGGAGGTCAAGCCAGAAGAGAAGAAGGAAGAGAAAAAAGAGGAGAAGCAAGAGGAAAAGAAGGAAGAGAAGGCAGAGAAGAAAGAGGAAGCAAAGCCCTCCCCTCCACCTCCCATTGTCTTGTCTGTGGGCTTGCACTGCGTTGGATGCGCAAAGAAGGTTGAGAAGTCCATTCTCAAGTGCAGAGGTCTCTCTCTCTCTCTCTCTCTCTCTCTCTCTCTCACACACACACACACACACACACACACACACACACACACACACACACACACAATGCATATTGTGCTAACCTTTTTCTAAGCGGTAATCCACATCAGGGGTTGAAGGGGTTGAGGTGGACATGGTCCAGAACCAGGTCACAGTTAAAGGGATGGTGGACCCTCAAGCTTTGTGTGCCAGAATTCAAAAGAAGACTCTCAGAAGAGCCAAAGTCCTCTCCCCACTGCCACCAGCGGAAGGGGAGTCCAAACCGGAAGCGGTTCCATCACAGGTTCAATCCCTTCCCTTCCTTTGCGTGTCGACTAATCTACATGCATGCATCCATCCATGTTGTTACCCACATTCCAAGTCTAATCTACGTCAAAGTTTCTCCACTGCCTAACGTTATTCAGAGAATGACCTGGATCCCGCTATGGTCGATGCAAGACACCAAAAGCACTCCCACTCACCGTCAGCACGAGGACCTTTTGCGACGCAAAAAGGCCTTCACAAAATTAAAGCAGCCCTAGAAAGTACACATAATAAACGATTGTTTGCCACAGTCTTACATCCTCGCAATCCATCGCACTTGGCAAAGGGATGCTTTAGGACAAGTTCACAATGAGCGGCCGTCCATCTGCCTAACTAAAACTAAACTCTACTGGCTATGTAAACAATAGAGAGCTGTTCTCAATCATCTATCAAATAATCGCTCGTTTCAGAGCCATTCTTTACTAGATCTAGTCTACCATGGTTTACTAATTAATCTGATGTACAAGCTATATGGTAAACTAAGCTTACGTAACAGTGGCTCATCATTTCAGCTATAAATGGCGTTCGAGGACTAGTGGTTGAATTCTACCAACTCTCAGCCAAAGTAGATAGGTATAAATGTTTTAAATGAAAATAAAGTCTCACTTATATTTTCTTTCTCCTACCAAAATCTGCCAAGAATCCAAGTTACGATTGCAAAGGATCTCGTCTGACAAAAGCTCAAACTGTCTTTAGGCACTCCGTTGCCTATTGTGCACTCAAAAACAAGAGCTGAAATTGCAACAGTTGCACGTGGTTTTCCTGGTATTACGTACTAGATGGAAGTAAAATAGATGCCTGATTTTACTTCTTATTTTCTTTGATGAAAAAGATGATAGCAGTCTGATAGCTCCAACACAGGCACATGTTCCTATGCTTAAGATATATAAGTTTTAGGTGCTGTGGATAAAATAAGAGACTGATACATGCCTAGTCATTGAGTTGCATATAACATAAGAAAAATATATCTCCTGCTGATAGTTGTGACAAATTAAAGCCTATAGAAAATATTGATAATCCAAATTATTAGATGTGTTTTATCATTTTCGAATTATTTATACATAAAAAATTAGACAATTTAATTTATATAAAGTAGTGCATACTCTTTTTTTTTTTTTTTTAATATCACTTTTCACTTTAGAAACCACATAATTTTTAATGTATACATAATTTAGAGATAATAGATAATATAAAATAGCTCGGATCAACCGTTTTAGGCTTTCAATTTCTAATCATGTTCTAACCAAATCCAAATGAAGACTTAATTTTAATAAGTTCCTAATATATATATATATATATATTATTTACTGATTTACAGGGTATGAATATTTATATGTTTTATATGTTCTAGATCTAATGAAATTATTTGTCTTTTGAATTTTTTTGCCTTTTTTTTTTTTTTTTTTTTTGGGGGAGGAAACAGGCAAGTGGAATAACTATAGTTGAGTTACAAGTAAGCATGCACTGCGAAGCCTGTGCACAACAACTGAGGCGAAAGATACTAAAGATGAGAGGTACCTTACAGCCTTTGCTCTGTGTGTGTCCATGCTGGCTTTATCAATTCTCGAGCTACAAAGTAATGCATTCCTTTTGAGGTCCTCTGTAACCATGACCAAGTCTGGTATCAAAAGATACACCAAGGTGTGCAGATTCACATGCCATGCTCACTGGCATGAGAACATCAGACACCATTCAAAAAAACATTCTAACAAATTGATCCGTGGTGCCAAAATGGCACCATTGATGCATTTAGTTATCATGAACTCTCATGTGAGGTTCCATGCAGGAGTGCAAACCGCCGAGACTGAGCTGAGCACAGGGAAGGTGACGGTGACCGGAACCATGAACGGAGAAAATCTTGTAGACTACGTCTACCGAAGAACAGGGAAGCTTGCCAAGATTGTTCCCCAGCCCCCAAAGGAAGAAGAGAAGAAAGCCGAGGAGAAGCCTCCTGAGGAGAAAGCAGAGGAGAAGAAAGAAGAGAATGCCGAGAAAAAGGAAGAAGAGAAAGCATCCCCACAAGAAAGTGCTGAGGGTAACAAGGATGGTGATGGCAAGGAAGAGAAGGGAGGTGGTGAGGAGCAAAAGAAGGAAGGAGAAGGACCAACTATTGTGGAGATTCCTAATGGGGCCGATATGGTGAAGAGGATGGTATATTGGAATGGCAGCATCATCAGCGAAGAAGAGATGGCAAAACGAATGATGATGCAATGGATGCCGGTCTATGTTATTGAACGGCCGCCACCACCACCCCAACTCTTTAGTGATGAGAACCCAAATGCTTGTTGCATCACATAAAACTCTATGAAAAATAAATATCACTAGTAAGGTTGGACCAGAAAGTTAAGAAAGAAGGTATGTATCACATCGTAATGTATGTAATATGGGATGAGATGGCCATGGATTAGCATATGCAGAGATCATTATAATAACAATAAAGACATTGTGTGCTTGTGTATTTAAACATATTCATTAACATGACAAAATCAATGATCATAATCTACAAAATAAGAGCTAGCTGCAATGATGAAGTTGAGATGAGCATGAATCGTGAGGACATTATCATCATGACCATCACTTTATTTTGTCAGATCATTAACAAAAATATGTAAAATTAATAAGTTCTATCATACGATGCATGTCACATGGGTCATGACTTCCAATGGTATGAGTTGGGAGGAATCCAACTTTGGTAGCATGCGGCGGCAAAGAAACGACAGCGTCGGTGGTTCTCTTTCCAACTGCCAGCTGGCCCAATACTAGGACCCAACCTATTGCTTTGTGATTAATTAAGATATGCTTTTTTTTCCTGTTCATTATATTAAAACTAAAACTTTTGGGACATTTATGATGCCATACAATATCACGCTGATGAAAAGAAAAGCTCACATGGGCTGTCCAAAATATTGGGTTCAATTATATATAGCAGCACTCTTTTCATCTACCAAATAATTGATGTTGCTTAAGAAACAGGAAGAGAAATGTAATGGTATGGAAATAAAAAATAGTAAGAGCAAGAAAAAACTGAACTGGTAAAGAATGAAAAAAAAGAAAAAAAGAAAAATCTTATAGAAGATGATATGGTAAGACTGCCGTAGAGAATTTAGAAATAGGTTTCATTTTGAAATGTGCAAATTAGGAGCTGTAGAAATGTGTATTAGATAGGTATCCTATATGAGCAACAGTTTTGTAAACTAAGCCATCTTCATTGAATGATCCTATATGATGCATGGGTTGGTGATCCTAGTGAATGAAGGATGTAGCACTGCTAATGGCATCAAAATGCTCCATGGGCAGAAGATTTCAGATGTCACAAGGTAATGGTGCAGCCTCTAAGGAATCTGTCAGTATTTGAGATAATTTTCTTTCTTTAGCAAGAGAAATTTTTTGCAGGAATCTGTCATCTGGAATACAGGAGAAGTGCACGTCATTTACTGGAAATAATATTAAAGAGTATCAAGCATGGTTTTTATCCCTACTACTATTATGCTCATGATGGGGTTGTATCCACCGATTTCAAGGTTTACACACACATATTATGATGACCATAAGAAGTTACAGCTATGCTGCTACATTCAGATGTATATCAAGGAAAATATGAAATAATTATGCATAACATTGTTTGTTGACTGCTAATTGCAAAGCATATGATCATCTTGTCTAAACCATCGTAGCAATTGTGGAAAGCAAAGGCTAACAATCATTCGAATTCAACAGAAAGACCATTGCTTGTAATCATTTTTTCCCTCCAACCACATCAAGCATGCAATAAACCTGGTTGTCGCTTGGCCAACCCCATGCAGAGACATGTCAAGTTTTCTAATGGAATGCAAGAAAGAGATGAAGAAAACTGGAGTTGTATTGCCCATGCAGAAGATAGCAATCGATCACAATATATAAATTACTCAATTTGAGTCTGGTTAATGCATTTTCTCACTCTCCTTCCATCAAATAGAATATGAATCTGATCAAAATTTTTCAGTTTAGGTGAAATGAGATAAGCCATTCAGATCAGACTTAATAATTGATTTTTTTTTTAAAAAAAAGATTCAAATTCAAACAATATTTGAGTGAGTACATAAATATCAATCTGAATTCAAGATGATCCACGGATCAACGTAGGTTGTAATTAATATGGACATGTCTATGACTCTTAACTCTGTTGATATGAGCTGATAATCAATGAAGCATTATAGGACTCAGAATCTGAGAGGAATAGACAGCATTAGAGCATGGTGTGATTTTCTCTCTTTTTCCTTTTCCCATTTGTGATGCAAGGTTAGTGGGAATACTAAGTAGTACATTTGATCCATCAACATGGCCCCACATGTAATGAAACCCCTAGTTGTTGATTGATAGACAACCGGACAGAAATTAAAGCGTTACCTTTAAACAAAGTATCAGAAATTAAAAGCTTACCAGGTCCACTGAAATGGAAGTGGAGCTGAAAACAACACTGTAGAAAATGCTGCAGAGATGAAAGGTTCGATAGAGGGCCAACAAGGATGAAGGTGACTGCACGTGTTGTCAGGAAGTCAGAAGTCAATAGTCAAGAAGGGCTGAAGGCAGACTTCCTCACAATCTTAATAATAGCAACAAAAGAATAGTGTCTCTGAACTTCACCATGCAAACCAAAAAGGTCTCATAAACTGAAGATGAAATTGCAAAAATATTTTAACTTTTGGAATGAAAGAAACCAAACAACGAAAAAGGAGCGATGGAGTTTCCAAGATCATGCACTGCTGGCCACCCCCTGAGGTGAGGAAAAAACACTGACCAATGTATTAGTCATTAGCACTATGAGAATCTCAATCTGTTGGTGTTTAATGATCAACGTGGCAAGTGGTAGAATTGGCACTACAATCTTTAGTGAGATGCAGCAGATTTGTAGGTATGCATATATGGGAAAAGCATTATTCAATGAAGGCAGTAGCATTATTCAATGAAGACAGATGCTTAGAACATTAAGTGAGGCTCTAACTGAAGAAGGCCCAAGATATTTTTCCTCCTTGATCTAATTTAATAAAACTTGAGAAAGAAGTGAACAATGAATCCAATAAGGTGCTCACTTGTGAGGGTTATAGCCAGAACCTACGCATAACTGATGAATGAAATGTTTTGAATATATGAGCAGAAAATGTATGCAAGCAGAGTGCAAATATATTCAATATTTTTAACAAGCACATATATTATCTTCAAGTTCAACTATAACACAACAAGTGGACTTGTCAGTAGTTTTCAGTATTGATGCGTTTATGAGAATAATTTGAACACCAATTTTTCAGTTGAAAGACACCATGTACTAATGAGGAAAGAAGAAGTAGAAATTTAATATCAACCTAACAATTACAGACTATTTTCAAGACATCTATCAGACAACAGTTAAAAGTCATTTAAAGATGTATAGAATTTGCCAACAAACATCATGGATAGAATGTTTACACATGCTCTTATCATGCCAAAGTGATGGGTATGCAGAAGAACAAAATATTTTTACAATGTAATATTCCATGAAAACACTCATTTTTCTGTATACTATAAAACATATAAAAAGTTCATCTCTTAAAATCACTCTAAGAACCATTGTTATAAAACTCAGGCTGACCGATGAACTAGTGAATCAGATCCACGAACGATCTGGTTATTTAATTGAACCAATTATATAATTGATCCGATCAAAAGTGGACAAACCAGCCAATTTTTAATTTACGCAGTGTGGACTGATAAAATCGGATCGATCTTTTTATGCCTTTTAAAATTATTTTTTAATTACTGTAATTTAAACATTAGTTGTTGCTTTTTAGAAGCTTTTTTGTCTTTTAGACCTAAATCCCCATTCCCTCTTCTCTAACTGACCTAGCTATCTCTCTCATCTCTCCCTTTCTCTAACTGATCTGGAAAATTTCAAATATTTTTATTTTTTTCAAAAATTTGAGATTAATTTCAAATATTAGTATGAATATTATATTCTACTATAATTTAAATAACTTAATTTTAAGAATTTAAATTTTAAAGTTATCAAATGAGTTGAATTTTACAAGAAAATTATTTTTATTTATCATTATGGTTCATGTTTTTTAATTTTAATTGTATTTTAATTATTCATACGACTCAACCATTGACCCACTAGTTGGAACATTGAACCATTGACCTAACCTCTCGATCGGATCGATATCTGATCCAATTCTGATAACTAAGAACTGTCTGATGAAGTAATTAATGTGGACGAAAGCAATTCAGAACAAAAATAATTACTATACATGTTGACATAAGGAACTAAAGGGGCAAATACAGTCTAACATAAAACATTACCATATATGGATTAGAATTTTGTGTTAATCCTCAATCCTCCAGCTTAGGAAAACACATAATAACAAGCTTTTTGGTCCATATTTGCTTCACAACTTCAAGATGGCAATTCTTGGCTTTTGCCTCTATCATGTGTTTCTAGTTCTCTTTACTTCCATTTTCAAATTCCACCAGATGATCCTGCGGACAAATCTAGCAATATGAAATATGCATAAATAATTCATGTTGTCAGTTTTTAATTACCACTGTCACTAACTATAATGTTAGCTAGAAAGAAATCTGCCAAATTGTTTATAGTCTAAATCTCCACCATGTTTTAAGAATCATTTTACAAAGGAGCAATCAATAGGCCTAAGGGCAGGATTGAACCAAAATGGATAATCTAAAATACAGTGAGCTGAGAAACCTCCAAGAGGACATGAAGTCTTGGTTCAGAAGATGCCATCCTTCAATGAATGATATAACTTATTCTCTAAAACATGTACCCATTTATTTCAGCATTCAGAAAATATTTGTAATATCTTTGCAGCATCACTCTCCATAAATTAATCATCACCTGAACTATTGCGTTCAATTAAATACAATTCTGCAATTGCAGTGTGTAAAGCTGCTCCAATTGGAAGGACATCTTCATCGACAAAGAAATGAGGAGAGTGAGCAGGGTGGACCGAACCAACTTTCTCATTTCTTATCCCAATTCCAAACATGACACCAGGAATCACCTCTTGATAGAACGCAAAATCTTCACCTGCCATGATCTTCGTCCCCATCTTCACGTTATCTGGGCCAAGCAGAAATCCACCAACCCTTTGTACATGATGATGCAAACTTACATCATTAACAACAGCTGGATAAAATGGGTACTCCTCGTTTTTCATGCTGATGAATGCCTTGCATCTATGTACAGCTGCCTGGGTTTCTATTACCTGAAAACATCAACAACCATTAATATTGATATTGATATATTGCTCATTTGTGCAACAGTTAGCTCATTTTTGGATGGCAGAAAGTAAGTCTTTGATGTCTAGCAAACCAAATATAATTCAAGTATATCAAAGAGATGCTTCATGGTCATTTAACAAAAAAAGAAAAGAAAAGAAATTTCATGATAACATACCTCTTCCACCCGTCTCTGTAGCCTGTACAAGCCTTCTGTGGTAAGACTCCTTAAAGTGCCTCCAAATTCAACAAAGGGAGGTGTAACATCATGTGCCACACCACTCTTGACATAAGTAACAGAAAGTACCTTCCACAGGAGAAGTAAAAAAGCATTAAGGATGTCTATGAGATAACAAATGATCATCAAGCTCAATCAAAATTAACAGTACAAAAATAAGCACAGATAAGAATGTAGGTTCAAGGCAATAGCAACTATCTGTATATGCAGTTACCCACTAACTCCAACTTAAACATTGCATAACTAATACAACTTGAGAAGGTTTCAAAGGCAAACTACTGTTACCCAGGAAGAAGTTGCCTTAATCATCCAACATGATCAGGGTCACAGATTTATTGTGACTCAAGAGTTTCAAAACACAAAAACAACTTCTTCGCATATGAGTGTAAGGCTGCATGCATTGACTCTCCCCAGATCCTGTGGTAGTGAGGGCCTAATGCCTTGGGACTCCCTTTTATTCAAGGTCATGAAAACCTTAATTATTGACAATAAAAGTAATTCAACCACCATTATTAATGTGTGCTAAAGAACTAACTCTCATAACAGTATGATTAGTATTTCATACAAAATATTTTTGTACTTTTTAAGAACCAAATAGAATAAGAAGTCAAAACACTATAATAGTTGTTCTAGACATGCTTCACTTCATCACAGATGACATTTTTCAGTTTATTCTGAGGCAATCAAATTTTGGCGCACGGCGAACCTGGAGGTCACAGAGCAGAACCCAAATAGCCCAAGCAAGGCTTGAAGTCAAGGTTGTGGTTATGGTAATCAAACCTTTGATGATTCTTGGGTTTTGCTGAATACAAATAAAAGAAAACCCGTACAAAAGTGGCCATCATAGCTTGAAACTCCAAATGTTGCAGATAAAAATTCTAAGTCTCTAAATTTGTTTCAGAGAAAGAGAGAGTTGATATTTTATTCTTAAAAAAATTGATTTTTTTTTATATTTATATTGAATTCAAATGATTTTAAATGAAAGTAAAAGAGAGAAAGGATGAGAGCTCATGGGAAGTTCTCAACCTCCCTCTCTCTATTTAAGGGAGCTCATGAGAGCCTATATCCCATCCAGCCCAGCCCAGCCCACCCCACCCCACCCCACCCCACCCTTCCCTTTGAACTGACCCGAATCAGCCTGAGACGAACCGAGCGGTTTACCACAATTCAGATCAATTCAGCCCCAAACCAAACTGAATGGCAATTTCATATCGATTTCTGACCAGTTCTTTTCGTTTTGGTCCGAACTAGTTGATTCAGTTCGGTTTGTCAACCATTGATATGAATTGATTGGATGTAATGGACATCCAAGCTTACCCAATCTTTATGCCTAATTGGCTTCAAGTCCAAGTCTGGGTCCGCTGAGTCTATTTTATCAAGTTACTCTATTGTATCAAGTTAAATTTTTCGCTTTCTTAATCTCCTACCCTAAATCAATTACTCAACAAGGAGCGACTTTCATTAACATAAAAAATAACTTTAAACCCAATAAAATATTGATTTTTTGATATTTTACTTGGCTGAATGTTTTAAAAATATTGGTGAAATCATTTTATACATCATTTTGCTGCTGGGTAAAATTGAGCTTTACTTTGACACATTATTACTAAAATATTTGTTGCAGATTTCATCGTCATGAATTTGATACTCAATAGATCCCTTCATCTTCAAATAAACACATTGCCCCCCTAAAAGGGAAAAAAGAAGATAACAGAAAAGGATAATTCCTAGTTCTGCCTCTGGAAATGATGATCGGTCACTCATAAGCTAATGCACAATCTACCATAATTCATGTGTTGTATTTTAATTCAACTAGTTTATTTTCTCATCTTTAATCAATTTGTGATAGAAGAGTGAATTTGGAGTAAGAATAAAGAATTCCTTCAATTTTCACTGTGTACAATTGCAACATAACTCAAAAGTAATAACAGAGGAAGAAAACTAAAAGCAGATTGACAAAGAGAATAACCTACTTGGCTATGGAGGGGATCAACTTCTCTGGAGATGAGCTGTTGCATTGCCAGAATAGTAAATGACAAAGCAACTATTGGGTCAGCACTCAAATGAGGATTTGCAGCTTCTCCTCCTTTGCCTTCTATTTTTGCTTCAAAGAAGCATACAGCAGCTTGCGTGGGCCCTGGATGGGATGCTATATTTCCTGTGGGTAATCCATAGTTAATATGCATACCAAAAATTGCTTCCGCACCATCAAGAGCACCTTCATTTATCATGTGAGATGCACCTGCACCACCCTCCTCTGCAGGTTGGAAAAGAAGTTTCACAGTTCCCTTTGACATAAATCAAGAAAAAGAACATTTAGAAACTACTTTCATCCAATAAGTAAAATTGAAATATGAAATTTGAAATTGAAATTAAGACTGTAATTCAAGTGCAACAGAAACAAAGATATTTAACTTAAGAAATGAAGACCAAAGCACAGTCTGATGAATGAGCTTAGTATGGAAATCAAATAAATTGTTGCCAACACCATCAATCTATGATGCTCCAGACAAACACTCTTGCAAGAATGGAGAACGTTTATATATAAGTTTACCATTTTTTTTTAAAAAAAAAAGGAGGTGCCAATAGCAATTATTCCATGGTCTCTGATCATTAGATTACTGAGAACAGTGGATCATTCTGATAACAAATCAAAGCTGGGTATCAAACTGACATAAAGATGGGTTATGTGGCCATACTTGAGATTGTAGTCAAGAAACCAATGTGACTTTTGTAGATTGCTGTACTGAAGAAAATATTGACTGGACAGAACATCATCCAAATAAGTCTTGGATCAGGCAAATGAAGATAGTACAACTGAGGCATGTGGATCTAAAAAACTCACATTCCATTGGACATGAGAAAAACTCAACCAAAATGAAAATTGCATGCTTCTGAATTTCAGTTTTTCTTTTGTGCATCATGAGTCTGAACAAATTTCAGGAAGAAAATTGAAGATCCACTGGGTGCTTTCTCTCAAGGAAAGGAATCAAGTCTATTATAATTACATAAAACCTTGAGAAAATAAGCAACCACTATGACACTGCTAAGCTGTTTCTATTTTTTAACTAATGGAAATGAAAATCGACAAATCAGAATCAAAGATATAGATGTGGTGTTGGCACAAGAAGTTCAGAATGGTGACTTCATACTAAATATTGACTTTTTCATGAAACATCAAGCAAGTAGTAAAAATATAGCAGTTAGAAATCTAATTAAGGTGAATAAAACTTAAGTTGTGTTCATGCAATATTCTGAATTGGTCAACCCATTTGACAGGTTGACTGCAATCGGTTTCAGGGCTGGCAACTGATAAATGTTGTCGGGTTGATTCAGGCAGATCATGTGGGAACTGCAGCAGCAGATGAAAGCCAGCTTTCCTGTTATTTGGAAGCTACAGTTGTTACTGCATAATTTTGTATTTGAGTTTTTATGACTTCTATCAGCTGAGCTAAAGGGATAATAATGATGCATTTTGAGATAATATGAATCAGATTCTTGAATCATGTAGTGTAAGGGTTGACCACCATGTAATTAGATCTGCACACTAAAGATCTGGATAAATGATTAGTTTGCTGATACCAATATATGGGTGGTTTCTATTTAAATTAGACTAAAGGATTCAAGTGCCAAAAGTGCTAGTCCATGCTGATTATGCCGACACGGTGCCAACACTGGGCATGCATGATAACCTGCATATTGCAAAGTTTAACACAGGTTGATAGACTCTCTACCGAGCCAGTTTCCTTTACTTGTTTTGGCAAAGCATATCATAGTTGCACATTGACCACTTAAGGAATTTTTTTAAAATAAGTGGAAAGATAAATGTTCCTCTCATAATTGTCCGGTATCTGCCTAAAGTTGTTTTAAACTATATACCTATTTGTTTGGATTCAAGTGGAAAAGTGAAGTACTAATAGTTAACTATATGACTAGATACAAGAGCTTTAGCTGATAAATCATAGGTCCATGGCAACATAAATGTCTTGTGATGCTACAAGATACATGGTTTTCTGAATATATTGATGTAAATTAAAAAATAAAAAAATAAAAACTTGGACAACTAAGTTTTGGGCACACATGCAGTTAACTTACTTATTGGAAGGCTAAACATTATGACAGGAAATCAGAACTCTCAAATCACTCTATGGAAAAGGACAACAAGATAAGTGCTAAAAAAAAAGCAACAATAATGCAAAAAGATAGAGGAGGTTTTCTCCATCAGATAATAAAAAATATGCATGTTTGCTAAAATGGTTGTTACCATGCATGATACTTACCAGTATAGAGTAATGAACGTATTCACTTTGATTATCTCTATACTGTTATCTTAGGAGTAGTAACTCCTGATATTATGAGAATGTAAAGTTCTTGATCATGAGGCGATCCAGAATAGCCACGATCACCCTACCTATTGTCAATCTTCACTTGCTAGCTTAGGCCATTGACGGCCTCCTGTGCTTCACATGTGCGGGCCAAGAACCAGCTCGTGCAAATGCTTTCTACTGGTCAATTGAAAGGTCAAGTATCTTTTTGGCACACTAAGTAGGATCTCAATTTATTAGAGACATGTTGCCAAAAAGGGGAAAAGGCACTGAAAACCTACCCGCTGAAGATGGAGCTTCGTCTATGGACCTAGAGCCCTTGCAAGAATAGGTGAGGCCATGAGAAGGCCTAAGTTTTGAGGTTCCCTTACAAGATATCGCACAGTAGAGTAATGTTGCAACCAACCTCGAACTTGTTTGAGAGCTCCACGATTACATTGAGCATCTCCTTAGCTCCATCTATCAACTTACCCAAAATGTAATGGAGTTGTGCCTCATCAAGCAAACTGTTGAGTGGATGGGAAATGTCATATTAGAGAAAAAGGGTTTAGCATTTCTTACAAACACACATCTCTTCACCCACTACACCAAAGTTGTCTTCAGAACCACTAGGTGAAATGAATAGAACATAAATCAAGTGGGAAGGCTTATGCCCAATGCAGGATCACGGTGCTATTTGAGGTTGAGACTCAACCAGTGGAGAGCCATTGAGGTTGAAACAGTGGGTCAGGCATAATTCCAAGTGAACAAGCCAACAAGCCATTCTTGCAACATCAGATACTACCATCCCTCAAAAATATTATGGGCTCGGTCTAAGAAAAGCTAACTGCCCAATGTATAGAAGATCATACCTCACATAGACTAATAAGGCTCATTTATTCCCACCTAGCTTAGTGTCCTAAACTTTACCCTATTCACTGGCAAGGACAACCATTCCTCTATAAAGCAGATCGTCCCATTTAAGGCTCAAGGTGATGAGGTGGCCCACAATAAATTTTTTAAGTTTAAGCTTTTCTTGAGTTCGTAAACTGAAATTATCTTTTGATGGTACACCAATTTGCCACCAGTGTTGTTAAAAGCACTAGATGCACCTAAGTGCAAAGGGCTCTAGTAGCATAGGTGGAAGGCGCAAAACATAGGCACGCGCTTGAATAAAGTGAGCCATATATTTTTAAAATAAATAAAATAATTTATATAAGTAAGATTTGTAACACATAATAGAAAAAAACTAAAAAAATCATAATGATAGTATATTTAGCTAATTAGTTTAATGAAAAGTCTACTCTTTCTCAGTTAAAATTTGTGATTCCTTAATGTTTTTCCTTCTCTTTCTTATATGATAGCATAATTTTTTATGTTCCATCTCATTGTCTTCCAATTGTTAGCTTTTTTAAAGGGTAAGAAAAATGATTGTGAACGGGATAGTATATCATCAAGTCAACATAATCTAATAAATATAACATATTGTAAAAAAATATTAGAAATATAACTTATGAAGAAAGGTGCGACTTTCTTGCATTTCAAATCAGATTAAAAGTGTACATTTTTTTTATCTTATGTGCGCCAAGATAAAGGCACCTCGCTTAAGGTATAAGAAGCGTTTAACCCGCTTTAAGCATAATTTGTACCTTAAGCACACCTTACGATATAAGAAGCGCCTTACTCTTGGTGCCTTGTGCTTTATGTCTTAAATGTACCTAAGGTATGCCTTTGACAATGTTGTTTGCCATCCAACTCCATTGCCAGTTGGTAAAGATAGAGGATTGATTTCATGCCCAATTCCTTAAGATGAAGCCTAATCACTAGTCTATCCAAGCCGTGTTAGCATCCTGAAGAATCAACATGCCGATTCATCATTCACTTCAAGTGAGAAAAAGCTAAATGCCACATCCCTCTCCTAAAACTTGAATTCATTAGACTAGCCTAAGCTGGGTGAGATATAGAATTTTTAAAGAAATTTGAAGGAATAAAATAAATAAACTTCACCAACCTCTTAAAGTTGGCAGCTTAAGTCATGAGGTATAAGGCCCTCTTGTGAGAGGATCAAATGAAAACTATATCATTAGGGACCTAATAAGGGAATTGATGACAAAATTGATGTGGCCAAAGTACTTGGCTGGAAGCCCTATACATGTGAGGCTTTGACCAAGCCAGACAACACCTGTCAACATTGGCCACTTGTGAGGCTTTGACCTAGCTAGAGATCACCTGATAACAATAGGCAGAGGTGAAAGCAAGTGAAATATTTGCGCATACCATCATGAAGGTTAATGAAATATTTGATCACTAGCGGTTAGAATAGTTTATAAAAATATCAGCGGGGGATAGGATCTCACTGGCTGATAAAACTAAGGAGTGTATGAGAACAAAGGGTGAAGCACCGCAGGATTGCTCAATGTCGATTGTTTGATGCTGTGAATGTACTTGTAGGTGCAGTGGTCAGTTTGGCTACACCCTAAGAATTTATTAATCCAATTGAGGAGGATAGAGCCAAGGTTTTAAATCTCGTGGGATAAAGGTGTTCCGATTTTTTCACAAAACGAGATGTCTCGCATCTCGTCTCAATACCCAACCCGGTCAAGTATCCTATTACTTGCTTTGAATGTTTTTTCTTAAAAAAAAATTATTTATGAAACTTTAGTATTTTATTCGATTTTTAAACATATTTAAATTTTAAATATTATATCTTTATGATAAATTAGATTTATTTAAAATTAACACTATAATGTATTATGGTCGAGATAGAATGGAACGGCAAGAATCGGTTTCAGAATCTCTCTGGGATGAGATGTTTAAGCCATCTCGAATCCTGCCTTGCTGAGACTTGAATCATTAGATAGAGCAAGTCTTACTCAGGCACCTCCTCTCCCTCCCATTTCTCTTGACTCTTACTCAAAACTAACTAAGAATTATGCTTTTTTTCTCATTTGGTACTGTGGTGTAGGTGAGATCTTAGAAAAATTATTAAATTGGATGTTGAAGTAGCTTCTGTTTAAATATTTAAGGTCCCCAAACTATAACGATAACCTTAATATATATTTGTTAAATTGGAAAAATTATTAAATTGGTGAACTCCAGCAGACACATGGAAAAGAATCAGGTTAGATGAAGAGTTATATATTTGTTTTTGAGTGGATCATTGATCTCAGACAGCTAATATGCATAATTTGACAAGCTTCAGATAAAGTGGTTGACATATAAATTTTTTTTTTTTTTTTAAAGGAACACTTTCCAGAAAGGGGCTAAAGAAAAAAGAGGAGGCTATTATTTAATAATCTTACAGTTTTTAAATATAAATAATAGGGTGGTTTGTGAGTCTTCATTATCAGAGATTTTAAACAAATCTTGCTGAGTAAAGTTGCATACTTCAGAAAAAATTATTTGTTGGTTTTTAGAATGAAATCCTCTAAAAGATTTCTTCTTCTCCTTTCTCTTTTTTTTTTGGGAGAAAGGGTAACTAAAATATTTAAACCATGGCCTGGCACAGACCCTTTTCACTGTCATAAGCCTGAGTTTGAGCCTTGACAAGCGATCCCATGTCTAGCATGTCATGATATGGTAACATGGGAACTTGTGTTTATAATGATTGCAGTATGCAGCACTTCAATTATTGATTCATAATCCTGCAATTTACCTGGGATAGAGCTATATTACTCAAGTCTTAAGTTAGAATTTTTTTTAATAGAAGATGGTTTGGTAGCAGAAATTTCAACAAGAATAACCTTTGCTTTTAGGATGTTTCTTAATTGACTCCGTATTTGCATCTGCATCTGTGTCAACTTAAAGATGGTGAAACTAAAGGGGTTTGGAGGAAGAGTTTATCCTTTTTATAAGGTTTCATGAGAACATGCGCCTTTAAAGTCTAGGACTTTCTCCTCATTCAAAAAGGCCCTTGCCATGGAATGCGAGAAGAGAGGTTGGTGCATTAAGTACATGTTTAACCTAGATGATTGCTCATATTTTTATTCATTATCGAATTGTTATCAGCATTTGTAACATCAGAAACACCAGTCCTGTTTGTTGAACTACTATGTACAGACTAGAGGAAGAACAAATTGCCGCAACGACCCAGCAAAATCAGAACTTTATTACTGTCAAACTGCTTTTTGGATCTTCAGATTATAAAACAACAGAAATTTTGCAATCACTGAACATAGAACAGAGGTTATTTACCTTGAGATTGTGCTTGCGTTGATTGAGCAATTTTGCAGCTCCGAGGAGCATTGCAACATGAACATCATGCCCACAAGCATGCATGACCCCGTCTGTCTTGCTCTTGTGCTCCCACTCAACCAATTCCTGAACCATGATCGCAAAGATGAAATCTTCATCTAAAATTCAGACCAGACTATTAATCCAACACCCATCAGAGATCAAAGCAGCTCAAAGCAAACCAAAGGGAAGGAATTGCAACGGAAAGAAAACAATACTGTAACGCTCCAAAATAAGGTGGCCCAAAAATTTGAGTCAAAGTTAATTGGTAGCAGAGCATAAACACATAATACTTTTTTTTTTTTCAATTCAATATTAGACTAAATTAGATGTATCACAATCTCTTTCTTATATTATAATGTGATGTTCTTGTTGGATGTCACAAGCTAGCTACAATCTATTTCGAGCCAGATCGTTAGTACTGCAAGGGCATCTTCAATGTGAGCCACATGATTTCGGCCTAATTGGGCCAATAAATACGCTTAGGGCGTTACAAATACAGAACAGAACATCAAACACTCCAAAAGAAAATAGAATAAAGTAATAGATGAGACCGTGGGAGGTCAAGAAGCGGGGGGACGATGGGCTTGGTTCGATACCTGAAGCGGAAGGGCGTCCATGTCGGCACGGAGGGCGACGACGGGGGGAGCGCCGGAGCCGACCTGGGCGACCACGCCGGTGCCGGCGACGGGGAAGGAGTAGGGGATGCCGAGGCGGTCGAGATGGGAGCGGATGAGGGCGCTGGTGTTGTGCTCCTGGAAGCGGAGCTCCGGGTGCTCGTGGATCCGCCGCCGGACGGCCACCAGCCACCCCCTGTCCTCCTCCGCAAGCCGGAGAAGCTCCGCGGCGTCGTACCCATCGTAGCGTTGCTTAGGCGAAGAGAGGAGAGGTTGCGGGCTTAGGAGTAGGAGAAGCAGTAGAGATGGCAAGAGAAGAAAGGATGAGGGGCGATGGAGACGAGAAGGGCCCATTGGGGTCAGGAGTAATGGAAAGTTGGAAGCAGCGGAGATTGCTTTAAAGTGGACGCCGGTTTGTGCGCTACGTATTACGTCAGGAGAGAGAGGACTTCGGTCACGGGGACGGAGTCTTTGAGATAAGACTCCCGGGAACACGGCGACACAACATAGATTTTTTATTTTCGATTGCAAACAAGGACTATTCGATCACTGCCAGCGTTGCGATCCAAAATTTGCGAGCCATTTCTTACAGCGTTAGCTGGCCTGTATGCATGCCGTGCTGTCGTCATCATTGAGAGAGACTGTAATAATAAAATGAGATTCTAAAGATATAGTCAAAGAGCAGTAAATAATAGATGATGACAACGAAACAGAAGCAAAGATTTTTTGGAGTTGAAAATAATGGTTACAGTGCCCTGCCTTCTAAGTTAAACTTGGAAGCTGGAACATTACAGTAGATGCTATTGTTAACAAATTGTTTGAAGTTCCACAAATAAAACTAATCATCCCAAGTTTGGTGTATAAAGTTGCTGGGTCAAAGCCTCAATTTTTAGTGGTTAAGACCTTCTTTCCTGGTTTTCTATCTAATCCCAAGTTTGGTGGATAAAGTTGGTGGGTCAAAGCCTCAAGTTTTAGTCATTAAGACTTTCTTAGCTGGTTTTCTATCTCCTTAACATCACCATTTTTGAAAAGAGTATTAATTTGACTTACCATCTCTAATTACTTAAAAAAAAGCACGGAATTTCACCATAAAGCTGTTAACAGTTTACAAGTGTGATGTTCTTCAACCTAGTTCTCCAGCTGCTCCATTTTCAGCACCTTTGTATCCTGCAATTATACTGGAGTCACCGTATACTCATGAACTATGTTTTGCCAACAAATATTTTATGAACCTAGGAAACAAATCAATAAAAAATAAAATATTTACTGCCCTTTTCACCCACCTAAAGTACTTACAGGAGGTTAGTACACCTTGCGACCGCCAGTATAACCATTCGTCCAGAAATTACAACACATCAAACATGGAGCAAAAGCATTCAGCTATCCCTATTTTTTTAGTGAAACTGAGAATATGGTAGAAGAAGCATATCAAAATATAAAGCAGTGGACAAGTAGCAACAAGACAAACATATCCTGATCATCAAAAACACAGACATCCCACTAAATAATACAATAGCAAGCAACCCTAAGTATATTAAGTCTGTCTGACATGGCACTTCAGAATGTTTAGTTGGGGTGTGAGTAGTGAAGAAGAATGCATCAGTAATTATAATTACACTAGTACCTCTGGTCCGTCACCAGACAAGTTTTATGGTATTACACTCTCTTCATTTCAGTCAATTATTCTTTGAAACAGCAAAATCATTCCAAGGGCTAAAATATTGAGCTACCTTCTAACAGCTTTATGCATGTTCCACAATTGTTTTAGATGGGATGAGACCATATCATCCAGTCAGGGACCAGACAAATTAATGAAGAAAATCCAACTTGCATGCAATAAGCAACCAAGAAGGAAAAAATCAGGTAAATCTAACAAGTCCAAGAAGCAGCTGAAGAAACACTAAACCTGTGAAGAGTTGCATATTTACAAAGTCTACAGGAAAGGACCCAGCAAAGAAAAATTACAGGACATTTTTTTTTACATAAAATACATCTAGAGTTTATTCTGTACAAGCTTTACCCACTTTTACTCTGGCATTATGGCGGCTTCTCTCTCTCTTTTAAAAAAAAAAGAAAAAATCATCAAGATTTATAAATTGATCAAATAGTAAATTTACATTTGCCGACACTAAAAATTTATCTTCCAGAAGATAAATCATTGCCATCATCCAAACTGTTGTGCTCATTTTGATACAAATCTGCATCTCTGTGATGCTGCTCCAATTGTAAGGACATCCTTGTCCGCACAGAAATGATGGGAGCAAGAAGGGTGGACTAAACCACCTTTCTCATTTCTTAACCCATTGCAAAATGTCACACCTTGGATCAGCTGTTGGTAGAAGGCAAAATCTTCAGTCCCTATGATCTTCTTCCCCATCTCAACCTTATCTGGGCCAAGCAAAGTCTCCCAACCCTCTGTACATGATGATGCAAACTTTCATCACTAACAACAGTATATGATGGGTACTCCTTGTCTTTCATGTCATGCTGATAAATGCTTTATATCCGTGTACAACTGCCTGGCTTTCTATTACCTGAGAAATCCAACAGGCATTTATATCATAATAAGTTAAGGGTCATCAACTAAGATGTCATCTATTCATGCAGCAGTTGCTATTATTGATGATGGATAGCAAAGCTGTATTCTGCTAATGCTATGAGCCAGTAGAAAATGATAGAATTGAAATTAAGAATGCCAAACAGTCCTATATAATAAAAGCAAGCCAGTCATACAGGGAGATCATTTAATGGTGGGAAAAGAATTTAATGACGAATAGTCTCATTTACCCATCTCACCAGCCTGTGCAGTCCTTCAGTGGTAAAATTCCCTAGATTGCTCCTAATTTCAACAAAAGGAGGCGCAACATCATACGACAGGCCTCCCCTCACATAACAGAGAGTACCTTCACACAAAATAGTAATAAATAAATAAATAAATAAAAGAAAAAAAGATCAGGCATCTGAGGAAGTTATATGATAACAAAAGATAATCAAGACTCATTAAAAAAAGTCAGCAATCCAATCGTAAGCATAGACAAGAACATAAGTGAAAAGGTTTATGGAACTCAAGCGTTTTAATAATAGTATGAATTTAGAGGATTTCAGAAACAGAATTGTAACACCCAAGCCAAAGTTGCCTTTTGGAATTTCCTACATGTTAAGCATCCCAAACACCTTTATGTCCTCATGGAAAAGTAAGTCAGCAAGAGAGGGACATGTATAACTGACCTCTCGTGATGACTTCTTCATATGACACTCTTTTTTAAGAGCCGAACAGAATGTGGAGTCAAAACAGATAGGAAGTCACTGAACCTGCTCCACTTCATCTTTTTTAAGAGCCAAGTTTTGGATGATTGCTGAGTTTTCTTGTGCACCAATAAAGTCATGACCATGTAAGTTATGGGTTGCACAGCCCAATCCATGCAGGTTGTAAACAAAAATCTTGCACCAAAAGCTTACTTCCATTTCTGGACATTCACAGGTTTCAGTTTAAAATTCCTCTACACCATGGCAATTTTCCCTTCTTCAGTCTCAACATTAAAAATGTAATACATAAGCCACCATACATATCCATTGTCTGCAAGAGTGTCATTTCAGGCCATGAATGTGCCTCAGTATTACTCAGAATCCTTTTGATCTAGAAATTCCATGAGTAGGGCACACTGACTTTTCTTTTCACACTTAAGTATTTTATCTAGCCTCATTCACCCATCTATACAAAAATCTTGAAGTTTTTCCCTTCATTTTCAGAGATGTGTAACTTACAGGTCAAGAATGTTCATTTGCCATTATGTCCTCCCACATATTCTGCTTTTGGATGAAATTCTAGTCCGGAAAAACTTGCAATGTTTTGCTGATTTTCTGATTGGGATGAATTTTTTGACTAAAAGATATCTCTTCCAATCTTTTGCTAAATTTCTGCTTTTGTTGAATTTGCTGGCAAAAGCTATTATCTTGCAAACCTTTTTCAGAACACATTTTCACGGTTTTTGTGTACTCCAAGATTTTCTAGGCTTTTTCCTCCATGTCACTGCAGACCCCAAACTTTTATATGGCATGTGACCCTATGAGGGCCAAAATTTAAAGCATCAACTGGTGTTAATTTTTCTCAAATCTTCTGGTGTCAGTAATCACATTCAGAAGCAACAAACATTCCTAGAGAAGCTAACAGGTTTCTCATATTATAAGCATGTTTTGGGCTTTTCAATTGGTTAAGGCTCTTCTTTTCAAATAATATTTATGATAAAAGTGCACATTAGTTGATTGCAATAACACAATTCATAACCATGACATAGCTGCAGATGAAAAGCTACAAAGGCAGATTGATTAAGAAAAACAAACTTGGCTATCCAGGGGGTCAATTCTCTGGAGATGAGTTGTTGCACTGCAGAATGGCAAATGATGTGGCAACTATTGGATCAACATAAATGAGGATTTGCAGTCTGACCAACTTGACCTTCTAGTTAGCTTCAAAGAAGCATGCAGCTACTTGTTGGAGGCTGGATGGGATGATAAAATTCCATGCAGTAATTGGCAGCAAGCATGCATTCCAAAGATGGCTTCTACACCATCAAAAGCACCTGCTTTTACCATCTAAGATGCACCTGCGTGGTCCTCATCTTCAGGTTGAAAAAGAAGTCGCACAGTTCCTTCAACATAAAAAATCAAAAATGACATTTAGGTGAATCTGATAAAAGTGAATCAAGTTCATCCAGGAGTCCAAGTTGGAACAACAGATTATTACAGTCAATTGGACTACAAACAATTGATAATTGGTTTTGCCTTAATTCAGTAGACTCAGGAGGGGAAGGGTGGAAACATACAAAGTGCAGATTACTACTAGAGCAGATGAAAGGGAGACCTTCTGTTAGTGTTACTGTGGAGCCATGATTGTTAATGGGTGATTTCTCTGGACTTTTAGAACTATTTGTGGGCTGGACTAGAGGCTCTCAAAAATAACACCATGGATGACTTGCTACTGGTCAGAAATTCTTTCCTGAGACCCTCGATTGCGAAGGATGGCTTCAGCATGACTAAATATGGACGTAAGAGGCTTGGGAGGATGGCAAGTCTGGGAAAAAAAAAATGTTGATTCAAATTCCGAAATCGTTTTATATCTTCTAATTTAAATCAACACATCTATCCATGTTTTGAGTTTCTTTTCTCTTGAGGTGTCTCGGAGATATGCACCTTTTGAGATTGGGTGAATTTCTAAGTGATGCCATTGCATACAAATAACAGCATATTGGATGCCTAATGATGCACTAAACAGGTTGGCCTGAGAGTGACTAGACCTAATTCTCCAGCTAAGAAAATCTTAACTACTAAAAATTGGGGCTTTTTAACAAATATATATATATATATATATATGTTCAGAATATGGAAGTAGAAAAGTTACGAACTTGAGGTTGTCTCCGCTGATTGAGCAAATTAGCAGCACCAAGGAGCATTGCGACATAAGCTTCCTGCCCCCGCGCGTGCATGACCCCATCGACCTTGCTGTTGTGTTCCCACTCCACCATTTCTTGAACCATGATCGCAAAGATGAAATCTTTATCTAAAATTTTGACCAGACTATCAATCCAACACACATCATCGATTGAAAGAAAACAAACAGAAGTCAGAATTGCAGCGGAAAGAAGATGTCATGGTAGTCCATGCATGGAGAATCCTCAAGAGTCGGAGACGCCCTCGCCCCTGCTCTCTCCCATGTCAGCCTCTTCCTCACCACCCACAAGAAGAAGATGCCATGGTCATCGGCTTCGGCTCCGGCGGCGACATGGTCGCTGGCGTCCTCGCCCAGGTCGACGACAAGTGGTCATCCTCCCACCATGGACCAGATGAAAGAAGGTTGTGGCCTCCTTGCCACATCCGGCATGGATGTCCTCATCCTCTTCGGCACCGTCGTTGGCGGTGGCTTTGTCGTCGATTGGGTGGCGACCCTCCTCACACTGGACCCCGTGCAACGGATGTGCGAAGACACTTGGTGGGTTCTTCTTGGCATCCATCGATGACCATTTCCTTCCATGAGGCGTTTCAATTAGACGCGCCAGGATGGTGGTGCAAGGCTGGAAGGAAATGAACAAAGAACGGCTGCACGACCGGGGCTGGCTTCTTGGTCCCCTTTTGAGTGGTGGGCTTTATGCCAGCCCATAAAGCATCTTCAACGGTAACCCAAGGTCTGTTTGGATTTTTATTTTTATTTTTATTTTTATTTTTTTTTGGAGGGGAATAAAAGAGAAGGCGTAGAAAAAAAAGGAAGGAGAGAAGAAGGGAAAATAAGAAAGCAATATTATCTTAAAAAAAGATAATTTGTATCTATTTTGTTGGATTAATGGAAAAAGAAAAAAATATATTTCTAAATCAAAAATATACTCTTTGTTATAAAAAAATTAAAAATAATTTATAAAAAATAAAAAAATAGAGCAAAAATTATAAAGGGCTTGCGCTTGCTATTGTATTCCTCTGTCCCTTTTAAAATCATATCGACCGTTCCTTAAAATAAAATTATTTTTAATATTTTATTAGATAAATCGACAGTTTCAGTTAACCCTTTTTTTTTTTTTTCCCTCTCAATGAACGCCCGATGACCGTCCCTCGTTCGAGTCCTAATTTTGGCGCTTTTCAAAACTTCAAACCTTAAAATTATTTTTTCGAATGAGTTCGGCCACAAAACAAGACAAACGAGAGGAAGAAGATTAAAAAAAAAAAAAGGAAGGAGAACATGCAGAAGATGGCAATCCAATAAAAAAAATGTCCAAGAAAACATTCAGCATACTGATTGTCAGATAAACCATCCAATCAAATATGAAACCCACAGAATAACAAAGTAGTTGCATAAGAATAAAAGCAAATCTCCTCCATCTGAAGTTAGTCAGCAGTATTTGTGAAGCACATAACATAACAGTATAATAGAAAAATATCCATAACCAGGAGAATTCTAACCAGCAACTCACCATGTCTTCCACTGTCTTATAGAATACAAAAAGCTCCACTTAAGTTTTCAGTGCCCTAGTTTCTCTTCTTTTAATGAATCATCATCCCTTCTCCCACCACGATTGAAAGCAGCAAAATTGTCTGAAGGGCTAAAACAAAGGGTGCCTTTAAACAGAAGTGAGCGTTTTTCAGTTGGCACTAGTAGAAACTAGTGAAGACTATTAATTTGCACACATTAAACAACAGAGCAAGAAATTTTACACATAACTTTAATGATGCTGAAAAACAGCTGAACATTTGACATGATAGGACTTGCATATTTACAAATTTATACAGGACTTGTTTTGTAAGCATGTCAAGAGCTTGAATGCCAACTCATCACAACACAGACTATCAAAAGGATTGCCAACAGAACGACAATCACTCTAGCAATAGAGACTGAACCAGTGCCAGGCATCTCAGTGTGCAGAGACAGGCCTTTGAGTTTATCACTACTCTCACGAGCACCTCTTGTTCTTTGCCTCAGCGCAGATTTAGATTCATGGGAGATCTCTGAGAAGCTGGTCTTTGCCCCCCTAAAGGTTGTATCATCTGCATGACAAGCAAGCATGATTAACATCATGAAGGGCTGTACTGCAGTGAGTCAGGCCAGGTCTGGGTCCACAGCTTGACCCAGATCCGACCTGAATTTTGTGAATATGATTCAGATTCAGAACCAACCCATTCATATTGCAGGCCAAGGCAGGCTCTCTTTGCATCAAGTCTAAACATTGAAGTTCAAGTTGCCAGACACCCGTTGTTGAACTAATTTTTACAGGGCCTAATCAGGCCAGTTAGGATAATTAAATCACGTCTAAGCGACATATGGACAATTAAGTCACCTCTAACTGACATACAAATCCAACTGAACTATCTGACCTATGGATCTGAACCTTGAATTATGGGTCAGGTTCTAAAACGGATCAGATCCAAGAGGCAGATCCAGGCTGATCTGACCCACTTGCACACCTAGCAGTGGGAAAAGATTGATCAATTATAATGCTTTCTGGTAACAGAAAAATTTGCTGTTCATTACCATGATTAGAGGTGACATCAAAATCGTCAAGAGAGATAAACCCAGAAACTTCTGTATCTTCAGCAATCTGGTGCTCAGCACATTCTTCATCCTGCAGGCATTATGTGAAGGGCATTTAATTTCGGAAATAGAAGCAAACCATCTGATCAATATTACAGTAACAACTACCTAAAACATCTCACCTCAGTTATCACTGGTTTGACCTCATTGTCATCTTTCTTACTGCTTAATTCACTATCTGTGCTGAACACTGATCCTGTCTGAATTTTCTTTTGCAAAAGCAACCTTTTAAATGCTGAGCCCTGCCCTGCCATTAAGCTGTCCAAGTCTGGAAGATGCTGACGAGTCCTGATCTCAATTCCTGTCCCACTGATATTGGCTTTACTGGTTGGCCTCTCCATGCTATTAAACAAATTATTGGAGGGTCCATCTTTGACGAACTCCAGTTTCCTAGCTGATTCCTGATGCAAAGAATTTGCAGCAGAGTCCATCGAAGAAACAATTTGCCTCGACTTTCTGGACAAAGGTTGAACTGTCTTTGCATTTTTGGAAAGCAGGTTGAACTGGTCCAGTCTGGTTTCATGATATCCGTTAGTGTCATTCATATGTGAAGAACTGCCTTGCACAAAGACTGACTCATAACACAAATTATTGAATTCTAGGCCATCCTGTAGTCCACAAGAAAAGCAGAAGAAATATTTTTAATGCTCATTAATTGTAGTTAGTTTAATAGAATAGTAGATTTAAAAAAAAAACAAATTGTTGGAGCATTTTATCAAAGCTTTTCATTCCTTCTGACCTGCATAGTTGCAGCTACAGTATCAACATCACTGCCTGTCCCACTCTTCTTGCCTGATACAGAAACCAAAGGAGAAGCTTCTTCTGCCGTAAAAACATGACCATCAGGCACAACCTTGGGCACTGAATCTTTATATGTTACCTCAGAGGAATCTCCATCTGGGTTCCTAAGCACTGCATCCAAGAATTCAGTGACAGAGTCTTCCTCAGCATAATTATTTGGAAACTTCTCCCAATGTAATCCCTGGTCAACATTGTTACAGATGGAATAATCCATGTACGGTGGCACTGGAGAATTGATCCCGGGAGACTCAAAATCAAGTTGCTTATATTCTGGGCTGAAAATTTGCACTAATTCATCCACTAGAGCATCAACCTGTGATAATACAGGGAAAAAATAACTTTAGTTGGCATTCACGATTGCAGCACTGAGTTTATCAGATATTAAAAGGGCATATTTTGTGCAAGCAATATGCTCATATCCTACCAATAATCAACTCAACATATAACTAGGGTAGCTTTAAGGAGGCATAATCTCAAATAAATGAAAAGTATGGAAGTGATATACGTAATGACTGAATTAAGTAGCTCGAATATGCATATGGAGTATCTATTTACCTCTACACCTGTGTTGGCCTCATTATCATGTATAGCCGGACCTCCATTGCTATTGCAATGGCTCTCATTGGGTCTTAGAGGATATGTTGTTCCATGATCTCCTTTCTCTGCCAGCCATCTTTCATTGCCTGTCAATTGTGTGTCAGTAGTATTGAGCAAAGGCTGCAAATTTTCTTGCATTTCTGGTTCTGGAATCTCTTGGTTCAGAGGTGTTGCAAATTCCAATGTATCTATTTCATGCTGGGTTTCACCTGGCGAAGACCTAATTGGAGTAGGAGATAAGCCACTAGACTCAACCTCGTAAACATTTCTCTCTACCCCCTCTTCAGGCTTCTTGAATAAGCGGCAAAGAACAAAGCTACCCTGTTCAATATGTGACATAAGAACAGATGAACAAGCAAGGTAACATTGTCAATAATCTCAAAATGCTTGACAAGTAGCCAACTAATTTTCAATAAACTTAATATGTAAAGGAGTTATATATCAGACAATGCCAAGTGCCAGAAAAGGTCCTCATTCATGCCATGTTAATAAGCATCTCATGTACACAAAAGAACAATACACCTGCTGGTTCCCATGATGAATCTCTTTGTTCTCTCCACTACCTTGACATTGCATCAATATTAATTCAACGTGGACTTGGTTGCAAAAAAGCAAAAAAATCTTAATCCAATGTTCTACATCATACACCTCATTTCATTTGCTATTGTAAGTCTGTAATTGGCTCATCCCTTACTATGATGTCTAACCAAGTTAGCAAAGTCTACAACTGGAACATGTCAAAATGCACATTACTGATACCACTTAAGAAAATTTTCTCCAGCTGGATGCTGGGCAATGAATGTTCAGGTATGGTGGTCGCACAAACATCTACTTATCTATTTCCGCGTCCATAACCACCATACCAAGAGAGTTACTTTTAAACCCTTCTAGAGCTTACTTACTGAATGCTTAATTTTTTTCTTAAACAATTCTATAGGCACATAAGGATGCAGAACTGGAGCCATCGACTGGTAGATTTGTGCTATGATCAGGAATTTGAAGATTTAAATGGTTGGGCATATTTTGTCTTCTGTGCTTATGTTTTCTTTTCCTTGCTCTTATCAATTTTTAGGGTTATTTTTCTAGGAGCTCTTCTAAGTCCTAATAATAAGCAGGTTTGCGGGTTAATGTTGGAATAGAAAAGTTTTGAACTCATTGTGATTTAGAAAGATTTTGATAGCCTTCTACATGCAGTTCCATAGAATTCCAAATTTTTGTATTGGAAAGTCTGCAGTTGTTTTTTGTTAGGATGGTTAATGATTTTCATAAGATTGAATTTCATGTTGATTAGGACTCATGTTTTGAGATTAAATCTCATGTTGATTAGGAGTCATGCTTTGGATTGAATTGTTTTAAGTCAGAGTCTTAGGTTCATTATAAAAAAGCTGAAAGTCCTATGACTAGGAAACATTATTTTAGGATCATTTAAGCACCCATATATATATATATATATATATATATATATGGGACTTGAAGAATGATGAATTTTGTAGGAATTACAGATTATTATAAATGAAGTGGCTTGTTCATGGAGATATTTCCCACAAGTGTTATCTCTCTTCTCTCTGTTCTACTTCTTGCTGATTCCAACATTCCTTCATCTTTTCCCCTCTTCATTCTCTCTCTTCATTTTAACAGTCATAAAGGAAGAATATTCAGATCCATCTAGATCTCAAATTCATTTCAGATAATATATATTAATGACTACTAAAAATGCTGTGCTCTCTATGGAGGTCATGAACAAGATTTCCATTAGGTTAAAAGGATGATTATGCACTCTTATCCCAATAAGATATGTGTGGTAAAATTATTATATTAAATGTCTATACACGAAAGTTAGTTGTATAGGCCATGCACAGAATATTACTATTGCTGGCTGGAGTTCATGTTATGTCGTGTTCAGTACCAACCATTGATCAATGAGACCTTATTTACTTGGACAGATTTAAATACATTTGAACCCCAACTCCTCTCTTCTTTGTACCTACACACTTCATACATTCACATCAAGTTTTAAAGAGGCTTTCAACTATGCTATGTTTTTATTTATTTAAAAAATCAGAGGGTTGATCATTCTGTAACAATTAAATATTAGAATGAACTCACTGTGGCCCAAACATGTCCATCTCCCTTTTTCTTCCTTCAGTTGGGGGACAGGGAAATAACCATATGGTGTATGGCCAAATTCAACATTGAGACTCATTTGATAGGCATTTCCGCATTCATATGACAATTTGATCGGTTATTTACTATCTCTCATAATTGGTCAAAGAATCATAGGAAACTACCTGAAAATGCAGCCATTTCTATCTGGATAACCTTACATGCCATACCAAACATGTGGAAAGACATCGAATTAGCTCCTGTATTTCTTAGGCTATGCTGTACTCCTCAGCTCAATGATTATTAGGAAAGAGTTTGGCATGCACAATGCACATGGTATCTTTGGGTGAAAAATTAGAGCCTTTCTAGGACATATTCACAACTATCTTCTCTTGGATGATGAAAAACAACTAAACCCAAAGAATTGGAATTTTTCTGCAATCCAAAACCCATCTTCTTCACCTGTTCTCCACTTCGGGTTGTCCATTTTATACTTTATTTCACTAGTATTCTCTATGATTTTGGAAAATTCCAGCACCAACATCTAGTCATATGCGGACAACCTACTCAATTGTGCATTTCCTCCCCAAACAAATCCATTTGCGTTTGGACATCAGCCAATAGGATTTAGATGTGCCCCTCTTAAACCTTTATCCTCTTCTCTTCCCCTCCATAGCTTTATTACACCAACTTTGGGGCTTCTCTTTAACATTCCTTCTATTCAGAGTATTTGCTAGTCATTTTATCCCCTCTAGGCTGGTTATCTCTTACTCTTTTCATCGACTTTGGTTCCAAATCTCACTTCTATAGGCAATTTTCCTTAAATTTATTTTTTTCATTTTCCAAAATCACGTGGACTTTCAGAAACTTGGATTTATCTCTAGTTTATTTTTTTGTTCATCAAAATACTCTCCTACACCAGCTTTTCTTCTGGGTTTGGTGTCAGAATTACTGGGACTAACACAAAGTTTGCATCCACAATATTGCATCTTATTAACCATGGTTCATGCAATCCAATCGATGGAACAACTCCTGATGAGGATCAGAGGATGGTCAAAATGAAACACCATAAAATTGTGGCACCATGCACAACATCAAGCCTTTAGAATCATTCAAGTTGTTGTTCAACCTTCCATTCTTAAACTGCTAGCTGTCTTCATGAATGCTATGCAGGGCCATTTTCAACAACAGTGTAGGAGGGAATGCTCATATCAGCATGCTATGGTTCATGTACGGCCTCTTTGCTCAAAAAAGTTACAGGAATTTCCAGGAGTTGTTCACCACATGAATGCCACCTAAAAAAACCGACGCAACTTGAATACACCAATTTTTGATTATTGTGCTACTAGAAAAATCACGCGTTCGATGTAACTAAAGAACCTTGTTTCACACATCAAAGAGAGAGCATCTCTACTATCTAACGGGCTATGTTCTTCTAACTGGCATCAATTCCCATCAAAATTTCTTCAAATCTAGTACAGCATTAAAGGGAATATCTTAATCTTAAACGACCAACACAGAACAAAGGAACGTGAAAGAATCATTCTTAAAAAAAGCCTCGGGTTCATCTTATTGTTGTCAAGTAGCATCTCCCTACTGCATCAATTAAGTCAACTAAACTCTAATCCACCGAAGGGTGGGGGAAAAAATCCCTTTTTTCTTAGCCAAACAGTAATTAGGGGATCGGAGTAATCAAGAAAGCAAAAGAGAGCAGGAGCTGACCTGTTCCCCAGAGTCGAACTCGGACTCGGTAGTGCGATACTCGTGCATGACCCAATTGGTGCGGACGCCATTCGGCGCCCGGCCGCGGTAGAAGACGAGGGTCTTCTTCATGCCGATGAGGTTCGGTCCCGGCAGCTTGGTCTTGATCATCCGGTCCTTGCCGGTGGCCTTCCAGTACCCAGCCTCCGTCGCCCGGTTGGTCCTGTTGCCAGTGGTATACTTCCGGTCCCTCGGCGAGAAGAAGAACCACTCCGGGTCATCCGATCTTATCACCGACTTATCTATCACCACACATCAAAGAAAACCACCACAATTACACATAAAAATCGAATTCCTACGCCGGGAAAACAACGAACCAAGAAGGAAGGGGTGAGTACCGGGGAGGTCCCAGGGCTCGCACTTGCAGACGTCGACCTCGGGGATGACGACGTCCTCGGAGTTGATCCGGCCGTTGATCTTGCCCTTGAGGTAGTAGTTCACGAGCTCCTCGTCCGTCGGACGGAACCGGAAACCCCGCGGCAGCGATTCCAGTGGCAGCACCACCATTTCCTCCCAACAGCTCCAGCGTCCACGACAAGCAAGAAGAGATGAGAGCTAGGGTTTCCAAAATTTCCAAAACCCTAGAAGGAGAGCGTAGGGAAAAAAAAAAAAAATCTCTACAGGGTGGCGATCCTTCGGAAGTGAGAGTGATCGCTCTTTCCTCTCTCTTTCTCTCTCTCTCTCTCTCTTGTAGGGCCTCGAGAGCGGAGCAGGGAAGCGCTTGCCGTGTCGTCGCGAAAGGTTTTCTACAAGCCAGCGTTGGAATTAATTTAACGGCTTATATGACGATAATGCCCCTGTCCGCCTTCGTTTGACGGCGGTGATGGCTGATGAGAGGCATTCGATGGGGCCTATTTGGTAATTTTGCTGAGGTGGGGACACTGTCGGCCTGGGAGGTGTTAAAGCTGCCTCGTGGAAGGAGGGAGTTGGATGAAGTGGAGTCGTCTGGCCTTGACAACGTGGAAGGGGGGTTGCTTGCCGTTGGATGGTGATCCGATGGTCGGTACCTCGTTTCCGTATTTAATAATATTTTGAAAAGAGATTGGCTAATAATCTGCGGGTTGAATTATATTATCATTAATTAATCAACCAATCTATAATCTGTCGTATAGTAAACAGCCAAGTCTTGGTCAATTTGTTGATGTCATGAATACGAGGATATTTGATATATTATTGAGAAAAAAATAACAGTGATTGTTAATAATATTTCTGTTATTAGGTAAATTAGAAATATATTTCAGAAACCTATGTTACATCTTTATTGCAGGAATTTAACATACAACTCACTTTTCGATTTACTGTTGAAAAAATCTTATTGAACTATAGTAAATTAAGATTAATTGTGAAAAAAAAATTAACTGTCTGGGTGGATTTGGATAAAATTGCGAGAAACTTGAACCATAGAATCTAATAATATGCATTTTTATCCTACTATTCGATTACAAACTCTAAAGCAAAATCCAAGTTTACAACAATGCTCCTTATGGTTTGCTCAGTTCAGTATGAACGACGTTGCGTCCATCCCATCTTTTTCCAAGCGGAGAAGTGAGATGGAAAGCAGGCTTTTTGCACAAAAAGAGTCGACCCGACAACCCCCGGCCGACATTTGTTGGTGGAGGGTATGTTTCTTGAGCTAAAACAAAAGGGAAAGTTTGGTCGGTGCGCCTTTTCCGTTCGCACATAATGTATCTGACTGATCTACCCATTGATTGATTCATGTCACCTGCTTGCTCTGTACTATATACCAGCATTCCCAATCAAGTCCTTCATGGTTTTCTTGCGCCCCAATCAAGCTCCTTTGTGGTTTTCTTGCGCCCAAAGCATATGCTCCTTGTTGCTCTATTGTTATGTGTCTTTTTTTTTTTTTTTTTCCATTTATTTTCTTAGAAGTATCCTAATTAGCTTAACATAGGAATTTAGGGAAAAAAATGTTTGAATCAAAATGTTTGATAGAATTATAGAAAGATTATATGAGATAAGGCTCCGTTTGATTAATTTTTTTTATTTGTTAAGAAAAAAAACAAAAATCTATATAAAAAAAGGGGTTTGGCTATATTTTTTTATTTTTAAAAAAACAAATATCATATTTTTAAAAAAATAAAAGTAAGAATTTTTTTATTTGAAATAACTTTTGCATCCTGCTTAATTTTTTTCATGCTCAACTTTTTCATTTATTTGGCCTTTTCAATCCTTTTCTTAGGTACATTCTCTCTTTCCTTTTCCTAACCTTGATCTTCTGCTCCTCCTCTTTTTTGTAATAATTGTAGGATGAAAATTAATGATAAAAATATAATTACTATCTACCAAATATATTTGTTTTTTCTGCTGTTAAAAAAAATGGCAATCAAATATATTTTTATTATTAAAAATTTCAAAAAAAATGAAAATAATTTTTATTTTTATTTTCTTGAAAGAAAATGATAGGTACGAATTGGGATGCTGTGTTTTTTTTTTTTTTATAATAATATGATATGGAAGACTTTAGTCATCTTGTGTAACCACAATCCATTGGTATAGAAACGAGAGTGAAGATGCCAAGGGCAGACACCGCTCTTATTCAAATTCTCTGACCACTTGTTTACATATGATATGAAGGGATGTGCTGCAGATGAAATTGGGTTCTAAATTTGCAGCAAAATGGTCTGAAGTAATTTTGGAGCACCTTTATCATGCTGGTACGATGCAAATAACTTTTGTAGGACAAATAAGACATGTTTAAGAAGCAAGCATGTTTAGAAGCAATTAGTGTGTTTTGATATTAATTAATTCAGATGGCATGGCCGGCCACGTTGATCGGTTTCGGCCTACAAGTGCGCGCATCCGCGCCGCCATCTGTTTAAGCGTAAAACCTTTCGTAGGACAAATAATCTAACATCATGATCCATAAAAAAAAAAAAAAAATCACATATTTGCAATCATAAAGGAACGTTGTCCCGTTGCCTATGATGACATTTAGCGCTGGATTAAGATTCTAATTGTTAAACAATATTCTTTTGGATACATTAAAGATCCTAAAAAAAACATCATCATTACCTACAGAAGAAAAAATACGTGGCAACGAACGACTGTTAGAAACAATCCGTTAGGAATAGGAAAAAAGTTTCAAGGTGCTAACACTGCCGTCTTTCTTCTGGATTTTGATTTTTAAGGGAGAGTTGAAACACATCGCAGAAACCTTCGGCTTATACACTCTGCTCAGGGGATCTTCTAATTCAACATCATCTTAAACAGTGAGGCTGTTGGCATCACACTGAACACTGTGCAAGCTAAGGCAGCTTGATGCATCAACATGGTCTTGATGAAACCATTGCCACATCTCTCTAGCCTTGTATGAATCCCTAGATCAGTAGGTGCACCACCACCAAAGCTAACATCGCTAATTTGTAAAGCCTCCAAGGTCCCGGCTGATACAGCAACCAGGATTAGTTGGAGAATCATTCACACGATGAAAGAACTCATGAACCATTCAAGGATTTTTTTTTTTCAGTTAACTTGGAGAATACCACGACTGAAGATCTTAGGTGCTAATTTGCCACCAGGACGTAACCAGCTTTCTGCTTAATTGAAGCACATAAGATCAGTCGTGTTTCCAATATCGGAGGTAGAAAACCACAAATAGTAGATTTGGAAACAGCAACCTCGGGCTTGAGCTATAAAGCAGTCAACATAAAAATCAAATATATATTATAAGCTATACAACATGTTTGCAATTTCGGTATATGCAACTCTAATCAGTTCAACACAGTCTAAACATGCATGCAGGTAACACTAATTTGTTTCCTCCGGGTGTAGGAAACCCTGAAGACTTCAATATATGCAACTCAGAAAAACTTGTTACTTAAAACATGCGAATTTTGGTAATAAGAAAAGTTTGAGAACTGCACTGTGTGTTGCTCGGAAGAACTTGATGCCTAACAAGGTCAGAGTGCATTCCAATGGCACTTCAAGAACGGATGATCTTCCAGTGCAATTGTCCCCTGTATTGAGCAATCACCTGCGACAAAATAATAGTTATAGTACGCATAGGTCATAACAAAAACGAACAGAAACCATCTTTTACATCAGAAAACAAGTCATAACAAAGATGAAATGGACTAGCAAAGAAAATGAAAAAGGGATGAAGTCAAATCAGGAGACAGCGGAGATTCACACCATAGCATGGGTGCAAGAATACCATTAAAAAAAAAAAAAAAAATCCTAAATAGCTAAGCCTGGTACAGCAGGTCGAGATGCTATAGAAATCTAGAATAAAAGATTGGACCAAAAACCTCCTGGCTAAATTGATTAACCCCCCAAGGAAACTAAGCTGAACTGCAACTGATCTGACTCCACAGCCTTACCCATATCAGCCAGCCAATCAGCTGGACTATTTCCTTTCGTATAAATATGGGAAAGACTTCAATCTATGAAGTGGTGTTTGCCTTAACCCGTCACTAAGGGAGACTTTGGAGAAACCCCTTGGATTTATAAGGTCAGGGCACAGCATTTTAAGATGGCAAGAGTAATCCCCTCTAGAAGGCCTCTCTACGCCATCTCTGGAATAGATTCTGATCTATAATGTCTATGTCTAGCATATACTTTCTGCATAATAAATTATAGCTTTCAGATCCACTTGCCTATTAAACTTCAGTTTTAAGATTTAGCAACTTCATGTGGGTAACCTCTCCTACAATTTGCCTTTTCAATTACATTTGAAAATTTAACACACCATGCAACAGATCGGAATGGACTGCAATTCTATGGGACAAGGAGATGGTGAAGCACAACGCTTGTGCAAACATATGGGAAGCCTGCCCAAGACAAAATCTCACATGTCTTAACACCCCCACTCATCTGACACCATTGGCAATGAAATTCTACTGAAATATCCTACAACCTTGCATATCATAGCTATCAATATCTAGAGCGTATGTTGTTCTGTTCCAATGACCAGGAAAACTTATTGCAAAAAATTTGAATGATACACCTCCTTATCAACCACCATGGCTTTGCGGACATCACCATAATGTAATTTCTGTCTTTGAAATGCATGGTGTCTACTGTTGTTTTGCTATGCTTCAAATCTCCAACAGTTTCCTTTGATCTCAGAATGTATTCCAGCAATGTGATGGGTTGTATAGGTTGGACAACCCAGGCCGAAACCCTGCAAAGAATGTCCCTACCCAAAGGAACCTGAGATATCTCTCAAAAACCACTTAAAAGTCCATTTTGTGCTGAACTTCTCAAGTCCCAAAGGATCTTCCCTATATATAACCAAGCAGAGATTACCACAAATGGCTGGACAATGATAACATCAACTTAAATTTTTCAAAAAAATTCAAAAAAATTCAATGTCCTACAATCATAATATTCCACTGGTGTTTTCTAATGAGCTTATAAATTTAGTGCTTCTCTCTAGCTATAAGATATGCACGCATTTATCTTAAATATACAAATTTCAACCCAGCATAATATCTGTAGTGTGCATTTCATACATCGGATTGCAAAGGGACAGGGTCTTTTAATTCTTTCCCATGTTTGTTATCTCCAAGGACAGAACAAAATTCTATCTCATGGGATTGTTAATCTGATTGGAAGGAGATACTTTGTTCCAGCAAAAATACTTGTTTTTATTTGAATCCTGCCCAGCTAAGCTAGCAAATATCTAGTTAGATAACAAACTAACGGATAATTATAATTTATTTTCTCTCTTTTATCCTTATCTGATCTGCTATCTTATCTTATACCAAATATGAAATAGTATAATTTTCATCTGATCTTATCTATCCTGTGATCATGTCCTTTCTTTTATCCTATCCTGTCCCGCATATCAAACGCACTGGTATTGAATCGCAACCCAGCATCTTAATTTAAATATACAAATTTCAGAAGGTAGCCGCTTATAGCATTTAAAAAAGAAAACCACTGTGTCATACTTATAACATTTAATTTTCCTCTGATTTCTTAAAAGGAACAGCTTCATTTATAGAAATATAATGACCACTATTAAGGACTATGATGTCGATTTAAGAAGATGACATAATGATGATGGGCGCTTGCCTTTAATGCAAAAAGGAGAAACACATGGATTAATCACAGAAATCATATAATAAAATAAGTAAACTTTAGCAACCTTCTCATAGCCTCAACAAAGGCCTTAAGAGTTAAAATGAAGGGAACCTCACAAAGTGTGAGTGATGAACCTACACATGGGTCGGTAAATCTTACAAATTGATGGCTACCAGAACACTTTTCAAAAAAAAAAAAAAAGCAGGAAAAAGACAAAACAGCTAAGCGTAACGAAATTTAAAGTTCTGTAGGTTAATGAACCATATGAATCAAATATAGACTTCTGTATTTCATCGAAAAACAGTTAAAGGCTTCTAGAGGCCAAAAAAAGCATGCTGTTAGGATCTTTCCAGGCAACAGCGATAGATCTTTCTGTTCTTCTGCACCCATGAACCTAAACCAGACCGTCTTCATAGAAACCAACTCTCATGATGGAAACATTGCGAGCAAAATCACTACCAATATCTAACTAAAACCCAAGAATCAAATATAAGCAATCAACTTCAGACATCATATGTTATTTATCAAAAAAATCGAACCCCACAACCAAACCTGTGATGCTCCTAAACCCCACTAAATGATGCTAAAGACTAGTTTCTTCTTTACAGCCTTGCCATTTCTACATCATAAAATTCTAATTCACTATTTTACGCACACAACCTTGATCAACAATTTTTAAAATAAATTTTCAAGAAGAATAGAGGGGGAAAAATCAATTTGGAGGCAATCGTCTTTATATCAAACCCCATTCTTTATTCTATGATCAAGTTAATGAGTTAAACTTGTTTTTCATTGGCAAACCAATACTGAATCCTCCCTCAATCTACGCCAGATTGCAAACTCAAGTTCTGCAAAGATTTTATTTTATTTTATTACTTCTTAAAACAATTGAAATCCACTAATTCATACCTCCTTGAGAGCACTTTCTCCATAGCTCAGGCATGGAACTGGAAGACGAGATCGATCGACGATCGCCGTCGGTCCATGGGATGGACGGACGAGAGCTCCTCCCCCTGATCAGCGTCCCGCCCGAGGGCCCACGAGGGGGACACCTGGCGTTTTCTCCGCTTGCTATGGAGGACGCACTCCCTCATCCCTTCCTCCACCTCGCCGACGATGCGCGACCCTTCGCCCCCATCCCCTTCTTCCTCCCCCTCTCGCCGATCGGACATCGGCTCGTCCTCATCGCCGGCGGGAAGCCGGGAGTCGAACTGGGCGAGGAAGGAGCCGATCATCTGGTGCGCGTTCCGGAGGGAGGAGATGGCGGCGGCGGAGGAGGAGGGGGAGGAGTCGGAGAGAAGCTTGGCGGCGTGGGTGAGGGCGGAGGCGAGGTCAGTCGACGGCGTCGGCGTTTCGTTGGGGCGGGTGACGGCAGGGTTGGGCTGGTGGTGGGGTTGGGGAGCGGCGAAAACGAGTTCCATTCGGCCTTCGACTCCTAGGCTTCCAGCTTGATGGAGAGAAGAGGGGAGAGAGAAGTGGGGCGGGCGGTTATCAAATCAGCAGCTTACCGGCCTCAGTCGCGGTTATCTTACCATGGGGGGCACTTCTCGGTGCACCTGACTTAGAATCACCCAAACCTCACTCACCCTCTTCGATGAATTAGAGCGAGAAAACACCTGAGGGTCACTGGAATGGTCACTTCTCACATCGCTGCTGCCATGTCACTAGCCATCTCTAATACGACCGGATAGGGTCAGTTTTTGATTGTTAAAAAAAAAAAAAAAAAATTGCAAGGGTATTTAGGAGAGAAGAGACGGTTTACCATCGCGTCATTGCAAGTTTTTTATTATTATTTATAAAATAAAATTTATAAAATTTATTATTTTATAAAATTTATGAAATACCTATTATGTCAACAAACAATTTTTTTTTTTTTTTTTTGGCCCCCTCTTTTAACATTTGATTAAATTTAACTAAATATATAACAAAATACAAACTAGTTTATAGGTAAAATTTCTTGATGGTTAGAACAAGAATATAATTTGAGACAGAATATCTTTATTGTAGTTGCATCTAAAATAACATTCATAAAGAGAACAAATCATTAACCATGGCTGAATCTATCAAATTTTGATGCTCCTCTTTCTTTTGTTATCCATGTACATGCAATGACTATAATGACTGCCATTTTACAAAGCACAAGCTTCACAAAATGCACACAGCATACTATGCACTGTAATGTGATGCATAAATAGAGATGGCAATCAATGAGGCCATATCATTTTAGATTTAAATTATTTTTAGATTTAAATTATTAAAACTAAACTCTAATTTTAAATGATCAAATTAAAATCAACTTATGGATCATTTAGAATTAGCTTATTCTTTTTTTTAAATTCAATACACACCCTTTTTCTTTTTTTTAAAGTAATTTATCACTAATTAATTTAGTCCTTTTTCTGCTTCATTCATCAATTTGTTTGCTGGAGCATATAAGCAAAATTATAGCACGATTCTTTCATCCATTTGTTTGTTTAGATGCTAGAGTAGATAAACAAAATTATAGCATGATAACACACTAATAAAAATAACAATTACAAACTTATAAAATATTAAAATAATATAATTAAATAATAAAATTTAAAAGTATACTTTTAAAATTAAATAAATATTAATATTAAATTATTAATAAAATTATAAAATAAAATAAACAAATGTTGTAATTATCTTTAATCTCATAAATTATAAAAGAACACAAGCGCACACATAAACTCTTCCATCGCTTTAAAATTGTTTGAAGTTTATATCTTCTAACCGTAACAATTATTGAGTCACATTAATATCAAAGAATATAAAATATTAAAATATTAACGATGTGAAAATCTAATTAATAATTCATGAAGTTATATAATATAATTTATATAAAATTTTAAAATTTAAAATAAATAAAATTAAAAATACATTTTACCCTCGTATTCAATAAGTGATAAAGCTTTTGTTTTTTCTTACAAATATCATTTTTGAATTAAATAATTTCATATTATGATGATCCAATCTTAAAAATTTTAGATCATTTCAGGTTTAAATTATATAAAAATAAATAAATAAATAAAATCCTAACTGCATGGCTTCAGATTGGGTTGGGACACAAGGCCGCCAATGCCATGCGTAAGGCTTGACATTCAAAACTTGATTGAATAATGATATATTTATCATTATCCTTGTTCCCATGTTTTTATTCCTTTGTAAATTATTAAAATATCTAGCATTTGCCCAAAATTTTTATTTTTATTTTTTTGAATGCAGCAACAAATCTTTCCAACAAACAATTCTAAAGAATTTATAAATCATTATACAAAAATTGCACCACACATTGTTCAAAACTAATTTGAGATTTTGATTTTGTTAGTGCTGTGAATTATTCAGCCCAGATCATTTTTTTCTTGAATTTTTGAAAATCAAAACAGAAAACAAATACAATACCATACAGGAACTGAACGTACCAAGAAAGTCAGCCTTCAAAACCCAGAAAATGTCTACAAAACCAAGTCTACTGATTATATATATATATATATATATGAACTTACCTGCCCCTTGACTAATATTTCCCATGGAAAGAAAGGTTGCCGCACCAATCAACCACATGCACATTCACATCATCTCGGGTGCTAGATTTATTCATTAGCGATCCCAAGGCACATCGCGATTCAGTAATCCCCTCATTACTTGAACCAACAAAATAGACAGCTAGCTAATGTGACTTATTTTGATGAGCCACAGATTCAGGCATTTCCAAGATGGTTATTCCTTTTCCTTTTGGTTTCTTTTTTTTGGTGTTTTTTGGTTTTGATATTCAAGTCAATCAAAAGCAAGGACACTGATCCATTTAAATGGAGCACAACATATAAAATCACAATTTGGGAGCCACGCCCCCTTATTATCAGCATTGTGCCTAAAAAACCGAAAGGATTCAATCAAATAATAATCCAGATTAATTTACCCAATAAGAATAATCTTATTAGAGGCAGACACTTATCATGCGTTTAAACGCCCAACGCCTCTTTTGATAAAAACAAAAACCCTAAGCGTTTAACAATATCAGATCATTAAGAAAGGGCAACAACTGCAGTAAAACACTTTTCAAAGACATCAGATCATTTGGAAAGGGCATAAACTTCAGCATAAAAAACTCCTCAAACACCATCACTAAAACACAAATCATTTCAAAAGAATCCAATTATATCAACAAAGAGAAAAATGAAGACCAGGAAAGTGTATCTTTGGACACATTTCCGACATCTGCAAAACCTAGTCTATAAACCCCATGATCCTCCCTAAAAAGAGGCCTTACGAAAGAAATGAAATTCTCCTACATTCCTCAACTCTGGAACACAATATAACAATGCTGTGAAGAATGGTACAGCTTTTTAATTTCCATCATTCATATATATTATCATAGATCTATGACACCACACATTTTCCTCCCTCTAAATCACACCTTTTTATTCAGAACTCTTCTTCTTCAACAACTAGCAGCTGCATTTTCTGATTCTTAATAGTCCATACGACCAGAGTCTTAATTCCAACACCCAAAACCCATCATCAGTTTAGGCATCTCTACCGATCAGAGGTTTATCTGCTGGTCAAACAGACATAGGACATGATCCCCCACCATAGAGCCTCCAACTACATATAGCAAATGAAAAAAAGGTCTTCTTGCGCCACCAAAAGATCTGCCTAGTCCTCTAAAAACCAAAATCCTGTTAACTCTTGTCCCAGAAGAAAACGTCACGCTCGCCTGAACTAATAAGAGTGATGCATCCAGAATTCATTTCCCAACACCCAACTCCTAAATGACCACACAAGCAAATAAGCAGCAAACAGTCAACATACACTAAGACAAATTTTGGAGTATAGTAAATAAATCAAAATATACTTAACCAGGAACATACTGTTTTTCAGCCCTAGTGCACTGTTCCATACCACTAGCACCTATCAAGTATGCTTACTCAATCCTCTGATTTCAAAGACTTTCTCCCAAAAATAACGAATTAAACCCCTTTACAATGAGACGATCAAGAGTTTCTAAAAATTTGAAAGCTAGCACAGAAATCAGTAAAGATTTTGTCATCTTCACTCAAAAAGTCTAATTAATATCTAACTCTCATGGCCACAGACGGTCTGGAACACAGATGAGAAGATACCTAGATAATTAATTAGGATGAACAGAAAAAAAATAAAAAAGTAATTAGTTATTCATTTAACAATCTCCTCAACAGCTAGTGTTGGACCACAAGCTTGGTAAAGTTCCATGATGAATTAGTTATGAAGCTTCAACGGACAAACACTGACATAGTAAATTGTCCATGAATACAAGAAAACAATGTAAAGCAAACAAGCATATACTGTATAATCAACATAAAAGTTGCTGTTAAAAAGAAGCAACTGGCAGAGAGTGATAATTCAAATTCACCTACACTAGAAGCGTTGATTGAAAAAAGAAACTTAATCAAGTACACTATCATATGACACTCAGATGCTAAAAGCAATGCAAGTGTATTGTTCATGGAAATAAAACAAAGAAACTTGAAACTTGACTCTAACAAGAAGGAACTAGGCAACTTCATCTCATCTAAAGGCAAGCAAGAAGAGTATGGTTGTCCAACCATGCATGGGTCATGGGATTAACTGGGCATGTTCCATGAAAAAAGTTTAGGGCCTAGCCAGATGCACAAATATGAAGGTAAAATATAAGGTGTACAAAATTGGCTTCCAAGAATAGAGAATGCAAAGCTAATATCAGGTAAATGGCTAGATAATAGTCAATTCAAGATAATAATAAATATAGCATTTGTCAAAGTAATTAAAAGGGACATGAATTGTTTCATCATTTTATTTAACCTACAGGAAGCAAGTTCCAAGAAGCCGCAAAAATATACTATAACAATATTTGGCTATGCAATAAGTCAACCTCAGTTACAAAAAGAAACCACTGAGTCAACCAATATAACAAGTTCAATGTCAACAGCAGAATGACAAGTTCAATGACACTACAAATGAAAATGGCAAAACAAATTAAATTGATAGTCAAACACAACAAAAGGCAGCAAGAGTTGTCTAATGGTGAAGTTAACATTTCAGCTTATATCAATAAGAGACCTAAAGGAGTTACGGACAAACATAGCAACAAAAGAGAATGTACATATCAATATTTCAACTAGTAAGTTATAGCATAATAAGATTCATGGATTAAATGCTAGCTCATGTAAAAGAAACCATCAATTTACGGTCAGGATTTTGTTAAATCACTTTGGCTGCCAATATGATATGAGAAGAATAAAAAAGTATAGGAGACACTTTTGAACACAATCAAGTGGAAGATTGAAACTAGGTGAAAAGAAGAACAAGCTGATTGATCGCAATTAACTGATGAATGATTATTGCAAATTTAACTAAAACAACAAAATGTACATTAACGTATACAAGAAAATTGTTGAATTAAAAATCAAGTCAACATTTATTGATGGCAGATACAATGACTGGCCATGCAATCGTCTAACAGACTATTTCATCCACAGTTTAGACCAACATGTAATAGTGACCCAGAAACAGCATCTACATTGAATGACTTAATCGCATTAGACAAATTTGATAGCAAGGGCTAATAAAAGCAAGGTTAAATGCGTTTCTCCATCACAGTCCTAAGTGCTGATCTGCACAATTATATCAGAAATTAATGCCAAACTTAAAAAGATGTTGGGGCATTCCACAAGGTGTGTACCAAAAAATTAGAGCATGCAGATAACCATTTCTATCAATAAGGCTAATGGACCCAAGACAGTATGCTCGAAAATCTGCTCAAAATTTGATGACTAACATTCACAGGTCATCAAATGAAGCAGACAACAGCAATTGACCATGATGGCAACCAGCACAAATTTATGTACAAAAATCATAGCGTTTGTGAGATAACAGAAGCAATAAAACAGTATAAAGCCCCTCGTCCAAACTCCTTATATGAAGAATCCAACGACTAGTCTTAGAATCTAACCAAATATGCTTCCAAATTATTCCTATATTGCATCATTTTTAAGTTCAATGGTTTCAGCTATTCCACAGATAGAGAATGTTGCAGATCAACACTCACGCCAGAACAACAGCAATTGAAAAACACATAACACATCGATCAAATATAGAACATAACCTCCGAAAGATTAGATGAATTCTCAACAACACCGAATCAAAATGAATCAAAACAGTAATCAAACTGTTATCTCTCCATCATTGAAGTGCAGCTAAAGCTTGAAGAAAAAGCGATAAAGGAAATATTTAAACAAAGTTCAAAACTTTCCAAGATATATTGGGGAGAAGACCAAAAAAAAGGAAAGAGAGAAACTTTTACGAAGATCTCCCTCCCTCTCACATTCTCCACCTAAATCGACCATAAAAACTAAGAAATTTAGAGCCTCCGGCCTCCATAACCGCCGGGGCGGCCAGCGTAAACGGGGACCGCGGGGGCGTCGGCCTGCTTCTCGACGCCGGGGAGGTCGGCCATGCCGAGTGAGGCAAGCATCTCCATGGTCTCCTTGTCAACCAGGATCTGATCGACCTTGATAGCGGACTCGTCGGGGACGAAGTCCATGCGGCGCTCGCGCTCCTCCTCCTGGAGCTTGAGGGAGATACCACGCACGGGGCCGCGCTGGATCCGGCGCATCAGGTGGGTCGAGAACCCGGCGATCTTGTTTCGGAGCCGCTTCGAGGGGATGATCGCTACCTCCTCAAGAATCTTCTTGTTGGTGTGGAAATCTAGGGTCATCCGCGAGTAGTACCTCTCGATCACCTGGCGAGAGGATTTCTTCACGGTCTTCGTCCTGACGCGCCCCATCTCTGATCTCTCCAACGACGGCGAGGCTCTTCCTCTCCGATGGCTAGGTTAGGGTTCTGCGCTCACAAGCTCGCTCGCTCGCACTCTCTTCCTCCGGCGCCGGATAAGGGTTTTGGATGGGGCGGAGAGAGAGGGGTCTCTAAGAGGGGGAGCGTGGGTTAACCGGGACGTTAGGGTTTCAGAACGGCTTGAAACGGCGTTGGGTGTAACTAACGGTGGGAGGAGGGACTTTTATGCGACAGGCCCAAAGTTTTTTTCTAAAAGTTACCGTACAGGGATTTTTATGCGACTGACTGCAACTCGCTAGTCAAATGAGGTTGAGGCCTTTGAGGGTAAATCCAATTTCCACATCTTTGAATCTTGGTTCAGTCCAATTCAATCCAACCTGATTTTAGATTAAGATTTCTATAAACTAGTTTTATCTTAAACTAAATTTGCATTAGATTGGATAAGTTGGATTGTATTTGGTTGAACCATGAACTGAAATTTTTTTAAGATAATAAATATTTGGAACAATTTTGTAGGATTAATATTTATGAGCTATGTCTCGATTATTCATCAATTCCAGCAATATATTTACATATAATTTAATATGGCTAAAGATATATAAGTAAATTATATGAAACATAGATGTAATTAGAAATATAAATATTAATTATTTATTTATTGGCTCAAATACATTTGAACTTGGATTGGTTTTAAGCTCAACAATGATTTAAGATCAAGTTAAAATTTTTAAGCTTAAGACCACTTTAAATTAAATTTAAAAAATCTTAATCCAACCCTAACTATCGATCAAGTTTGACCTCAACCTAAATTGCATGCTATTTATGTGAGATTTTTGTTTGTCAATATTAATAAATAATTATTTTAACCATAAAATGATTGAATTACTCTTTTATATTAATATCCTCAAAAATTTATATAAAAATACATCTCTTTACATTGCAAAACAAATTTTAATTTTTTGTATGATATTAATGCAAAAGGATAATAATGTCATTTATATTTAATGTGGCTACCTATTTACAACATCAACTAAAATCTAATGAAAAAGGCATGTTTGCAAGAATGGGATAATTTTAATAGAGTATATATCAATAATAATTTTTAAAGATAAATACACACAAAACCATATTTATAGGGTATACATGTAATATATATATATATATATATATATATATATATATATATATATATATATATATATACACACTAGTAATTTTTATAATCAAAGTTCTAATCTGTACATAGACTTTGCAACTTTGGGATTTATAAATAATTAAACATCCATTAGAGGTTGTTATAATCTATAAATAGTTTACTATTAAATAAAGTGGACCATTTACACAGGTTGAATCTTAAGGACCTATAATTTAGTGCTTAAGAAATGATGGATATTAAATTTTTAAGAATTTATTTTATATTAGCTATAATATTTTTAATAAAATATAATTTCTAATGAAAACAGACGAAACCGTCGATTTCTTTATAAAGCTTGTGGCATAAAGAATTAAAAGTAAATATAGGTTTAACCACGAATGCCTATTTAAATAAGCTTTCCACCAACTTTATAAATTTTTATCTTGCATACTGATAAAAGCACTTTTCTTTTGAACTAATCGAGAATGTCGTAGTTATTAGATGTTTTTGATATATGTTAAAGTTTTAGGTGCAATGGAGACATATTTTGTTAGAACTTGTTATTGAAAGAAAAACTTATTTTATTATTGAATCACATTAGTGTTGAAATGGAGATAAAACTATGCTTTATTGATTTTATTTAGCTAATGGTTTGGTTACTATTAAGGTGCTGGTATTACTCCATTAACATTATACAACAATAAAGTATATCACACTATCATAAGTCAATAGCATTATGTTGAGTTATTTCTCTCCTTTTACACTCTCCTCATTAATCTATAAGTAGGAGATACCTTGAGTAATGCATAAGATTATCCTTTTCCAAATGACTTAAAAAACTTTCGGGAACAAAGTGCACATGATCTAATAATGTGCACAAAAATATTAATATTTAAAATTTTGGCTTCAATTCTTTACCAAAGGTAAAGGATACATCCTTTACTTATAGATTATTGACAACTTAGTAATTTTTATGTCCAATGACATGTTGTTAGTTCACTTAATCTAGATTATTTAAGATTTTTTAAAGGTAAAATGATGTAGAAATATATGTAGTTGAAAATAATGATTGTTAAATTGTCAACAGTCTATTAAGTTGTCAATAATTTATAAATAGTGAAGGATGTCTCTTTTATTTTAGGTAAAGGACTTAAGTCAGAATCATATCTCAAGCACTAAACCTTTAGCACATTATAAACCTTCTTAAATTTATTACATAAAAGATCATTAATTAAAGAAATATTGATATTATCACAAATACACCATAAGGTACTAAAGATATATTGGACATAAGTATATACCATAATATCCTCAGTTAGCCTTTGATCTTTTCAAGTTAACTGGCTCTTCATCATTGGCTACATTAAACTATTACTTAGATTAAATTTAAACCCCAAAGCTAGAAATAGACCAATAATTTGAAGTAGAAAAAAAAACTACCCCACCACCCACCAAATTTAGCAATCAAAAATTAAGAAGAGTACAAGCACCATTATAAAAAATCAAATAATAAAAATAACTAGAGAATGATACTATTTACCTCCATGCGAGCAACCATTTTTTTCATACATATATACATGCATACATACATACATACATATATATATATATATATATATATATATATATATATATATATGAGAGGTAGACTTGGCTACATTCAAATATAGTCAAGTTTAGATCTGATCATCTTCTCCATCCTTAGATCTACACAATTCAAATCCCAAAGATAGAAAAAGTAAAAAAGATGGGGTGATTTTGAGATCCGTATGGATCTAAAGGTGAGAAAGGTAACTGGATCCTAAATCCTGAACTTGGCTATATTCAAATATAGTTAAGTCTGAATCCAGTCACTTTCCTCACTTTTGGATCGCAGAGAGAAAGTTTGTCCGTACTTCCACATGGAACAAAGGAAGAAGCAGAAAAAGAGAGAAAATTTCTCTCTATTTCTACATACAACATTATATTTAATGCTAGCCTACTTCCACGCGTCATTGTTATAACAGTTTTTAATGCTGAAAGAAGAAAATATTTCTGGCAAGCCTCTCTCAAGATTCTTAACACCTCATTTTAAAAGGGGTATATGAGCGTTGTAAATTCCTCAAACCTTACAAAATGGGATATCATCGATCATCTTTATTTTTTTTAGTTCAAATGATTCTTTTTTAACTTAATGGAGATATATGAATCGTCATCATGGTCTTTTGATTTCTAAGTTTTAGTTCTTATTGAAAGTTTACTTTTCCACCCTTTCTCTTAATCTTGCTCACCTGATGTATAACACGAAGGAGAAAGGTGATGGAGTTTTCGTATGCTACAAATTTTTAAACTAGCATCAACAAACTCTAACACGAAACGACAAGAAAGAAGGCAGGGGAGTAGATTTCCATTGATACCACATCTCGAAAGCAAGTGTTTATAAATCTAACCAAGATCGATGTATCTTAGGCGAATAAGCCTTTTTTGTAAAAAAAAATATATGTTTAACATCATTCTATTAATACCTTTGGTTTGATTTAGCTTACAAAGAAGGAATGTTGGCTTCTTGGAAGAAGAAAACTAAGAGAGTTGGAAATGCTCGAAAGCTGGAACGGATGACATGGATGTTTTAGTAAATATTAGATTTTATTTAACTTTTTTTCTCTTTTATTTTCTCTATTGATGGTGGTTTTGTTATTTCTATCAATTTTATTCATTAAAAGAAGGCAGTAGAAATAATGCCCAGCATAATTTTTTATTCTTGAAAGCAATGAGAAGTAAAGGTAAAAGAGAGTAATAAATTTTAAAATATTTTTTTAATTAAAAAATATCATGTATATCATACATAGTATATATATATATATATCGTACATAATATTATATATCTATAGGCAAAAAAATGAGGTCTCCACCTTTTTCATATATAATATTATATTATATTATGCAATAATTATAATATAATACTATACTATATAACATGAAACTAATATAAATATAATTATGAGGGGAAAATATTTTTTGAAAATATTATAATGATAGGAACTAATTTAGATTTTTTTTTAATATAACCCATGCAATGCATACACGACTAGTTCACTAATGTTTTCGGAGCACAGATATTATTATATTACTTTGTAATGCTAGTAATCACTTCCATTAGAGCATATAGCTTATTAAAATGAGACTAGGTTTGGTAATGTTATGCTTTATAGGGTGATAAGATATGGAGGAACTTTAAAAATATTTTTAAATGAGTTAGAAACTAAAACTGTAGGTATCCCTTGTAATACGTTCCATCAATAAAGACAGAGCATCTAGATAAATATTATCTCTTAGTTATGATAAGATAAGATAGGAGTTAATCTCATATCATAATTACTAAAAATTATATTCTATTATCAATGGCATTTATGAAGTTAGATTAAAAATAAAACCTAGTGTTTCAATGGCATTTACGTAATTAGATTAAAAATAAAACCTAGTGTTGTATTAGTTAGTATGGGCCATATTTGGATGGGCCCTAATGAGATTAGACCCAACAATATCTCTTGGCCCAATGTAACATAATTACATTTGTTTTAATAGTCTAAAATATCTAAAGGAAATTTTAACAATATTTGTTTGAGTGTGAAGTTTGCAAAAGTTACATGGATTCACATTTAAAAAATTAGTTCTTGTATAAACTTTAAAATTTATTGTATACTTGTTTGCAAAGTAATTATCAATATGAATCATGGCAACAATACATTATCAAATCAACACATGACCTTCTATGTATTACAACATCAATGACACCTTATATACAAGTACTTGATGTAGAATTTTTTCTCATTTTATGAGTAGACAAAACTGTATATCTATTCCTTAGTCTTTATTATATTCACATGATAAATTACTAATCACATGAAAAATAGATTAATGTAAAGTTTATTATCAAACCAAATGTGCTAAAATAATATTCAATACATTTTATTCATAGAAAGCGCTAATAATTCCTATATAACTCACATGATCTTTAAAAATCTTGGAAGTAATTCCTCAATCAATGTGCAATCATCAACTTTGTATGACTATGTTCAATAAATATTGTGCTCACCTCTATTCTCTCATGAAGAGCAAAATATTTAACACCAATATGGTTCAAATATTTGTGCTCTTTATATTATGAGAAAAACTTATTGTGAAATAATTATTGCAGTCTATCATTAATGATCTACTGATAGAGTCGACAACTCTAAACTTTGTGATAAAATTCAGTCACTAAATAACTAATGAGAAAAATCTCATGATGTACTACATATTCTGTTTTTGTAATAGATACAGTGACAAGTCTCTATTTGCACTCTCCATTAAATTGGCCCTCCTTTAAGTGGAAAGATGTATATAGTGGTAGACTTACTATTATTTAGGCATTTAATGAAGTCTAAGTCTAAATATCTCATAACTTCAAGATTATTTAACCATCTATATGTGAGCATGTAGTCTTTTGTGTCTTATAGGTAATTCTTGATTTTTTATTTTTATTTTTTTTGCAACTTTCTAATGTTCCATTCTTTGATTATGTTGATGCATTCCAACCATTGATACAACGAAACAATATAAATAATTACAAACTTGCGCATAATTTAAATCCTAAAAATAGATATATAGGGTATAGACCTTATTTCTCCTCTCTTTCTCTCACGATTTTATTTATTGGGTATTGCAACTTAGTAAATTTGTCATCCTTTATGATAAGAGCAATCCAATGCAATATGTTTACATTTTAAATTTCTTTATTGTTTGTCCAGTTAGATGTCACTGCTAATGTTTTTTCCTTTTTTTTCTTTTTTTATTTAGGTGTACCTTTTTTTAGCAACTTTATCGCCTTCTTAATTTCTCTATCATCTTTTTTTGAATCTCTCTTCCCCTCATGCAATTGGTTAACAATTCATTACCTATCTATTCTTCATTATGTATATTATAGGAGATTTTAAAGAAACTATATTTAGATAGAAGAGAGATAAGAATAGCGGACTAGAAAAGCAACAATACAGAAACCTTAACACCATCTAATTGTGTTACAATACCCCTTATTTTCATAATATACATGAAAATGCTATGTTTATTCGAATATCATAAAGATTAACTATTACTATGCTATTGAGGCTTTAGATTTGGCAATATTAGAGCTAATAAACTATTACTCTATATTAGGAAATCTCATGCCACGTAGGATGATTGTCAGGTCCTTTTCTTGACGGTATGATTTTTTATAAAAATTAGGTAAAGATCTGCTAGTCTTTATGCTAAGCACCATAAAGCCCTAGCGATCCTTATCTAATTGTCATAAGTTACATGCACTAAAATACTATACCTGTTAAAACTTTTGACCTGCTCATTTCATTCATACTATTTATAACATAACATCCACAATTTATTTCACCCTGCTTAGATAAAATATAATTTTTTATACTTTTCATCATATGATTCTAGTCAATATAGTCTCATCACAATACTACTATCAGGATCATATTTACAAATTTATTTTACAATGAGAATCATTTCTCATATCCACCCAAGTCCAAAATACATCATAGTGTTACAGTCATACAAATCCATCCATATCCATTTCAAATACATATACAATCCAGTAATTGACAACCCAATTCACTTTCATGCTTTCCAGTGCCAACCTGCTATCTCTGATCTAAAATCCAAAAATGTCAACGATAGAGGGGTGAGACCTAAGTCCCAGTGACTAGATAACCATCTAACAATGGAGAAAAGCTGAGAACCACATTATAAAACTCATAATAAAATCAACACAACATATTGCTATCGATACATGAATCTTTATAATTGAAATAAGTTAACGTATAAGTTAGCTTATGCTTCCAATAATATAACTTAAATGAAGAAATATCACAATTACAAAATTTCATGATGATGGACTGGGTGTGCTACCACTAAGGTACATCCCTACAGTCGCCCTCCTGCAGGTGTACTCTTAGTGGATGAGTATACTGAGCGCCGAGGATCCCCGCACCACATGGCACCCCTCACATGTGCGGTTCACCCCAGGTGTGAGCTTGCCCCTTTTCCCTAGGCCTTCTGCTTGCCCCTTTCATGGGCCAATATGTCTGAGCCCCCTCGGGCTATATATAGTAACCTAGCTTATTACCGAGCTGTGATTCTTGTCCTACTGGGCTGCTTACAATCTGTCCCACTGGGCTGATCTAGCTTGTACTCCCCCTGGCATAGGGATCATAGTACGATTGAGTCGCAAGGAGGTGCCGGCTATAATAATGTGTGAAATGCTCATGCTATGGCACAGTCTACAGGGTGATCAGCCCCATAAATGGCCCAATGCTCTTTATGATGTATGCTGTAAAAATACTTCAGTATAAGTTATAATCCAATATACAATCAGCTATATTTTCTTTGAAACATTGATTTTCATGCATGCCCATGCATTCCTTTGAAACACAAATCTGAAAAGAAGTTCCATCTTTACTGAAACATATGTTTTGTCCAGGTAATACTTTTCATGAAACTTTATATTTTGCTCTAAAACATGCTATAGCCTATGTTTCCTTTTCTTTTCTAAAACTCATGCTTTACTGAAACTTATGCTTTTTGTTCTAAAACTCATACTTCACTGAAACTCATACTTTTTCTGAAACTCATGCTTTGCTTTAAAACATGCTGTAAATCCATACTTATTCTTTAAATTCATGCTTTGCTTTAAAACATGCTTTACAAATATAATAACATTATAACCGGATTCTCATTTTTCATATTTGACTACTGAAGATATTATACTTAGCATGTTACACTCTATTGTGTAACAAAAGATTACTATACTATTATAAAATATCTCACAAAGCTAGATGAGAAACCCACTCACCTTTTTATTATTTTCTCTTTTCCACGGTTGCTACCTTTCTTGAAAAGGCTCCCTTGCCTGATTTTCTTAATCTATATTACCACATATGAATTTATTTAGGTAACTTATACCTAGGTTTTCATGAAACATGCATACATGCTCTATGCCTTAACATCTTAGCATAATATTCTTCAATCCCTAACATACTCAAAGATTTACAACATGCATATGCTATCACTTCATTTTTCTCTAAATCATAAGAATTTAACATCATTTTCTAGCTTAGAAAGGTTTGAACTTACCTTAGAAAAGATAGCTAAACCACCAAGTTTTCTTCTTTTCGTTCTCTTCCTCTTTTTCTCTTCTTCTTCTCTTTTTCTTTTCTTTTTCCTCTTCTCTTTTTCTTTCCCACGGCTGGCTGAACCTCTCTTCTTTCTTTCCTATTTTCCTCTTTTTTTCTTTCTCTTTTCTTACGGTGGCTTAAGGGCTAAGGAATGGGAGTGAATTTTTAATACCCTTAAAAATTTTCATTTTGCCTCTCTTCACTCTTAAGTCATACTTTTTAAAGTCTACATGACTTTCTCTCTACCTAATATTTTTGCCCTTCAATTCTTTTTTCCCTTTTGCCCTTAATCAAACTCTCAAATGATTTTTTACCAATTTTTACTTATGCCCCTAGTCAATTTTCGTTATCAGATGAACGACATGGATTACTCACCTATTAGACAGCATGGATATTAGTTAATGAGAGTGATATGGGTCTTAAACCAATTCCACAGAAGATTTTTATCCCTAAAAACTCAAAGTTAAGCGTGCTTGGGTGAGAGCGATGGGTGACCTCCTAGGAAGTTCTTAATTTTTATTCATTAGTCGGCTAAAATGCCGACTAACAAGAGGGAAATTGGTCTCATATCAATTTCACAGAGAAATTTTCCATGGTAGTCGACCACACTGTGGCTAAAATTGGTCCCAAACCACTTTAACAGAGATATTTCCCAAAGTAGTCGACTATTTTGGATAAAAACTATTCCGAATCAGTTTTACAGAGAGTTTTTGCGTCAACTCTATAGTCGACTACTTTGAAGAAAACAGTTCAAAATCCTACGTTAACCGGCTCTAGAGCCAGCTAAAGTTCTAAAATCCATATGTTAGCCGGCTCTAGAGCCAGCTAACGTTCCAAAATCCTTAAGTTAGCTGGCTCTAGAGCCAGTTAACTTTCTAAAAACATAAGTTAGCTGGCTCTAGAGCCAACTAACTTCTTAAAATCATTCCTCAACTCCATTTTAGGGCATTTTAACCTCCAAAATTTTTATTCCAACCTCTTACAAGGATCAAAAATAATTAGTAAACATTGAAATCATTACAAAAACTTTAATTACAAGCCCAAATAACTGATTTTATTAGCTTTTTGGAAGGATCATGGGAGAAACTCAAATTAACTTCAAAATTTCAGTTTTCACATATTTTCAAGATTTTACTCAAATTATTCACATTAGAAGACTAAACTAACAATAAAAATATGTTTAAAATAAAATTTTAAGACTTCCAGGTTCAGGATACTACAAATATTCCCCCCTTTAGAAAATTTCGTCTTCGAAATTTAGCTACCTTTAGCTTGGAACAGATGAGGGTACTTCAATCTCATCTCATCCTCTCTCTCCCATGTAGCTTCCTCTCTTTGATGATTCTGCCACTGCACTTTAACTAGAGGAATTCTTTTACTACGAAGCTGCTTAACCTCCCTCCTCAAGATTTGCACTGGTTCTATTCAATAAGATAAATCTTTCTGTAATTCTATTGGCTCTGACTGAAGCACATAAGAGGAATCTGGCACATACTTCTTAAATATTGATATATGGAACACATTATGAATTTGAGAAAGTTCTGGTGGCAAGGCCAATCTGTATGCAAGTATTCCAACATTCTCAATAATCTCATAAGGTCCAATGTATCGGGGACTTAATTTTCCTTTCTTCCCAAATCTAATGATACCCTTCCAAGGAGATACTTTCAAGATACCTTATCTCTTACTTCAAATTTAACATCTCTATGCTTCTTATCTGCATAGCTTTTCTGTCTATCTTGGGCTGCCTTTAACTTTGCTCTAATAATTCTAACCTGATCTGCTGTGAGTTGTACCAACTCTGGGCCTAGCAACCTCCTTTCACCTTCCTCATCCCAGTACACTGGAGTTCTACATTTTCTTCCATATAAAGCTTCATAAGGTGCCATATCAATGCTAGAATAATAACTGTTATTATATACAAACTCAATCAATGGCAAATGCTCATCCCAACTACCTGAGAATTCAATGACACATGCTCTCAACATATCTTCCAGTGTCTGGATGGTCCTCTCAGACTACCCATCAGTTTGAGGATAAAATGCTATACTAAATCTCAACTTAGTGCCTAAAGCTTTTTGCAACTCTGTCCAAAAATGAGAAGTGAACCTTGGATCTCTATCTGATACAATGGATACTGGTACCCCATGTCTACTTGCAATTTCATTTACATACAATTTTGCTAATCTGTCCAAGGTAAATAAAATTTGTATAGGCAAAAGGTGGACAGATTTTGTCAATCTATCTACTATCACCCAAATAGAATCATTACCTCTTCTTGTCTTTAGGAGACCTACAACAAAATCTATGGTAATGTGCTCTCATTTCCATTCAGGTACAAATAGTGGCTACATTTTGTCAGCTGGGCTCTGATGTTCTGCTTTAATTTGCTGGCACACTAAACATTTAGCAACATACCCAGCTATCTCCTTTTTCATCCCATACCACCAATAATTTTGTTTGATAGTTCTATACATCTTAGTACTTCCTGGGTGCATAGCATAAGCTGAACTATGAGCTTCCTCTAAAATTTGCTCCTTTAATGATTATACTGCTGGCACATATATTCGGCCCTTAAATAATATCATACCATCATCCTTGATTAAAAATTCTGATTGGGATCCATTCTGAACTAGTTCCTTAGCTTCTGTAACTACGGATCCCTCACCTGAGTCTCTCTTATTTCCTCAAACAACATTGGTCTGACTCTGAAATTTGCTAGTAAGGCTCCTGAACTATCTGCTGTCAGCTCTGCATCTAACTCTCTTAATTCTAACATCAGGGGTAACTGCACTGCTCTAATGGAAGCTAAGGTTGTTGTAGACTTTCGACTCAATGCATCAGCCACTACATTAGCTTTCCCTGGATGATACTCTATAGTGCAGTCATAGTCTTTTATCAACTCTATCCATCTCCTTTACCTGAGATTCAATTCTTTTTGTGTTAGGATATACTTTAAGTTTTTGTGATCTGTAAATATCTGGCATTTCATCCCATATAAATAGTGTCACCATACTTTTAATGCAAATACTACTGCTGCTAGTTTTATATCATGGGTAGGGTAATTCTTTTCATGAGACCTTAATTGTCTAGAGATGTAGGCAATCACCTTCCCATTTTGCATCAATACATACCCCAAACCCTTGAAAGATGCATCACTGTATATTACATAATCACTATTACTATCTGGGAGTGTAAGTACTGGAGCTAAGGTCAATCTTCTCTTCAATTCATCCATACTTTTCTGACATTCACTAGACCATTCAAATTTGGTATTCTTTCTTAGCAGTTTAGTCATGGGTGAAGCTATGATAGAGAAGTTTTCTATAAATCTTCTATAGTATCTTGCCAAGCTCAAGAAACTTCTCACCTCTGTCAAATTTGTAGGTGCTTCCCAATTCACTATCGCTTCTATTTTCTGAGGGTCTACCATAATACCTTTAGCTGATATCACATGTCCCAAGAATTTAACTTCATCTAGCCAAAATTCACTTTTACTCACTTGGCATACAACTGCTTCTCCCTTAAGATTTGCAATACTGTCCTCAAATGCTGTTCATGCTCCTCTCTGCTTTTAGAATATATCAGAATATCATCAATGAACACTATCACAAATTTATCTAAGAATTCCTGGAACACCTGATTCATCAGTCCCATAAAAGTAGCTGGAGCATTGGTCAAGCCAAAAGGCATCACCAAAAACTCATAATGACCATATCTGATCCTAAAGAAAGTCTTTGGTACATCCTCCTTCTTTATTTTCAACTGGTGATACCTAGATCTAAGATCAATCTTTGAAAACACTGCTGCCCCCTGAAGTTGATCAAACAAATCATCTATCCTCGGCAAGGGATAATTATTTCTAATGGTCACCTTGTTGAGCTGTCTATAATCTATGCATAACCTCAAGGTACCATCTTTCCTCTTTACAAACAACACAAGTGCACCCCATGGTGAAACACTGGGTCTAATAAACCCTTTATCAAACAATTCCTGAAGCTAGACTTTTAGTTCTTTTAATTCTGCTGGAGCCATTATATAGGGTGCTCTGGCTATAGATCTAGTATCTGGGATCAAGTCTATGCTGAACTCTATCTCTCTGTCTGATGGCAACCCTGGCAACTCCTCAGGAAATACATCTGAAAATTCACATACCATTGGAATATCATATAGCTCTGAACCACTATCCTCTAAATTCACTACACAAGCTAGATAGGCTTCATACCCCTTTCTCAACATTCTGCTAGCTGTCAAGGCTGAAATCATACTTGAGGGCAACATTCTCTTTCTCCTACAAAATAAATCTCTCTACCATCTGAGGTAGGAAATACTACTTCTTTCTTTGAACAATCTACTTTGGCCCTATGCATTGATAACTAATCCATCCCCAAGATGGCATTAAATTCTTTTAGATTTAATGGAATTAGATTTGCTAACAATTCTTGGCCCTCTGTTAAAATGACACAATCTTTATACACCTGATCTGCAATGAAAGGCTTTCCTACTGGCATAGATATTACCAACTGATTACCCAATAAATTCACAGCTTTATTTAGATGCTTGATGAAATCTACTGTTATGAATGAATGCGTAGATCCATAATCAATTAAAACATATGCATCAGAATTACAAATGGGTAATATACCTGTCACCACATCTGGGTTGACTTGAGCCTCTTGCCTGGTCATTGCAAAAACTCTAGCTTCAGCCCTTGGAACACTAGGAATCATCCCTTGCTGATTAGCACTAGACCTCATCTGACTGGCTGAAGCTGGGATACTACTATCTCCTCTTCGAATAGGCTGTCCCCTAGGTGCAGCTGATCCTTGAGGATGATTGCTGCCTTGCACCCTCTTGGGACAATCTCTCTTCAAGTGGTCCATCTGACCACAGATATAACATCCCCTAACACCTCTCTTACATTCCCCAAAGTGCATCTTCCCACAGACATTGCACTAGGGTAGAGTTCTCCCACTACCAAAGGAGCGGCTCTGATCTCTTATCTCTCCTGTCACCCTACTACTAGCAGCCTGAGATACCCCTCTATATACTAGTTTCCTCTGGGCAGAACTAGATACTGACACATATGCTGCTCCTCTGCCAACATCTACAGGAGCTCTGTAACTGGAACTAAACTGTCCCGCCCTCTGGGGCCTCTTAAGCTGCTGAGTTTGTCCTATACCCAAAGAGAAACTAGGTGCACTCCTTTTTGTTCTCTCATGCCTTCTACTAAGGGACTTTTTCTCTATCTCTTCTGCCCTGAGAGCCCCTTACACCAGCTCAGAATAACTACCATAACACTGCATGCTGGTCTTAGCCTTGATTGGAAGATTTAATCCATCCTGAAATAGTCTACATTTCTCCCTCTTATCCACTACTAGGGCTTCAGCAAATCGGGACAACTCAATAAAGGTAGCCTCATACTCAGCTACAGACATCTTCCTTTGGGCTAAATTAAGGAATTCCCTCCTCTTCTGATCTCTATACACTTCTGAATAATATTGCTGATAGAACTCCTTCTTAAACTTCTCCCAGGTCATCTCTACTTCTTGTGGCTGCCTACTACTAACTAATCTCCACCAATTTTGTGCTCTTCCTTCCAACAAGAAGGTTGCTATACTCAACTTTTGCTCCTCAAAGCACTTCATCACTTCAAAGACCCTTTCTGTTTTCTGAAGCCATGAATCAGCCTGAATAGGGTCAGTAGTTCCTTGGAACTCTAGAGCCCCCAACTTCCTAGCTCTCTCTACATTTCTTTCTACCTCAAGATTTCTAGACTGAAGGCTGGAACTAGAGGTCACTGCTGCTACCACTGCCTGAGTGATCATTCCCACCAAGTCTGGCATACTCGGCCCCTGAGTCTGTGCTTGGGATGGGTTCACTGGCACTGGGGTTGTGGATAATGAAGGAGACTCATGCAGATGCTCTTGAGGTATATCCACCTTGCACCAATAGATGGTGAATCACTAGAAGATACTCTACTGGGCTGAGCTCTCCTACTCACCCATCTAGGTCTACCTTGACCCATACCTCTCCCTGAGGACTGCTCTTCTTCTTTGCTTGACCTTGTGTTAACCATTCTACAAAACACAATTCATTTGATCAGATTCATCATTTAAAACTATACTCTCTATGCTAAGTTCATGCTTATGCCCCTAAGATCTAATACCTATGCTCTGATACCAAAATACTGTCGGGCCCCCTTCCCGACGGCATGATTTCTTATGAAAATTAGGTAAAGATCTGCTAGTCTTTATGCTAAGCACCATAAAGCCCCAGCGATTCTTATCTAATTGTCATAAGTTACATACACTAAAATACTATACATGTTAAAACTTTTGACCTGCTCATTTCATTCATACTATTTATAACATAACATCCACAATTTATTTCACCATGCTCAGATAAAATATAATTTTTCACACTTTTCATCACATGATTCTAGTCAATATAGTCTCATCACAATGCTACTATCACGATCATATTCACAAATTTATTTTACAATGAGAATCATTTCTCATATCCACCTAAGTCCAAAATACATCATAGTGTTACAGTCATACAAATCTATTCATATCCATTTCAAATACATATACAATCCAGTAATTGACAACCCAATTCACTTTCATACTTTCCAGGGCCAACCTGCTATCTCTTATCTGAAATCCAAAAATATCAATGATAGAGGGGTGAGACCTAAGTCCCAGTGACTAGATAACCATCTAACAATAGGAAAAAGCTGAGAACCACATTATAAAACTAATAATAAAACCAACACAACATATTGCTATCGATACATGAATCTTTATAATTGAAATAAGTTAACGTATAAGTTAGCTTATGCTTCCAATAATATAACTTAAATGAAGAAATATCACAATTACAAAATTTCATGATGATGGGCTGGGTGTGCTACCACTAAGGTACATCCCTACAGTCGCCCTCCTGCAGGTGTACTCTCAGTGGATGAGTGTATTGAGCGCCGAGGATCCCCGCACTACATGGCACCCCTCACATGTGCGGTTCACCCTAGGTGTGAGCTTGCCCCTTTTCCCTAGGCCTCCTGCTTGTCCCTTTCATAGGCCAATATCTCTGAGCCCCCTCGGGCTATATATGTAACCTAGCTCATTATCGAGCTATGATTCTTGCCCCACTGGGCTGCTTGCAATCTGCCCCACTGGGCTGATCTAGCTTGTACTCTCCCTGGCCTAGGGATCATAGTACGATTGAGTCGTAAGGAGGTGCCGGCTATAATAGTGTGTGAAATGCTCATGCTATGGCACAATCTACAGGGTGATCAGCCCCATAGATGGCCCAATGCTCTTTATGTTGTATGCTGTAAAAATACTCCAGTATAAGTTATAATTCAATATACAATCAGCTATAATTTCTTTGAAACATTAATTTTCATGCATGCCCATGCATTCTTTTGAAACACAAATCTGAAAAGTAAATTCCATCTTTACTGAAACATATGTTTTGTCCAGGTAATACTTTTCATGAAACTTTATATTTTGCTCTGAAACATGCTATAGCCCATATTTCCTTTTCTTTTCTAAAACTCATGCTTTACTGAAACTTATGCTTTTTGTTCTAAAACTCATGCTTCGCTGAAACTTATACTTTTTCTGAAACTCATGCTTTGCTTTAAAATATGCTGTAAATTCATACTTATTCTTTAGACTCATGCTTTGCTTTAAAACATGCTTTACAAATATAATAACATTATAACCGGGTTCTCATTTCCCATATTTGACTACTGAAGATATTATATTTAGCATATTACACTCTATTGTGTAGCAAAAAATTACTATACTATTAAAAAATGTTTCACAAAGCTAGATGAGAAACCCACTCACCTTTTTGTTATTTTCTCTTTTTCACGGTTGCTACCCTTCTTGAAAAGGCTCCCTTGCCTGATGTTCTTGACCTTATTACCACATATGAATTTATTTAGGTAACTTATACCTAGGTTTTCATGAAACATGCATGCATGCTCTATGCCTTAACATCTTAGCATAATATTCTTCAATCCCTAACATACTCAAAGATTTACAACATGCACATGCTATCACTTCATTTTTCTCTAAATCATAAGAGTTTAACAACATTTTCTAGCTTAGAAAGGTTTGGACTTTCCTTAGCAAAGATGGCTAAACCGCCAAGTTTTCTTTTTTTCCTTCTCTTTCTCTTTTTCTCTTCTTCTTCTCTTTTTCTTTTCTTTTTCCTCTTCTCTTCTTCTTTCCCATGGCTGGCTGAACCTCTCTTCTTTCTTTCCTATTTTCCTCTTTTTTTCTTTCTCTTTTCTTACGGTGGCTTAAGGGCTAAGGAATGGGAGTGGATTTTTAATACCCTTAGAAATTCCCATTTTGCCCCTCTTCACTCTTAAGTCACGCTTTTTAAAGTCCATATGGCTTCCTCTCTACCTAGTATTTTTGCCCTTCAATTCTTTTTCCCTTTTGCCCTTAATCAAACTCTCAAATGACTTTTTACCAATTTTCACTTATGCCCCTAGTCAATTTCCATTATCAGATGAACGATAGGGGTTATTCACCTATTAGACAGCATGGATATTAGTTAATGAGAGTGATATGGATCTCAAACCAATTCGACAAAAGATTTTTATCCACCAAAACTCAAAGTTAAGTGTGCTTGGGTGAGAGCGATGGGTGACCTTCTAGGAAGTTCTTAATTTTTATTCATTAGTCGACTAAAATGCCAACTAACAAGAGCGAAATTGGTCTCATACCAATTAAAATTGATCCCAAACCACTTTTACAGAGATATTTTCCAAAGTAGTCGGCTTTAGACTAGTGTGGCTAAAAACTGTCCCGGATCAGTTTTACAGAGAGTTTTTGCTAAGTAGTCGACTACTTTTAAGAAAACAGTTCAAAATCCTACGTTAGCCGGCTAACGTCCCAAAATCCATACATTAGCTGGCTCTAGAGCCGGCTAACGTCCCAAAATCCATACCTTAGCTGGCTCCAGAGCGAGCTAACTTTCTAAAATCCTTAAGTTAGCTGGCTCTAGAACCAGCTAACTTTCTGAAAACATAAGTTAGCTGGCTCTAAAGCCAACTAACTTCCTAAAATCATTCCCCAACTCCATTTTAGGGCATTCTAACCTTCAAAATTTTTATTCCAACCTCTCCCAGGGATCAAAAATAATTAGTAGATATTGAAATCATTACAAAAACTTCAATTACAAGCTCAAATAACTGATTTTATTAGCTTTTTGGAAGGATAATGGAAGAAACTCAAATTAACTTCAAAATTTCAGTTTTCACACATTTTCAAGATTTTACTCAAATCATTCACATTAAAAGACTAAACTAACAATAAAAACATATTTAAAATGAAATTTCAAGACTTCCGGATTCAGGATATTACAATGATGGAATGGATTCCCTAATTTTCCTAACCACATTAGGTTTCACTAAAAGTGAAATTAAATGATTGGAAAGCTCTCAATCTTCAAAAAAAACATCTTTTATTATGGTGTACTTTGGATTCATCCACCCGAAATAAAATCAACATCAACATAGCCTAATGTGAACATCATTTTTTTTTAATTCCAAGAAATTAGAACCATTAAGAATAAAAAATTTTCCCATATTGCTATACATGAGTGTTGGAATCTACATTTCAAACAAGTAATGAATGCTTACATTATCATCAAGCAATATGACTACACGATAAATAGATTTTGTTTAAAGTAAATTAAAATACTTTGTATTTTGACTTTGGTAGGTAATAAATGTATTATTATATCTTTTCTTTGGGCAAGTACTATATACATGCTAGTAACCTTGCCCAATTAGTAATATATCAACTTTACCAATAAACCTAACAAGTTATGCACATTGGATGTAATCAAAAACTATATTATTGGGTATAAAATGCTGCTTAAGCTAATACACACTCTTATTATTTTATGTGTTTAAGTATTGAATGTGACAAACTCCTTTAGGAGTGATTCATTATTTCAATAACATCATTCAAAGCTTTATTACATTAATTATACTTATCTAAAATACATGGATCAAAATATCTCTCTTGTACAGAAAAAGGGTATCTAATATTATTCTCATATTAATATAATACATATCAATACTATAAAATTATATTATAAAATTATAATATAATATAATTATAATATTATAATATAACATGATATGATAAGATAGCATAATAATAATATTATATTATAATATTATTGCTATAATGTAATATTATAATAGTAAATAATATGAAATAAAGATAAAATATTAGTTTTGGTATTATATGGTTAGTAATTTCAAATTTCCTGAGCATACTAAACTTGTTAATTATGCATATTAGAGAATCTTTAATTAGTGAAGTATAATATACCAAATGTGATACTCTTAATTCATTGGGAATTAGATTATCTTAAAATAAGGATCACCAATGATCTAAGAACGGTGGTGCCACTTAAATTTTTCAATATCTTTTAAAAGAGTTATATTATTTTTGAATTTAATAATGAGGATTCCATATCAATAATTCAAATCGTTGGATGTAGCCTAAGTACTTATGTAACAAAAATCATATAATTTGAAGACTTTAATTTATATATCAAGTGATTCAAAATTGGATGATAGAAATAATGCACATTTTCTATCTTCTTAATAAGTTAAAAATATCTATCTAATGGTTTGGATAAGCAATGTAAAATATCTACCATCAAATTAAAAGGAAAGGTGTTACTCTAATTATGACATATAATACAAACTATTTATTATAATTTATTATATTTCAAATATCTATCTAATGGTTTGGATAAGCAATGTAAAATATCTACCATCAAATTAAAAGGAAAGGTGTTACTCTAATTATGACATATAATACAAACTATTTATTATAATTTATTATATTTCAAAAATATTTAAAGGAGAAAAAGATCGGACCTTAATTGCTCATGAAAAATAGCATTAACATCCCAACATTTATAACAAAAATAGCAAAATTCTAACATTAATACATTCAAATTTTTCTTCGCCATCATTAAAGTTAATTACCTAATATAAAGAAAAAATTAATTATTTAAATATTTTATTTATTATAATTTACTATATAACTATAACGAGAGAGGAGGGAAAAAAAAAAAAAGAAGGCCAAACCATTTTTCGTTTCTAAAGTCGTCCAATTTATTATTTCTTTTTTTTGAGCAGATCCGTATCCAAATTTTAGCACCTGGCGGACATTTATTACGTTTAAATATGATTTTCATTTTAGCTTGCGGCGGAGGTGGATTATATTCACTGTTTCTTCACTCAATTCCCAGGGTAACCCTTCTTCTTTTTTTTTTAATTTATTTGGCTCCTACTTGCCTCCAGATTTTTGATTATAGACCTCTTGGCTTCGTCTTCGAAGTTTTTTTTAATAAAAAAGTCCTTCCTTTCTACGTAAAGTCGATGCCTCTCGCTTAATTTTTCGATCTTGGTACGCAGTTGCAGGGCTCAAAGCGGCGATCTTTGGCGTGTTCTTCTTTGTTTTCTGGTTTTGATTTGGGGTTTTTAGGAGAGAGGTCAATCCGATAGCATTTCGGTGATCTTTTCCAGGCGTCTGGGTCCATGAAGCAGTTGGAAGAGGAGGAGAAGAATGGTACCGCGTGTGACGGGGAGAAGAAGAGCTCGGAAGGGGGGTTTGGGGCAGCGAGGAGTGAGAGTGAGAGTGAAGCGAGTGATAGGGAGCGATCAGTGCCTGGTGACGAGGGCGGTGGAGTGGAGCGGAAGTTGGGAGAGGAGGGCCTGGAGTCTAATTCGGATTCGGGAGGGGAGCGAGGGGGGGAGAGAGGAGGGGCGGGTGTCGGCTTGCAGGAGAGGCGGGAGGACTCGGCCGTGCCGCTTTCCACGATTAGCATCGTGATCTCTCAGCCGGAGGAGGTTCCAAGTCAGGTCAAGATAAACGTCTCAAAGAGTTCTGCTGCCGAGAGTGAAGAGAAGATTGGTGGGGTGGCGGCCGCGAAGAAGGGCTGCTTGCCGAGCTCTGGGAGTTCCCAGGAGTGCAGGTAATGTGTGCTTTTTATGGGTTGAAGATTAGTTTGATGTCGACTTGTGATGTTTTCTATTTGATTGAATTAGTTGATGAGAGCGAATTGTTAAGTCTCTGATTCAGCAGGAAGTAGGCTTGTAATTGGCAATCTCTAGATAAGCCCTCCTGGAGAACAATATTCATTTTGAATGAATCCCATTGTTTACTTTTTTTTTTCCTTTAAAATTGATTTTATTGAAGGTAGAACGCCCTATGTAAATCAAGGTAACTTGTCACTGTAGAAATATATATGAATCAAGGAGTTATACTTAAGGTGCAACATGAGGAAAGATGTGTTTTTTTTGGGTGTCATTCTCCTAACCAGACTATGTTAGCATTTATTGTTTTCAGCAGTCACCTGTATGCTACTTTTTGTTTCTAAGAAGAAAAATTCTTGAGCCGTAAAAGTTTCAGATTTGTAATGAAACTGTTTGCTTTTAGACTACTTCCAGTATTTATGACCATATGCATCTACTTTGTCCCAGTTATCATGGGCCAGCTATGTACATCTTTCTTTGCCAATGATTCTGGTAAAGGGTTAACTCTGGTCATTACAAAGTAAAGCAATCTCCAATACGTAAATCATGCAAAATTGGTTCCTACCATTGTTTTTTGAAGGACCATTTTCATTAAGACACTAGTGTCTTTCCATCATACTATATTTCTATCTCTGGAGCATCATCTCATAATGTAATAAACTAAAGAAACTGCAAAGTATATTTGTAAAGGGGCTAGAAGGATGAGCTATCATTAAGGGTAACGCCTCTTGTTTTTCAAGTTAAAACTGATGGTTAAGAGATTAGGAGTGATGTTCTTGAACTACTGGACGTAGAGATTAGGAAGCGAGGATTAGGATAGATGGACTGGTGAAAAATAGAGGCTACGGAGGAAGAAAGGAGTGCTATTAAAGATATGAAGGGGGATGGCTTGGGGGGAGGGGGGGGGATATGTGAACATTGTTGGGATTGTGTAAAGATGTTATCGATCAGCTTAAAAGCTTTAATATGAGAGTAAGGTTGAGAGCAGGGAAGTGGTTGTCACTTGGCAGTTTCTCTGACTTGAGGTCTAGGAAGAGATTGTTGTCCTTGGTAGTTCCAAGTTCCTCAAAGTTTTGATCCTTGAAGTCACAATGATGGATCACTGAGGTGGGAACAGAAAATGATCGTGGAGTTATTTTGTCATATGAGGAAGCTGACCATCTTTCATTCATAATTCCTAGATTCAACTTGAGTAGAGATTCTTGAAGATATCAAACAGTGTTGGAGGTGGTGGCCAAAAATGTGTTCTTGCAATGTTAAGTCTTCCCCCATTGAAGAGATATTCTTTGTTGGGAGAAGAAGGTTTTGAATTCTTTAACTCTAGACAAAGCCGGACCTTTGTATGCATTGCTATAGGGAAAGATATCCTTAAATGGTAGAAGCTTTCAAATAGGGTTATCCAAATTGATGAAAAATGCAGCTGCTTGAAGGAAGTGAAGACATCAGAAATTGCTGTTCTCTTTTTGACTTCACCTAGTATTTATGGATTGGATTGTTATATTGCTAAATTATATGAGCATTTGTTTAAACCCTAACCTTGACCAGCAAGATTTCTCATCTAATGGGGTTGGCTTTATAATGATCCATGAACAGTGCATTGGTTGTTTGAAACAGGTGGACTTACAGGTCTACTTAGTGCAAGTAGTGTTTTATTGATATTAAGTTCGTTGCAGGTTCAACTTTCCTTACAAGTCCAATTCTGATAAGCAGCTTGAAAAAAAAAGTGAGCCATTGGTTCATGTACAAGATAACCATCATTACCACACATCGACTTGGAATGGTCTAAGGCAATTGCAGTCATTTACTAAATGTTACACCTGTGTGGAAGCGGAGATGGTAGGTTTGATAGATTAAGTTGGAAGCCAGTATGGAATGCAATATGTTATTCATGTCGTGGTTGGAAAATATAACTTCTGAAGGGGTCTCAAAAAGTTGGTAAGAGTTGTGCAGAGGAATTGGGTTTAGCTGTTTTTGATTGGGAAATTGTTGGCATAAGCATGCTCTTGAAATTATGATGAAAGCATAATATGTTACTTTTCATTAAGTTAGGTGCCACGCTTCAATTTCTTTGCCTTTTGTCCTTGGATGACTGGAATGTGATGGTTGGGTGTTTTTGTCTTAAACTATTATTATTTCTGGATCTGTATTTTCTTTTGGTATTGAGAAAAAGTTTTCTCAACCTATTTAAATGTTTAATCTGAAGCAAGGGTTGTTAAGCAATCATTTATCAAGTTTTCCTGCTCAGTGAATCTTAAATTGTTTGGACTCTCTATTCTTGGGAATTCATCTGTTAAACCAAGGTTTATAGTACCAGTCATGTGCTTTGATTGATAAATCTGATAACAAGTGCAATATATTTTGATATTCAAATCACAAAGTACTAGCATGCGGTGGCTAAAAGAGATGCACATATTATGCAAGTTATACAAATATACACAGTTATTCTTAGGAAACCTAATTTCTTGATGATATCTTTCAAACATAGAAATGTCATCTTTCTGACATTAAGGCTCTGTTTGGTTATTGAGAAAATTAAAGAAAGCAAACTGGATCAGTGGAAGAAAACAAGAAGGAAAGGATATTGAGTATTTTCTCATGTTTGGTTCAAGTAAGAAAATTGTAAATTGTTTAGAAAGTAGTTGTGATATGATTTCATTATCTTGAGCCACTTGGCTACTTGCCATTTTCTCTCAAAATTGCTATATTTGGAGAAGAAAACTTTTAGGTTTGTTAGAGGAAACTTTGGCCTTATATCATCTCTTTGATTTTTCTTTCCCTGCATTTTCTTTTTGATACCAAACAATGAAAAAAGAAGATTCCTTCCTAACAAATTTTGTTTTCTTTCACTTTTCCAGCTATCATATAGAGCCTAAAAGTGTTAGGTTTATTACACACACTATATATCCTAGGTAATTTTGGACATGCATTCTGGTCCCGATACACTGAGACACATTCCCGACTTCAGCTCTGGAAATACAGACTATGAGAGGATGCAAAAGCTCTCTCTTTTTATATAGATCCAACCTTTCTTCCTTTCTTCTTTGGAATACCGGAATTCCCTTATAAAAATGATTTCTCTAGTACTCTACTGTCTAGTTCATTGCATATCAAACTAAAATGCGCTGCTTTTTTCTTCTCCCTTTTCTCATATTGCTAAGCGGCTTATTTAGCGCAGCATTGGCTTTCATATTTCACCTTTGGCCTCAAGTAAATAAAATTTAAAATGTAAAAAAAAAAAAGAAAGGCAACATAGCATGTCACCCTGTTTTTGTAAATCAAGAAGTATTAAGAGTTCATCACAGAACTATTTTTTCTTTTTGATGTGAAATCTTATTTAGTAAAATTTTTTTCTGTTTTTTTTATCAGGAGTTCTTCAGCTTTTCTTATTGTTGATTTATCCTACTTTTACTCATTTGTGTGGCTCTACCAGTTCCTATTCTCTCATCTCTTACCCAAAATTCTGGAATATTATTGGTCGTTGGTGTAAGATTTAAGACTGTATTGATTTGGTGCTTTGCATCAAAAGACTTGTGATCTCCAATAGTGCTGTGTCTTATACATACTGGTGATTATGTGCTTTATTTTCTTCATATAATTTAAGTTTTCCTTGGTAAAGACCAACTAACTCTTGATCCTGTGATGTGTTAAAAACTTGATCAGAGTCTGCCAGCAGCAAACAGAAGAACCTCTGCTGGATCTGGGGTGCAGATGCCGAGGTGAGCTTGCACTAGCACACCGCTCGTGCATAGAGCATTGGTTTCATACTAAAGGTTCAAATATATGTGAGATCTGCCAGTAAGTCATCCACTTTTTCAAAATCTTTTCTCAGTTTCCCGATATTGTAGATCGCACTAATATCTAAAGCTGAAACCTCTCCATAGGCAGGTGGCTGCAAATGTCCCATTTCCAGACTCCCAACCAAATGTAAGTTTATCTTTTCATCTAAGTAAGAAAAGCATGCAGTAATTAGTTTAAATAATTTGGAAAGTGTGTTGATGTTTGACAGCTCTTGAATGAAAAAGTCAAGTATTTTTTTCATATGATTAATGTTACATCAATATTTTGAGTCTCTGTACTAGGTCCGCATGGCCCCATACTGGTATCTTATCAGTATGGTACGATATATGCCTCTGTACCAACATATTGTACATTGTTGGAGCCGGCATAGCACCTGTACCATATGAATTACGTTATATGAAAATTTTGGACTATAAAGTTGTTTTTTTTGTGCCAGTCTCTGTCATTCTGTGCTTCAAAAAATTTACACCGTACTCTTATCTGTCTGTTTTCATCTATCTAGTTTCTTTAGCAAACTTAAGTATCCAATAATGTGACCATATAGCACATAAGATTTTGTTATAATCTGCAAGTCGCTGGTTATCTATTGGAATATAGCTTGTTTGACCTGTCTAGCTATTAAAATTTGTTGTATGTGTTTCCCTTTTTTCTTCATGAACCAGACAAATTATTGGGTTTGGAGGGTTGACCCAGCCCATGGAAGAGGACGGCAAGAACATGAAAGGGTATTTATTTTACTATGGCTGAGCCAAAAGGATTTTTGGATTTATCATCATACCATCATGCTGCAATATTGAGCGCTCATCTAGCATGTTTAATTCTCTTTCTCATTACTTTCTGTTAACCTTGTCTTAATAGCGATGCTCTAGCCCGTTGTGGTTTGCCTTCATCATTTTAACTGGAGGACTCTTGTTGGATGTGCTAATAGCTGTTTCTCTTGGTGTTACTGCACTGCCTGCAAACGTCATACTTGGTATCAACTTTTTATTCTTTGAGAAGAACACATGTTTCTCATAAATGTTGTACATCTTTGGGAAAATATATCTTCTGGTTTCTGCATAGCATGTGAAAATATGCCACCAAATCAAGGGTCTAACTTGATTTCACAACTCAGATGCTGCATGAAATTTGCTCAAGCAAAAAAAGACCTTCCACATTATATATTTATATATAATCCTATTGAAATATTTCTTCTTGTATTTTTCCCTTGATATGTCTGGTTTTAAATAACATTTACTTGATGTTAAATGGTGCAGGTGTTTTAGTTATGCTGGGAGTAGGAACTGCTCTTCGGCTTGCACTGGAATGTTGTCATCAGTGGTGTTCATGGAGAAATAATCAGAGGGCAGACATGATCAGGGCAGATATGATCACTGAAAATCATCACTACCTTCCTGCCATAGTATAGAGAGGGATCATTGTTTACCGTTTTGTATTTATTATTCTATTTTGGAAAAAGTGACATCTTTGCAAATAATTGGCTGAATGCCAGGCATAGTGTTGGTTTGTGCCATTTCCTCTGTGTTGTTTTATTCAGTCCATATCTTGCATTGGTCCTCTGTGGTAGCATAACAACTAGTTTAGAAGATGCTGGTTTTCTCGACCTTATGCTATGAATCTAAGATTCACTTGGTGCATAACCAATGTGGCACTAAATGCATGCTAGTACAATTCTTTGCAGATTCTCTCCCCATTCAAGTCTTAGAATCCGATCAAGGTGCGAATTAAAATCCCATCAAAATCAAATCATATACATCATGCTTAGCATGTGATCTGCTCCAAATGAACCTATGTTGTAGCATTCCCTAGTGCCCATAGGTTATGGGCAGTATCTGCTTTAATATAATTTATGATGATCTAGGATCTCACCCAAAAATAGAACTGGAAGGTGTTATTAGGGTTTCTTGGCTCTGAATGTACCATCAAGATTACCTTGATAAAAAATTGATATGAAACTAAATACATATCTGTACAAGTCCTCACAGCTTGCATAGCTATGAGAAATATGCGGCTTAAAAAGGACTTTTCTTGATGCTTAAGTATTGGTTTTGTTGGACCACATTTTTCTAGTTGCATTGATATTGTCTGAGAAAACTACAAAGATCTTCGAGTGGGTAAAACCCTGATGATGGACATCATTGGGCTAAATTTGGAAAGGCCAGCTAGTGATTTGTTTTTCCAGAGTTGTGTTCTGAGCTATAAGCTGCCTTTGGATGAATTCATTCAGGACCTGAAACAGATCCTTGATGGCAGAATTGTTATGACAATTGCCAAGTATTACAGAACTTTTTAGGAGATTTCAGTTGGGCTGGTGGCCTAAAAAAATGCTGAGTTGAAAAGAACCACTTGTCAAGTCCTTTATTTTGGAGTCCAACAAACATTCTGTTAAAACATTGTATCTAGTGCTGATAGGCTGAGATGCACCATGCATGAGAGATCATGTTACGAGTTCAGAAATTTTCATATTTTTTGCTCACTTTTTCTGTTTTTCTTGCGCTAAAAGATGCTATGGTTTTTATTGTTAGGTGATGCACACTGGATCCTTGAAGATATGGGTAAGAAAACATGGTTAGTCTTGTGTTGCCTTTCCTTACTTGAAAAACTAATTATATGTGTGAATAACCCATGAATAATTGAATAATTAACAGAGAATAATAAAGAGCGTTATTATAACCGAGGAGTAATCAAGTCTAATTGAATAATTTTCCAGTGATTAACGAAATACTGTTTCCAGAGAAAGGTAAAAGGGTATATTTTACATAGGTCGGTATTTATGCTTGAAACCTGACGTTAGGATCGTTCTAAGTCTGACATTTTGCTGATAGAAAGGTGGCCAAGCCTATTCTGAGGGATGAAAATCACCAGAAGAAAGGGAAAGAAAAACAGGCTTGTATGCTGTGGTTTTACAGTTATTTTTGTGCATCCAATGGCTTTAAAAGCCTGTTAATAATTTTAATTACAGTATTCCTTGGATTTGCTTGTAGATGAAACAAGATAGTATGTATGCTCTGATCTCTCTAAAGCTGCTATAAATGGAGATGCTAAATGAAGACTAGTTGAATTAGTTGCTATGAAAGGGAAAGAGCGTTCACAATAACACTGACAGGTAGCATGAATGAGGAGGTGACACAAGAAATAGATAAATTATTTTTTCATTCGAGTATTATTTGAATAATATTTATTTAAAAAAATATAGATTTTTGAATAATTTTGATGCTCAAAAAATAGAAAAAAAAAAGCCCTTGGTTGTTCAAAATTTTTTAAAATTTTTAAATTTAACTAAAATTTTTTAAGAAGTTATGTTGTGGAACTATTTGAGATAAACCAATAATGACAATGCTAAGACCATATAGTTTCGGAAATTCTTCCTTCCAAGACTGATTAATTTGCACGATGACATGGTCTCATGACAAGGGCACCTCAATCTATATATAAATTCGTATTAATTAATTTGAGAAGCATCGCCATTCGGTAGAGCCCAAGATCTTCTGCCGCTAAAGTTATTGTAGTTGGATGCCACCAAAGTTGGTGCATCGATCAAAAGTTGCAGCATCTTGATTAATTAATATTAATGGAGAAAAAAATAACGAATAATAATTAAAAAAATGACCACCATCATGCATCTCACGTCCGTTGATTGAGCTCTTTCTTGTTAGTCATTGAAAGGTTGAATGCAAGTTTATCCTGAGTATTCTTAGATTCCAATATATATATATATATATATATATATATTGGATGCTTTTGGTGGCCTTGGGGCATGACCGATCAACTTATAATTAAAATGAAATCGTGAAGTATATGAAAGATGTGATACTTCAAAAATAATCTTACAACAGATAAAAAAGAAAAGTTTGAATAACTTATATATCAAGTTGATCTATTACCAATTAACTTGCATTCAAATTTTTAAGATTATATAGTTTTTGCTGACTGAGAGATTAATTGGACCAATAGATGAAAAGGACTAATCATGAGATGGTAATAGCTTCACTATAGTATGGAGCCATACTTATAGCATCAATGATTCGACTCAGAGTAGATTCTGATTAGCTTATGGCTGCAATGAGGACGTCCTTTGATAGTTGCACAACGGATGAAAAAAAAAAGTTTGAAAAGTTTTTAATTCAAGTTGACTTACTACCAATTAACTAGCATTTGAGGTTTAAAGGTCACGTGGTTTCAGCTCGTTAATAGATTAATTGAACCAGCAGATGAACTTAGGGTTGATCTTTGATAAGGTTGGATTTTTGATGGTTGTAATAAAATATTTGTCTTTGATAACTGCAAGACCATTTTGTAACAATCTTAATGCTGGGATGTAGGAAAATAATTAGAATTATCCAAAATAAAGTGATGCAAACAAGAGATTCTATAGGATATTTTTAATTTTACTAAGAGTAAAACCACAAAAGAAGAGTAATTACGGGCCTTAAGGCTCTTTAATCTTGCATGTTGACTTCTTTGAGAAATTCTTAAATGCATGAATAGTCCTATATCATATAAAAAAAAATGGGTTAAAAAATTATAACTCAAATTTATCCACTGCTAATTAGTTTGCACTCAAGTTTTTAAGATAATATAATCTCGATTCGCTAACAAATTAATTGAATCAATAGATGCATTTGAGGTACAAATATATGGTTTAAAGTTTGATAAAGATAATGTACTTTTTTTGGGGTGATTTTCTTGTGGTTATCAAGTATATGGGAACCAGACCGGGGGAACCATCAATATCTCAATGCAACTATATTGCATCTGTATCAAGTTTTCTATAGCAACATCCATAAATTCTTTGTACCTTAGTTTTGTTGCTTGATGAACCATTCCACCACTGTTTTTTCTACTATAATTGATTTCATTAGGGGTTTCCTCTTGTTATTGCTTTTATTCTTTTGCGTAATTGTTAATCTAGTACAAATAGAAAAAAATCCTCTTACTAATGCAAGATTGGATCCTATGCTTTGATTGAATCCGAACTCCATCGATCTGCTCAATCTGATATGCTAGCAACTGGATCAACCATAATTTAGTTTCTTAGGAAGTATAATTACAACCATGGCCATCATGGCAAGATGCATTAGATCCCATTGTGGATATTTAGAGTACAACCTTTAAATGTTTATTTCATACTGAAAATAGAGATATTATTTCAACTTTATGTTGTTTCTTCAAGATAAGATGTTAAAAATTCAGATCTCTATATCAATATGAAGAAGATAAGCAACTTCATGAATGTTTAAATGGTTAAATAATAGTGTCTGGTTGGCACCCTTCTTTAATTTAAGGACTTGTCCTAGGATTCAAAGCCTGCTATTGGTGGCACAAATGCACACAGGTAACAACCATATTATTGCTTAAGTTTTGGGTTTTAAATCTTAGATGGTACAATCCTAAACTCTTGGACTAGATAATTTTAATATAAATGGTTTACCTCCCCCTCTCAGAAAGATAATCTAGTTTATAATCACAGTAATAATATTTATTATATTTGTTGTTCTCACCCTAATCACAAGCATCTTCGCCATGACCATGAGCATCTTTTTCATGAAACGTGGCTCATCACCGGTGAGCAAGTTCAGTTCAGTGCAGCAAAGCCTTGTCACTAAAAATCAATGCCGTAGTTGAAGCTCTAAAAGCGACCCCTCACCAAAATCTTATTAACTATCATAATGGTTACACTCATAGCTATTGGACCTAGACTCAATGATTCAATGGTTGAACCACCAATAGATCAATGATTCAATCACATCAATAATTAAAATATAATAAAAACTTAAAAACATGATCCATAATGATAAATATAGATAGGTTCCCTATAAAATTTAACTAATTCAATAACTTTTAAATTTAAATATCTAAAATTAAGTTATTTAAAAATAATACTAGTTTACAATTGCAATATAAGTATAATAAAAATATAAAATTATTCATAAAGTTTATATCTATAAAGTTACAAATATGTTAAAGCCATGAGAGACGAAAAAAGAGATTTAAGCCTAAAACATAAGTAAATCTTTGTAAAATAAGACTTATATTGCAATTATATTAGTTGGACAATAATTTTAAAAGACATGAATAATGGTCAAGTCTTATCGGCTTGCATTAGGTCACTAGGTTCATAAAAAATAGTTGATTCTTATCCGATCCAATTTTGATCGAAACAATTAGCCAACTAATCGTTAGGTGTTTAATTCATTAATTCATTGGTCAGATTAAACCAAATAAACTGTCTTTGATAATTATGGTTATACTCAAAAATAATTTTTTAATTTTAGTATTAAAATAATCATTGAAATACTAGTTATTATGATAGTATTATAATAAGAAATAATAGATACTAATGAATTTTTTCTTTGTTATTTATTAGAAGACACGATAGATTTTTTTTCAGATTATATGGTCATTTAAAAAATTTTAAGAAAAAATAAGTTTGAAACTATTATTTTATTTAAAAGAAAATATAAATAAAAATAATGACTTTATTTATGTTATAAAGCCTTATTATAATAAAAAATAATTGAAAATAACGGTTATTTTAATCTTTTATATTATTTATAATGAGAGTGATTAAAATTGTTATAATGATCATTACAATTATTGTAATATCGTTATTTGCAAAGGTGCTGCTCTACTTTGCCGTGATTACATGTGAGATTTTCCATCACTGATCCGATGTTCGGATTTGAGCCGCCCTTTCCGGAATAGCGTGCCCCAGCGTTGTCCTCGCTATTCCGGACGCCGTATCCGCTCATCCCGGCGCTTGCCGCTCCGTCGCCGCCGCGTATATCTCAATCCCACGGGCCCGGGCCCGCGCCCGCGGAATTCCGGACGCAATCCCGGGAATACCGCCCGAACACGTGTCGCATCTGCAACCGTACCTCCTCGTAGCTCCACTGTCGGCCATCCCTGTCCTTCAGTTCCATAATTTAAGGCCCTGATGAATTATCTAATCCCATTCTTTTTTCCACCGTCAAATCGGTGGAGCCCTCACGCCGTTTGGAACCGTCACCGTAGCGTTGATCCCACGCAGTCTAGTAGTCATCCAGATCAGACGGATGAGATCTACGACGTCGAGAAGATGTCTGACATCCATTAACGAAGCATGCGTGGCCTTCTGATTCCGATCGGAGGCTCGGAGTGATGTAATTCTTCGCGGGCTGGTTCTCGTCACCCTCTCTCGCATCCAGTTATAAAAGTTGTATAATTTTTAAATGGATATTTTAAGGGCATAATTTTTTTATACTCGGTTAATATTCGTATTTGCATTTATATTTCCCACCGACGCCGCTATTCTCTTCGTTTCTTTTCGTCCTCTTTCGTTCTTTTGGCGTCTCTCTTCGCTTCTCTATCGTCGCTCGGGATCGTCGCAATGGTGATTTCGATCGGCTCTTTTCAAGAATTTGTGTTAAATCTTGATAGAAGCAGTCGGAACCGTAGGGCTGTTGTTTGTTGGGTTGTGATGGGGTTTTGCTTTGAGCGCAGGGGAAGGACGGCAATGGCGGGGCGGGGAAGGAGCGGGGCAAACAGCGGCAAGGAAAGAAGAAGGGCCTGATCTCGAGGAGGGGACTGGGGTATGGCGCGGTGAGGGCCCCGGAGTGCTGCATCTCCTGCACGACCCTCAACATTCTCGCGCCCATCTACAAAAGGCTCGATAAGGAGGTAGAGAGGCGTCAATGGCCGGCTTTGTATTGTTTCATCGATGATTGCAATGATTTCTTTCTTATTTGTTATTGCCTTCTTGTTTGAATGAAAAAGGTGGCTCCTTTGGTCCTTTTTTTGTTGATTTCTGTTGGATTTCTTTGGGAATGTGATTTCTTTCTTATTTGTTATTGCCTTCTTGTTTGAATGAAAAAGGTGGCTCCTTTGGTCCTTTTTTTTTGTTGATTTCTGTTGGATTTCTTTGGGAATGTAGGATCAGAGCTGCAGGGAGAGCCAGAACAGAGCATACTGGCTGAGCCGGAACCAGAGGATCATAGACCGGCTGCTGGGAGAGATGCCCTCCATAATTTGCCTCCAGGTGGGATCCAATCTCTTGTGTTTTGATTCGATTTCGATGTGGGAGCTCGTGTGAATCTAATTATTTGTTGCCGTTTTCTTGTTTTGGATTGGTATAGGAGGTCTGGCTTGGGAACGATGAACTCGTCGATATGTACGAGAGGAGGCTGGGCAATGCTGGTTATGTCAGTCTCAAGCTTGCACGCACGAACAATCGTGGAGATGGTATGCTCCTTCTTGTTATATTTGCGCGCACCACTGTGTTATTTATGTCCGTAATTACTGATAAAAGATTATATATGTAGAGCATGGAACTTATTTGTGTTATAAAAGATCCATGATGATCAATATGTGCTCTGTTGAGATCCAACAAAAGTTTTTTTAGTTTTTGTTATTCGAAAAAATTGTATGGTTTGATGCTGATCAGTACCCTGTTTGTGTTAACGAGGATGGTGTTATTTTTTTAAACCAGGAAGGCTTTGTTTATTTGTAGTACATTTTCTTATTCCAGAAGTTTAGGTGGACGATTTAGATTTGTTGACAGTGGGTATCATTTGCTTAATGATGATTTGCAATTTTTATGAGGCGAGGAGCCTTTGGTATGCTACACTTTTGATGTAATTTCCTATCAACTCTGCTTTTTTCACTCTAATGAGCATATAATTAATGTTTTATGATCTATTAGGGGCATATTATGCTTAGTCTTGGTTATTCATCATAATAATGGCTTAAGACAAAAATAGTCATATTCTGTTGCTTTGATGTTGTTTTGAGTTATCATCATTATCATCAGTATTATTTTTTTCAAGTAGCTTTCCAAGTTATTGCAACGCCATACCCGGCACCAGTTGATAAGAATTCATGCCGGTTAAACTTTATGGCTAGTCATTAACATGTTAACATCTATGCTAGTTGTTGAGCACATATATTATTGGTGATGGAAACACGTTGGAAATAAGCAGTTTTTATAATAACAGTGACTTATAACTACCGGCTTTTTAGGGGGCTAGATCTTTATGTAACTTGTTGTAAAATACTTTTAGTACCTGTTATCAATTTACTTCTCACAGTAGATTCATCTACTTGCCTGCAGGGCTGCTTACTGCTGTGCATAGGGACTACTTTAGAGTTCTAACCTATCAAGATTTGCTGTTTAATGACTCTGGAGATCGGGTAGCGCAGCTACTACATGTTGAATTAGTTGTTCCATTCTGTCAAAGCCGAAACAGCAGTGCTTCTCAACAGATTCTCATTGTAAATACCCACTTGTTATTTCCTCATGACTCCAGTTTGTGCATACTTCGCTTGCGGCAGGTAAGGTGATCAGCCTTGGTACAAATATATTGATTCCCCCTTGATCTTGCCCGCCTACTTCTGTCAGTGATTTCTAACTGTTACCATTTCATGTTTATTTATAGGCGTACAAGATCCTCCAGTATATAGAATCTTATCAGAAAGAACATAAACTTAGTCCTATGCCTATCGTACTCTGCGGGTCATTTTCTTTATAACACACTGTATACTCCTCTTCTTAATTTGAATAAAACCGAAGTTTCTCAGCCTCCCTTTCTTTGCAGGGACTGGAATGGAAGTAAACGTGGACATGTTTACAAGTTTCTTAGGTCCCAGGGGTTTGTATCATCTTATGATACTGCTCATCAGTATACTGACAGTGATGCAGATGCCCACAAGGTGGTATCTTTAAATTCATATCGATTTATTGCTTAAACTTGTTTCCAACACTTTTCAAAGCTTACACTTGTTTGATTTCCCTTTCCTACCCCTGCAGTGGGTTAGCCATCGCAATCATCGTGGGAATATCTGTGGAGTTGATTTCATATGGCTTCTTAACCCCAACAAGTACAGAAAGCCCCTGAGAACAAGCTGGAATGAAGCTGTATTTGGAATTATTAAGGTGTCGGTCTTTTTATCCTTTGCATCCGTTAATCACCAGTTTCTTTTGCTTTTTCTCTTTGGTTCTAATATGAATTAAGGAGTATATTTTAGTATAATTGAGAATGGGTCTTTAAAAAAGCTTTTCCATTGTGAAAGAATTTTGTTTAACATGAAGAGTTCTCCCTCATTTATTGTACTCATTCCTACGTATAATTGATGATATGTGAATATGATATGTACGAAGCAATTCATATGCATTCATCATTACACCCTAATCCAGCTTTTAGAGTTATGATTTTGGGGATTCATTTTAATGGTTGAATATTTCTTCTTTCAGTATCTTCTCAGAGCAGCTTCTCTTATAGAGGATAATGCATTTGAGTTCCTTAAAGTGGATAGCCCGGGTGATTATATTACCTATTCAAGTTTCTGTCGAGCACTGTGTCAGGTAATTGTTTCCTTCAGAAGAGTTTGAAACCTCTGAAACCATTATGAGAAAGTGGCTGCTAATACTTATAAACCAATACAGTTAGGCTTAACCAGCGATCCTCATGGCTTAAGTCCCCAAGACACACAGGATTTGTGGATTCAAGCTGACATCGATGGAAATGGTGTTGTAGACTACAAAGAATTTCTGGTAAGCTACCAGTCTCAGATGTCCATTTCTTACTCAAGCAACTACCTGACATGTCCTAAACCATAACTTTAACCACCTTTTAACATTGTGTCTTCCTTGTCTGAGCAAGAAGGCCTTGGAGACTTAATGTTGGTCATACGCAGCTTCAGAAAAACACACTTGTCCTTGAACAACTGCTTCCTGATGTATTGCAGCTAGGTATCTGGAATCCTAAATGGCTGGAGCAACCTGAGAACTTCGAACAGGGGACCGAGGGACCGAAAATGGGTGCTGAGAGCTTGCAGGCATTTGGCTTAGATGTAAAGGATGCAGTGTTCTTCCCACCAGAAGTGGAGAAAGGAATGTGGCCGGAGGACTACTCTCTATCAGATCATGCACCACTGACCGTTGTGTTTTCTCCTGTAAGAATGCCTTGTTGGCAGACAATATGCTAACCCTCTTATTGCCGGCTTATGTAAAGTTTGTAGAGGAAGAGGTAGAAGAGATAAATACTGATAGCTGAAGCAGGAGATGTTAACACACGGCTAAGCTTCCTGATTCTTTCTCCCTGGTGTAAACGAGCAAGCTTGTTCCAGAATGCTGAAATATAAATATGCTTTTGTGTTGTCTTCTGATGTGAATATTGTATGGTACTATGATGGAAAAATTCATTGTATTGAATGGAGATCAGATTATTGGACTAGCTTAGCTGGAATTTGACTTATATTTCATATTTCTTTTTGTCTCCTGATCTGGCTTGTGAACATAGAAACGTTTTCTCTGAACTGATGTACTATTTTTTAATTAGATCATCCACAGCAGACATTATTCTACTTAATTAGGCATGATCCTTGTATATATATATATATAGTTGAAGTGACTCAACTAGGTGGCAGGCTCCCAGCCAAACGGAGATCATGGGTTGCTTGCTTGGACCGAGTGGCATTTGACCTCATTATTGGAGCGTCCATGGTCGGCAATGTGGGATGACTTGGATACCGCCGTTGGAACCTCTAAGGAATACAATTATTTTATCTGGGGAAAAGCTGATGACAAATTGATGTCATGCTGAGGTACGAACTAAGTTGTACGGATGATAAGACGAGCGACCACGGCTTGTCCCCATCCAATTACGCACCTGACCCAATGGATTTTATTCGATCCATTTAAAATTAGGGATGGTATGGGCATCAAAAATTAAACCTAAATCCTTTTGGAGTCGAATTTGATCTGATATATTTATTGAGTAAAAGTTAAAGATACTCTTAATGCCCTCATCACTTTCTCTTTTTACAAATCTTAATCATCTTATCCTTAATTTATATTCCTCCGTGCCATCTATGGAAACAGTCTCTTCTTTTTATTTGACTTTTCTTCTATGTAAGAGCTTTAGATCTTCTTTTTATTTTATTTATTCAATATTATGTAAGATACTAAGATATAATATTATACATACATACACGTATGTATGTATATTATTAGTTTGATTTATATGATGAAAAAAGAGGTGACAAAATGAGGCATGCTGAGTTGGGTCGGATTAAAGAATTTAAGTATACCTAAGATTTAATATTATATATATATCTTTTAGTTTGATTTTTTTGATGATCAACAAGGTGATAACATGGGGCATCTTGGGATGGGTTGGATTTGAGTAGGAAAGGTTCGAGACAGGTAGGTATGCGTCATATGCATCCCTACTTGGTGAAATCCATGGTTGCAAATCAATTAAGAAATTTTCTAGCATTTATTGTAACACAAGCTGTCGGCTCAAGTAGGGGAAAAAAATCTAGCAGAAAAATTGGATACAGTTTCCGGTCTATTCTTCAATGAAATGCAGAAGCTGTCGGCTCAAGTAGGGGAAAAAAATCTAGCAGACAAATTGGATAGAGTTTCCGGTCTATTCTTCAATGAAATGCAGAAGTTTTAATTACAATTATCAGTTCAGAAGTCTCCATGGAAAAGCAATTGGAGCCGTGAGTTTTTTATTTCTTTAAGAAGAGAGAGACAGGGAGAGTTCCTAGTATGTTTGAATGAACATCAGGAAAGATATATAGCCCAGCAGAAATTTTGCAACTAAAATTAGACTAAGAATTTTTTTTTTTTTAAAAAAAAAAGTCAATTCCTATGATACATGGCTGCACGGCAGATTTTTGATTGGTTTTAGAAGAATAGAAGTGAGAATCTCTTTTGCTTTTAATTGTGATTTTGTCTGGACTCTATCCAAGTTGGAAATCTAGCGTCGCTTTGCCAGCAGGAAATTTGGGAAAGAAAAGTTGAGTTTGTGTTGATTATTGATTGCAAGTGAGTCCATTACGATAGCGTTCGGTGCTCCAAAGGTGGTGTTCTAAGTAGGGTAGTCTATGAGGGCTTTGTGTTTTGATCTCCCATTGTGTCTTCGGAAAGGTGTGGAGACTCTTGGCTTGGCTATCAGTAATGGGTCAAATTCAAAAGAAAATAGATTAAAGCTACAGCGATGCTGGGATTGTTTAATGATTGAAAAAAAAAAAAAAAAAAAATTCGTACACATCAGTTAATGCAGATGATTTTTTTTATTAAATTTGGAAGCATAGCCAAAACATAACGCTCGAAACTGCGTACAAGTTTCAGTGTTCTTAAAAAACAAAGTTCCTCAAGCAGCTAATAACTTAGCTTGCTGCAAAAGCCTTCATTGTTGAAACTATGTTCATCACATCAGGTGGCAAAATAGCAGCAGCCAATTCTCATCTCCAGCTAGCATCCACAGGAGATGCAATGTGATTTGGAAAGCAAAGAAGAAGAAGAAGAAGAAGGTTTCCTTTATTCTCTACATTTTCAGTCAAAAATTCCATGGTGCAGACAATGAGCAGGAACATTACAGTCTCCACCTTTGAAGTACAGAAAGTGAGACATCAACCTACAATTTTGTTTTGGTGTCAGTCAAAACATGGGCTGAAAATGAAGTATTGAATTTTAGCATAGATATGAAATGTATCGTTCAAGATATCTAAAAGGGTTTTCTATTTTTAATTTAACAGAATACACTGAAAAGAATATAAAATGTTGCCTAATTTAATGGTGTATATGTTAAATAATTCAAAATGGTTAAGAAAATATTTTTGCCAGACAAGCTCTTGTGATGAAATTATGATGAAAAAACATATATAGAAAAATTTAATTCATTTCTCTCAATATGCATTAACACTGATATGCTTGGTTCTTTCAATTTAAGCATTATAAATTTAACTATAACCCTAACCATGAAGTTTTCTACTCCGAGCCAATATTGAGTCCTCTAACTCTACTACTAGTGCATAGAGAGTAATGACATCAAGGGCCTATTTGGATGCTTCAACATATTATTTGCCAATAATTTATATTTTAATTTATATCTTGCCAAAAATTCAGGAACTTGAGGAGGAGCCATATGATTAAAAAGAAGTATTAGTTCAATCAAAAAGAGGGAAGGATTCCCCACATCACTTTCATCTATTGAAAAAAGTTTAAAAGACAAGAAAAATGGTAAAAAGTAGGGTTTAGGACTCTTTTCTTTTATTCATGATCGATCAAATTGAATTAAAAAGTTCTATTTATACCAGTGAGGCTTACTCTTTTACAATTCAGGTTGGATTTGTTTACTAATTCTAACATATTAAGATATTTTCAAAATAAACATGACTGTTGAAAAAAATTATAAAAACATTAAAAGTTTATAAGAAATAGATCTTAACTTCTGCAACAACTTTGTCTCTTGCAGTTTCATCTAGTTTTGTTCTAATTATACAATATGTCTAATCAAGACCTTTTCTTGGAAAGAAAATTTTTAGCTTGATTGGCTTACTTTAAAGACCAAATAATAAAATTTGACCCTAATTATTCGATACATTGTGCCCTTAATGAGCGGCATTTGAAAAGTTATCTAATTTCTAAAAAAAATACTTCATTCAAATATTGTACTTCAATGTTTTAACTTCCAAAAATTTAACATGCAATTTAACTTTTTAATACGGTGAATCTTGCTTCTAGACCTTATTTAGTCTCCCCATAGCGGCTGGAGTGGTGCACATTAATCTTAGCGATCCTACTATATCAAGTATTTAATTATAATAGAAATTATTGATTCATAGAAATTCGTATAGGATAAAATACCTTTTTTGAAAGGAGTATGCTTTTCTCCTAAGATTGTCTAATGAAATGATTTGCCGGGTGAGTGCTACTACTTTGCTCATCTTTTCTAAGATTCTTATTGGATGAATAAGATATTAGAGTAGTTAAAGAGGACCTAACGAATTTCAACACAGCCTAATACTGGCCATTTTCATTCTGGTCATATAGTTTCATCTTTCATTTCTCTATCTACCAAGTATTCTTTTGACATAGTGCCTTTTGTTTTATTTTCATATCTCTTAAATTAATCCTCAGAGGACAGTTTTAACAAGGAAAGTAAATTTATCCAATATGATTGATTTGCCTAGTTTTTTAAAAGTAGAATAAATGCAAGTTTCTTAACCTTTAGGGCTTTGAATAAGGGAGTCAAGCCCCCCAATTTATTAATGAATAAGGAAAATATATACAAAGGATGAAGAGAAGGGAAAGAAATCCAATCAGCTAAGGATTAGTGAGGTGTATAGATTTTAGAAGTTCATGTATTTCACCCCGCCTTGCCTATAGATACACACAACTTTAAGAATCAAAAGAGATTAGGATTTTCTCAATAACAGCAGAGTAAGATGAAGATTTCAATGAAAAGATTCTAGAGCTCCTTTCTTTTCATGTGTGCCACCAAGATGCCAGGGGTATTTGATCCCAAGCCTTTCTCTAATTAGAAGGAATGCTCCTCTTTCTCCATGGGGACCAAAAGTGATTCAAACTTAGAGGTGCCGGTTGAATGTGTAGACCACAAGAAAGCCAAGACCAAGTCATACAAGCAAAAGGGTATGATAGAAACCCAATTGTCTCCTAAAACTCTCCACAAAAATGGGCAAATTTGCCAATCTTTCTTAGATAGCACCTCTTCCGGATGAAGACAGTTCGCCTTCCTTGGAGTGAGCCAAGTTTCCTTACTTTTAGAAATGCTAAACTTATACAAGTAAATACAGGCACTACCATGGATGCTGGTGTTTGTTTCCATCAATGATGCATGTACCAACTTTTATGAATTCATGCATAAAAGTCCCGGGGGGCCAACAAAAAGAGAAGTCAGTAATCACAAGCAACCACAAATGGGGCTTGGTTCCGACGGCTGGAAACCATGCGCTGAGGAGAGTTTCCATGTTGAAACCCAGGAAGGAGGCGTATTCCAATCCCCTCTCTCTCTCTCTCTCTCTCTCTCTCTCTCTCTCTCTGTCTCACAGGCACACAACAAAGGAAAGATGCAAACATGCCTCGTTTTCCTTTCTAATGATATTATTTTTGGGCTGGTAAATTTCGCAAATTCATTGCTGAAATCGAATCTAGATCCCTAGTAATCCACATTTAGGATGAACTGGTACGCATTTTCCTTAATGCATGTAGAGCTTTTATTGACGGTTTCAAATAGTTCTAATTTCACATGCAGAGTGATGATTTCAGAAAGCTATAAATAAGCTGCCAACAAATCGATTGGAGTTAGACTTAATACTTGTATGGGCTTTAGGTATAGCTCTACGTAGAAGAAGCCATGCTTCCAATCTTATACACACATCAAAATTGTTCTAAAAACAATAGAAAATCAAGCTCCTCCCTTCTATCCGCTTCTGTCTCTAACTATGTTGAACATAACGTTAAGTGCTACAACAGCTACACAAACACCACCCTTTTTTAATAACAAGAAGGTAGGATTAGACCCTAAAAAAAAAAAAGGAGGCTGCTCGCCCGTCATCTTCAAGGATTCACACGGAGAGAAGTTATTGGATCGGATGGTAGCTTAATCCCTTCAACTAGCTTTGGAAGAGCTGAAGTAAGGCACTCGACTGGCATCTAGGGCATCTCTGGTTGTGCTCCTGGACCATCACGTACATGAGGCACCGCGGGCATCCCCGTAGCACCATTGGTGTGGATTCTCCCACCAAGCCCTCCTTGCGACTGCTGTTCTCTTCCGACGTGATGCTTGAGGCGATGCTTGTCGTTGATGGGTTCACAGAAGAAGTTGACGAGCTGCCGTGATGAGAATTTTGTAGAGAAGAAGGAGCTGTGCTTCCAACGCCAACAGACTTCCCATCTCGTCCCTTCTCCGATCCTTCCATGTCGCATGACACGCAGAGAGAAAGAGAGAGAGAGAGAGAGAGAGGTAATGTTGATGAATATAGTGCACATTTTTTTATAGTGTGCAATATATGAGGCAGTGTAAGAAGAAAAGTATGGTGGTAGCTCATCAATAAATTGTTGATGTGGAAATGTGGAAACGGTTGTGGCTGTGGTTTCCACGCCAAACCCCAAGCCTTCTACACGCCTCTGGTTGCACGCCATTAACGATCGTCTCGGTAAAACCCATGCGTTCAAACACATCAGCAGGCTGACTTCTTGTATTCCGGACGTGTGTGACACCTCCTAATGGAAGATATATAGCAGTGGGACCATGGACTTCCACGTCCCAACCGTAGTTTTTCTTATAGAGGATGGCTTGGCAGACCTTAAATGGTTGGTAGAGTGGGATCCATGGGCTATGTTAGGTGGCAACCTTCAACTCTCTCAAGTCTTGTGTTGATATGACTGGTAGTTTTTAAATTAAGTCTGCATTAAAGTCAGAAACGAGGATTGTCTTTGGAAGAAGTGGTCAAACGTTAGGCATTGGGATGCCACTTGCTCACGACTTTTAAGTGGCACTAGCACAAGAGGAAGGAAGACTCTGGATCCCGCGTAGAACGAAATGAAGTGCCATTGTCTAATAGCCAATAATTACTCATCCTTGTTTAATTATCAAGGGTATGGATGTTTATATCCTTGCTTACAATTTGCTGCCATCTTCGTGATTAGACTAATAAGCAATCTTTTCATGCCCCATTATCAAGCATATCCGATGATAGGAACTTGTTATATTTGAGATGGTAAATCCACAACCAGTAGAAAGGGGACTAAGAACAAGGACTCGTGACACCATAATTTTTACAGATTGCTTCACGTGTTGTCAAGCTGGCAGAGACCCTCTACATGTTGGATATGGGTTTATTTTTGGCTTGTTGAACAAAAACACGTTGGATAAAGATTGATATTAGAGATGGTTCTCGGACAAGTGGAATTAAACCTTCCCCACTTTCTTAGCCCGACTACATGAGGTAGAGGTCAGATTGCATAGAAGTTTCTTATGTAAAGCTAGGCAGCTCTCATTTTGCTTGCACGCCAGACCAGCTTCGAGGATTTATAGAACTAGCCAAAATATATGCATCCGTTAAGATTTGGGACCACTAATGAAGCACCAAGGAATACCATTAGGATCGATGTGTCGAATCTAAACTGTAGATAACTTCTAGGCCGGAGAACTTAGATGTCACCACGTTGGCAATTGAAATGAAAGACACTTTCTTGGCTGCAGTGCAACCCGAATATTATCCTCCTTTATCCACCTTTTTTCAGTGGCAGAAAATCCAACGAATATTTTCATGCACTTAAATGTGGAGACGTGCCGGGGCACTCAATTGAGAGGTCATTGCCCTGTTATTGATGGCCAATCTCTTTGTAAAGGTGAAGGAATTAGGTGGTTCATTATCTATGAAGGGAAGCAAAATGCCTTTGGTGTGGGGACTTGGGAGTGAGACAAGGCCCATGCTATGCGATTCTGGTGTTGATATTGGCGTGCACGCTTGAAGCTTGAAGATGGTAACGTCGTTGCTTGATGCTTTCTTATCCGTCATGGTTCTAAATATCGCTCTCATAGACATAAAGGAATGCATATTTTTTACAAGAAAAGAGGGCGTAAAGCCCACCACGGAGGAAATTGATGGAAGAGCATTGGTGCAATGTTGGAAAGATGAACCGCAAATCGGCTTTCGAAAGTGAAATATCGCATTGACCTTTGTGTTCTAACTGTTGATTTGTTAAGCTTGTCACGTTATTAGATTTTTCTCATAGAATTTCACGGCATGAAATTGAATCAGTTTCCCATGTTTTTAGGCAGAGAGAAGTACTCAATGTCTAGATAGATCACAAAGTTCATATGGCGCAAGACACTGGCTGAGCTTCTTGTACAGCTGCCATCTTAGCAACAGAGCAGGTATAACATGGAAATAGATGCTACAATGGGATGTGTTTCATTCTGTAACAAAACACCCTGTAAGTTATAATTGTCACAATTGAGACTCTCTCTCTCTCTCTCTCTCTCTCTTAAAGCAGTGGCACATGCACTTGTGCAACCTCAGCTTTGAAAGAACAACTTAATAATTGCTGAAACTAATACAATGAAAATTAGCTCAGGGCAACATATTTATACTCAAATTTAATTGAGTTTACCCCAGCTCCAAGAGTTGACCACGAAGTCTACTGCAAGAAGATAACCTCACAAAATCTTTTTTAAGGATAAAATATAGATTAAGTGTTTTCAAATAGGATGCATGTGATTTAAAATATTACAACTATTAAATTATGCTAATATAGTTTGACATGTTGCACTTAACTACCATATATTTTAAATGCTATCAAATTATATCTATGTAAAAGTTTAGACATATTGAGTAATGTAGGTAATTAACTGTAACATTTCAAAATAAATGGATACAATTTGATAGCATAGATACAATTTGATATAATTTAAAATGTATAATAATTAAATATACATTTTAACCATATAAATGTAATTTAATAATGCTTAAACAATAAGATAGTAATCTGCATTTTATTTTTATTTTATCACTAATTAATCCTATTGATTTTTTTTTTTTTTTTTTTTTTTTTTTGTCATCGCTAATCTTTAAATGTCAGGCACGTGACACCTGAATGATAATGCGAATTATTTAGCCTTTGCTTGGTTGCAGGGTAATGAAAAACTGATGAAATAGGTTATCCTTAAGATTCACTAGCCTGGACGCAAAAGGACCCTTAAATCCACTTGTGTTTTATTCTTGGCTTAAGCCAGTTGAGTAAAATAATCTGGAATAAGGATCAATGCGCCCGTTTGTTTCATGCTAATCTGCATCGAAGGAATTGACGCAGCTTAACGACGAGATTTCTTGATGGGCATTCCTTAATTTGTTTATTGCCACATTATTACTTCTTTTTTATAAAAAAAAAAAAGGGCAATGTGGAATGGAAGTGGAATCATTTAAAGCTGATTACCGTGCCATTTTCATATGTATTATCAATTTTTTCTAACGGATTCCCCTCAGCTGTTAGGTGATAACTTCGCTATGCTCTTTTAAGGTTAGCTGGCTCATGATTGTTGCAAAAATAAGAGAGAAGCATAGCTGTGGCAATCAAGATCGATCGAATTATTTTGAATTTAGATTATTTTCAAGATTAGACCATTTTTAGGTTTGAATCATTGAAGCTAAATTTTAATTCTTTTAAATGATTCGATTAGGATCAACATATAGGTTATTTTGAATTAATTTATTTATTTTTAAATTCAATACATACTTTTTTTTTTATTTTTAAAGTAATTTATCATTGTCCAATCTAATCCTTTCACTTTTTTTTCCTTTTATCTATTTATTACTAAATGCTAGAGTAGTTGGATATCAAATTACAATATGACTATATACTAATATAAATAATGGTTATAAACTTATAAAATATTAAGATAATATAATTAAGCAATAATTCATAGAAATATATTTTTAAAATTAAATAAATATCAATGTCAAATTATCAATAAAATTATAAATAAAATATGTAAATGTTGAAATATACTTAATTTCATAAATAAATAAAAAGGTAAAGTTATGCCTAATTCTACTCTACTATCTTCTCCTTAGAAATGTTTGAAACTATTGTTATCGAACCTTCAACAACATCTAACTTGAAAAAGTATACTTTTAATTCCATCGTACAAAAAAATCTCATTAGCATTAATTGCATTATGTATCAAAAAATATAAAATATCAAAACATTAATCATATAAATAATCTAACTAATAATTCATAAAATTATATAATATTATTTACATAAAATTTTAAATAAATAAAATTAAAAATATATTTTACTCTTATGTTCAAATAACCAATTATAAGCAAAGCTTATATATTTTCTAACAAATATTATTTTTGAATCATTTCGAACCATTCATAACTAACTCAAAAATTTTCAAGCTATTTTGAGTTTAGGTTATATTATATATATATAAAAAAAAAGGCAATGATGAATTCGAATCAAAAAAAGTAATGATGAGTTAGGATCAAGATTGGATTAAGCTTCTACAACCTCTAGAGACATAATTCTTTTATAGTAAATTAAATTGATTTATTTTTCCCATTTGATTGTGGGAGTGATACTAATCAACTTATTTTTTCTTACTTTTGCATTTCGTGTTAAAAATTCTTTTATTGTCAAATATTTGAGTAGAGGATTTTCCTACAAATATCTATTTTCCAGCATACTCTACAGCTAGAGAGAACCTATGCTGTTATCTCGGCTGGAGAAACCGCATCGTATATGCTCTTCGAATATAATTCCTTGTAGAATAACATGTTAATTGCCCATTATTAACGGCTTACCGTTTTGAATTTGAGGATAAAACATATTTCTAGTATTAACTCACGCAAAAAAAATTAAAAAAAAAATAAAAGAAAAAAAAAAGAAAAGAGGAGAAAGAAGAAGAAGAAGAAGCGCAGTTCAGTGGAACTTCGGGCAGTTCCATAGGAAATGCCACTCCAAAAATGTTAACCCAATTTAACCCTTTCACTTTGTTTCATTATGTGATGATGCCAAAATTCTACAGAAGCAACGGGATCACACCATTTAAATAATAATAATAATAATAATAACGAAAATTCACAAAATCACATCAAGAATAATACTACTCAAGCAGAGTCACTGAAACCAGATTTACTCATCCACATAGAATGAATTAATGAAGATAATCATTGCTCCCACCATTCAACAACTTGCTATGCCAATTTGCCCAGTACCCTTTACTGGTATCCAGTCAACATTATTCCAGTTCTCATATTATATATGCTGCATTCAGAGGCAGCCCCTTGATTGCTCCAAAGAAAAAGCAGACCCTTGACCACGAGATTCTTGCCAGGCAAGGCTAATTCCTCAACAACAATGCTAGAAGCTAACAGCAAGGCACTTCAAATAAGATTCAATACAGCTCATAACTAAACACATTCACCCCCTACTCAATTCCACAGCACAGTTCACAGGTGGATAAATAGGGAACAGAATACACTCTAGTGAGCGGTCATCTTTTATAATGCGGATGGAGATTACTGTTGACTATAAAATAGGTTGCCCGGCAAATAAAAAACTCATATCTAGATTTAAAATCCACATGCAGCTACACAGACCATTTCATCCAAGCAATGCAGTAAGACAAACACTCTTTTAGACTGTTCAAAGGGAAGAACGTTTGACAACAGATACATTAACCAGTTTAAGCATCCTGTTTAATAATCATTACAACACATGCCCCAATAAACCATTTTCAACCCAAACAATGTCATGAAGTACTCTGCTCAATTGGCACACAAGAACCACTAAAGGCTGATCAGAAGAATGTACCTTCTGGGGGCTGGACTAGCTTCCGGTTATGGGGTGCTGACATTTCCTTCTTCAACTGCACTAAGATGTCCTCCATGGTATACTGACGTTGCCAATTTGCCAACATACCAAACTTTTTTGGCTCTACCTGCACAGGTACAACTCAAATAACAATTGTACATATGTTAAAACAATGCATCAAAAAACATATGTTACTTGATTTTCTTTACACGCCTAACATCCACACAGCATGTGTCTGTCAGCAGGTATGTTTTTGTGATGTTGTATTGGAGAGGGGGTTGTAGAGGTTGACTTTTATTACCACTCCTGTTTCAGGATTGACACAAGTCATGTTAATTCGCGAGTGGAATCGAACACTGGGAGGTTTCTCTGGATAGTCCTTGTCGCAGAATAGTTTAAGCTGATAGATGCGCCCTTCATGAACAGACTGCATAGAGAATGATGGTTAAAAGCTAGTGGAAGTTTGAAGACTTCACAGGAAATTTAATCTCCAGTGGTGTTGCAAACTAATCTTTCTTACATTGTGTGGACCAATTATGGTGCCTGTCCAAGAGCGCATGAATATGTCATCTCCATCCTCCATCCCATAGCTTACAGTCCCATCACCAATGCCCTTTTCTCCACGTTCAAGTTCTTCTAGCAATCTGAAGTTCCGAGGAACTGCAAACGTAATTGGCAAAATTACTACATCCTTTGTGCCCTACAAATCATTACAAAATAAAAAAGGAACACCATCCAAATGTATAAAGACAAATAAAAAGAATATGTTATTAATATCCATCATAGTCCACAAACATTTCCAACCAAAAGGAAATAGCTAAGTGTCATTACAATCCAGATAATCAATAAAAAGTACTATGACAGACATTTGAGAAGAATGAAGTTGTTATTCTATTCCCCATGCTACATAACTTGTTTGACTGGTGAGGGGGGAAGACCAACTCAGCATCGAGATGTCATCAATCTTAGTTGCTGTAATCTTCTACATGCAGTTTCGTGCAGGTTAGAATCTTGTTACCGAGCACCTATTTGGTAGGTCTTTGATCATCCTAAAAGAATTTTAAGTTTCAGTGCCCAAAACTTTACTAGATAACTGAGCATCAAATTCACTCTTGTGAGCTGCAGTTTTTTAATTCAATCCTGTAACCCTGTAAAACAGTATCATGCACCACTTTTTACCATCACTATTTGATGTAATCTTTCAGGATATAAACAGCTCACAGTTACAGAATTCTCCAGACTTACTCAGCATTGCCCAATTATTAATATAAACTTAATTCAAAAGCACATTGTTAAATCAATTCCAACTTAATAAGGACAAAGGGGCATCCCATTAACTAGACTCCCACCACTGTAGCGTCGGGGGGGGGGGGAGAGGGGCAGGCGCAAAATTGTTTATAACACTCAAGTTACAATGGAGCAACCTTGGTGCACTAAGACCCACCCTCTTTAACGAGGAAAAAAGAAATTCATCTAAGTTTTCTTAAAGTTTGTTGAGTATTCTATATTTCCAATATTACTTCATCTTTTTGTCTTCCATTTTTTTATTCGAAATCTCTGGTATACAAACTTCTATCTAAATGAACCAATTTTTTGAATTCCAGCTATCTATGTAAAAGCACCATAACTCTCCCTATTGAAAGAATGATCTGAAACCATGCTAATATCTCTCTCTCTCTCTCTCTCTCTCTCTCTTAACAACCTCAATACACTTGATGCCCTCGCATAATAAATACAATCTTGCTGAAAAAACTAAACTACAATTCGGATATGTACGAAATGAAACTCTAGCATCTACAGGAGATGTGAGAAATTAATATATTGCAACACAAGTAGGCATAAAAGAAAGCATCTTCTAATCAGCAGAAGTAGAATTCCTTCTATAACAATGTCATGAATTCTCATAGCAACTTGAAACAAGATTTTGCAGCTCTTTCAGGTTCTTTAAAGTTGTCATCATGCAATATTTTAAAATGCATGCTTGGTTAGCCAATTTTTAATTATACTTAGAATTGCTATATCCCAATATCTTTGTGTCATGTATTGACACAATCGCCATACTTTTGCCATCATATATGGCCAAGTAGACATTTAACTTTCTTTCCCCACAAAGAGAATGCCAATCAACTATTTTATTATTTCCAAAAATAAATTATTGTATTTAAAATGCATACTTTTTGTAAGTGAGTAGTTTTATTTATTATCATAGTAAAAAGCACAACCTTGAGATATGGTGCTAGCACCCTCTTAATGACACTCATACAAAACAAAAGGTATCACCAATAAGTATAAGACTAACACAACCAGTGAGAAACAGCAATGTTTGCATTGACTAGTGGGTGCATGCCTGTCTTCATGTATGTGAGGAACAGTGATGACCCAACCAACAAGTTGTGAGGAACAGCGACATGCAGCAGAGAAGCCTTGGGAAGATGCGGATAGGCAGCAAGTAGAGGATTAAAAAAAAAAAGGACCTAAAGGACCAACCTACCCCAGGACACCACAGGCTTCACTGCAACAAGTGACTGATGCACCCCCATACACTTAGCAACTGGCCACCACCAGAGTAGCCTGTGTGGCACCCATTTCCCCCTTGTGGTGATCCTCAGGTTGCCAGTGTACTGGTCATCTGGTGGCCAGCTGAGTGACAGCTTAAGGGGGCAGCACAGACCTTCTCCACCACTCCCTTATGTGTGGCCTTCTCAACCACATTGAGGCCCTACCCAATGGCTAGAGCATTAACAATTCAACATGCCATCCTAGAAGATCTGGTTAGGGGTGGCAATTTTGGACACGTCCCATGAATACGACTCAATCTTGACATGAAGCTAGAGGGTTCAGGTTGAGTATAAATAGATTTAGATCAAAATCGAGTTGACCTATTAGATACGATTAATGAACAAATTGGGTCACGGGTTGACCTGCTAAATCGAAATTATCACATAACTGGTCCGATTATTAAACAGATTAATTCATGTAACCCGACCCGGCAATCCAAATATGATCCAGCAGACCTATTTATCTAAGTTAAGTCATTCTTAATTAATCATTATTATATGATGATGATAATATGCTTATGTATGGATTTATGCTTCACTCCTTTTTTTTTCTTTAAATAATTTTTTTTGTGCTTTACTTATGATTTTTAATATATAATTATTTTATAAGTGAATTAGTATTAAACATGTTACATAAGTTATACAAATTACACGGATTTTATATAGGTTATATGAGTTACACGAATTATATGAATTATACGGGTCACACAAATTATGCAGATTATATAAATTATACGAGTCACACGGGTTACACAGGTTATATGGGTTATACAAGTCATACGGGTTACATAGATTATATAAGTTAAATAGGTTGCATAAGTCGTGTAATCTGTGTAATACACGGGTTACGTTCGGATTTAGATTTGTGACCTGACTAATAAACGAGTCAAATTTGAATTAACTCATTTGTCATTTTACTTTCAAGTTGATCCAATCCGTTTACGATCCATTGACACGATTTATGACCCCTAAATCTAGTGGATATCTCCCAATCGCATGGTCAACCTTTGCCACCTGCTCATCAGATCACCGATTTGTTGCCTAAGAACTGCCCTCCATTACAATTGATTGGTGTGATCGCTCAACCGAGGCTTGACAATTTTTGTCTCCAAAGCCCTCCCCTTCATGATACCCTGATCCAAACCATAAGACTGTGTCATGTGACCCAACAGTGCCACTTTATCCATATGATCCAGTCCTTTCCTTTAATAGCCTTTGACGTGTCCTTTGGTGGATCCAAACCATATGACCCGGTTCTATCGTACATTTCCTGCCGCCTGCCTGACTGGTTGACCCTACAATGAACAGCCTCATATCTATGAACTGCACTACTATCACGCCCTCCTTAGACGATGGTCCTCGATAGCAAGACCCTTAAGCAGAGGTCATCATTACGACTCACATGCCACATGTCCAGTTGGTTTGATATGGCACCAAGCAACCTTCTTGAGCAGTTGGCAGTACCCATGAGTCGGGGTTGCTTTGCCTTATTTTTTGCCACCCACTAATTGATTGAGCACAGGAGAAATGACCCCATGTCCATGGGCTGCATCGCTAGGCATTGTTGAGACTCCTGCTGCCACACGTTTAGTTGGATGTAGCATTAAGCGACCTTCTCGGGCATTTTTTTGGTCCCCGTGAGCTAGCAAAGAACAGCCTTGCACCAATGAATGTGTGAAGTGAGTTGCCAAATCAGGCCTTGCTTTAGATTACCAGGTTGACTCAGGCAGTAACTTGGACATGTTCACTTTCACATCCAACACATGTTTTGTAACCAACCATGAACCATAAGTCAACTACACCAGCATCTCCATTAGGGCAACATTAGAAGCTAAGCCACTCATTAACGACCGGATCTAAATGCCTCCCTCACCACTAGGGCAACATTAGGGCATCCTCCATCGGCACATTTTCAAATAATGATAACTTTCCCTGGTTAACCCTCCAGGAAGGTGCATTGTCGATGTTCATGGCCAACCCAGCTACACCCAAAACACACCACTCCCACACTCTCATAGTGCCACCATACTTCACTCTCTAACAAGCCAGCCAAGTTGCTAGGCATAAGTGGACTACTTAGGTTGTCGGTAGCATCCCTGCACATGGATCCACTTGCAATGGACCACCAATAGTGTCAGTGGTGTTAAGAGTTGCCACCTTATCCAAAGACTCCCAAGGGGTCATTTTTGGTTCGGGTGAAAATAGGGATGGAAAATTTTTCCATTTTTCGCTCTCATTTTTTTCATGTTTGGTTGAAAGAGGAAGGAAAAATTGTGTGAACCCACATAGTTTTCTCTTTTTCCATCGGAAAACAAATACCACAAGGAAAGTGGTATTCCCATAAGAAAACTTTTTTCTGAAAAAATTTTTTCAAAAAAAATACCAAATGAGCACTAAGACAATCACGATAGCCTCATCCAAACCACACCAATCTTTACAACATATATAGTAGTAACAAAGTTTGGCCATCAGGCCTCTAATGCAAGCATCTAACCAATGACCATCCAAGATCCTATTGCCCATACCTTGAGCAGATCTTGCTAACTACCACACCAGAACCCAACCACCTCAAATGCTATCAATAGTTGAAACACAATTGAGCAAGATTCGCTATCTCGATACCAGACTCCATACCAGTACCATACTGTTAGCGTCAATACACCTAATACATGGGTCAGTTCAGCGTACCAAGCCTTGATTTGATACTGGTACAATATAAAATGCTTGATACGGGGTGATACGCATCGGTACAACATATAATGCAATCGAGGTTTCACTTCACTTCCAGCTCGCCAACAATAATCTCTAACAGTGACTACTTCCCCAAAACTTATCAATGAGGCAAAACTTGCAAGCTATGCATCATCAAACATAACAAACTTGTTGAATCAGACCTGGAGTCACTTGATATCTCCCACTGACACTAGGGTCAACCTATGCAACCGCTACCCACAACCTCCTACCTTCTCCAACCACACCCACAAGCCCCTTGAAGCCTAGAGGTGATAGAGCCTCTTTTGTTTGGATGTCGGGGTTGCTTGAAGCTGCCTGCTTGTTCACAAAATCCTCACCCTTACACACCACTCTCACTCACCCTTCATAACAATTATCTATTTTGCTGACCACCGAAGTATAAGATCTTTGTTTGCTTGTGATGTTCATTTATGTTTTATATGCATTAATTAAAGATGTTAATTAAGCTTTTTATCTCACTAGCATGCGCTAAACGCATAACTTTTTAAATTGTATATTTAATTGGCCAAGCTTTAATTACACCTCAATGATCTTTATCCTAATATCTTTGTATCAAGTATTGTGACAATCACCAATCTTTTTGTCATCACATTAGCCATTAATTTTGCCTGCATCCTTACTCAAATTCAATTGGAAATACTTTATGTAGTTCAAGTATGTCTTCATTTTTCAAAGTTCTCCATGATTCCCCATCAAGAGTTAAAACAACTCATCAAACAACATCATGTACAGCTTGCATACATCATGAAATCAATGAATACAAATAGTTGGTTCAGACCTCATAACCTTTTTTATATAACTGCAAATGGTCAAACACATATTATAGACTGTCTTTATAAGCTTCCCATAACAAGACCAACATGCAAGCTTCTTATAACAACAAAATTACAAACACAAGACACAAAACATGCCATTCTTTCATAAACAAAGATACATGTATGCCTATTATTTTTATCATGAAGTTTAATCTTATGTATGCTGCTAATGTGTAAAGATAGTTGCTTAATGGTGTTTTTATGGCAAATTACATGAAATTATACAAATCCCTAAGATGATTTGTGGTCTTAATTATGTTTATCAGTATATAAAAACACAAAACAATGCTATAATTGGTCTATCAAAAAAGAAAAAAGAATAACAGGTCATATCTTAGCATACCATTGCAATTTTTTTACAAGTTACACAAGTTTCTGTGCACTACTTGCCAATGTTGATGGTATGGCACAATGCACAATTTTGCCAACCTCTAGCTGGAATGACAAGCAATGCTTTAATCGTAAACATGATGATCCTGAAAATTTATATAATAGTACAATTATACTATAGATTTCTGAATCTTAGAGAATTTAAAAAAACAAAAAAAGTATAATGGAAAGAGCAACAAATGATACCATATTTACTGGTCAAAACCTGTACTATCTAAAGTATACCATAAAATAAAGATTCTAAGTAGGAAAGTAAGGCCTTCAGTGCAGGAATACGGGCAAATTTCTCGAATCAAGGGGGAAAAAAAAAGCTACCTACTTAAACTAATGATTGTTGGATAATGATAAAGTTAAGAATTTAAATAATTCTTCATTGATATTCAGATAGAGACATAACAAGATCAAGTTTATCAACTGTGGCTGCACAGAAACAACAACATAACCATTTGTATTAGCAGGTAAGTACAATTTTGTAATATACATTGTACTATCTCTGAATCTAACACTAAACTTCTAAACATCACATATTTTAAGTGGAAATGGAAACTCATGATTTACAAACTTGACCTATATATGACAAAGAAAATTGGAAAATTTTAAGCAAACTCCTTACTTTTTGGTAGCCAGTTGTTCTAACACAACACATTATATCCTTATTCATTTCATCTTGCTATGATAAGATTGGTTTAATATATACTAACTCAATACTTCAGCATTTAATATATACCAGCTCAATACTTTAGCGTAGGAGAGAGCAGCAGGTTAGGATAACCCAAGAATCGATGCTAAGCTGATCTGATAGGGTTGAGTTGCTTCAGTTTTGAGTATTAATAGGGTTGGTTCTGCGTCCAAAATTCTAAAATCAATTCCCATTGGATTGGCTCTCATTTCTGAGGTTCGATTCCCTATTTCTGACCCAAGAACCGATCATCCTCTTTTTTTTTAAGAATCAAACATGAGATATCAGGTATACTTCATAAGTTGTTTACCATATCTACTAAAAAATCTTAAGTATTAAATTAATCAACAAATACTATGTATATCCTTTTTATTGAACATAACTAAGAAAAAATTTCTAGTCATTCGATATCAAACAAGTATCAAACAAAAAAAGAACATAAAATCAGTTCTACCCTGGAGCTGATCTAGAACCGAACCAATCTGATTAGATCGGTTCTAGATTGGTTCCAAGATATACAATCAGTTCGAACCTGAGTCTAAAATCATAGAACCAATCATGATTGGATTGGTTTTAGATTCTGACCTATCATTGATCCAAACCGGCCCAAGCTCACCCCTACTTCAACAAATTGTTGGTCATACTTACCATAGTAAGAATCTCTTATAATAAGAAGGCATTCAAAAAAATAGAACATATGCTAAGGTAGGTCGATAGGTTTATTAAGCAAATTAAACTAGCTTGCTCCCAACAAGTGCTTGATTATGCTTTTTATGGCAGTCAGCCTTCCTACCAGACCAGCAAAGTGGTACAATATTGACCAAATCCAACCTAAGCCTAATTATATTGACATAAATATGTTTCCAAAAAGACCTTGAAGAAAAATATGGCTGCAGGTGCAGAAGCCAGCAAAAATTCCAGAACTGGTGACGAGAACTAAAAATTCTGGCTAGTGACAGTAAAAGGAGCTCTCATAGTGGGCATGGATTGTGTTAATATATCGGCATAAATAAGGCATGCCCAGGAATGAGATAGCAAGTATGACACATTTCTGAGATAACATGCATAAATCCTTGCTACCAAGGGCAACTATTAAAAAACCAAAACCCAACTCAACTTAATTTAAGACAAAACACCAAGATTTATGCAGGATATAATGGCATGGGGCCACTATGAGTTGATACATTGCTTGAAACTTTATGCTAATCAACAATGACAAACTTTGATGCTAACCAACCATGACAAACTTTGCGCATGTTTCAGATTAGCTTGTATTGCATAGAGAAAAGTGGTAAGAAAGTACCTAAATAGAAATAAATGGAGAACAAAATTCTCAAAGCCAACTCGTAAAGAAGCAAGAATACACGCACAAAACTTGAGAGCGTTCCCTAGCAATCTTTTACAGCATCAAAACCAAAATAGGAGAATTAACAAGCAAACATTGCTTTTTCCACAAATTAGGCAGTTAACATTATCAATAAACCCTCACTCCATTAAATGCTGGAGATCTTAGACTCCATGATGAAATAATTCTGTCGTTGTTTTACCATGTATTTGACCAAAAGATCGACTTATCAGTTGAGTATGATATTAAAGCAAAACTTCCGTGCAATAGAGTTGCATGAACTACACAACATGCTGATGACTCTGCTACCCCTAAAACAAGACTTAAGTAAATAAACAGTCCCCCATATTCTACAATACGTAAAAGAAACATTAAAAATAACATTAATTGATAAAGCTTATCAAGGCGGCTGAGTGGTCTACAGTAGTTCTGATTCTGATGAAGCACGCAAAAAATTACACAAATATAAAGCATTAAGTGACAACAAAGAGACATACTGTGATTTAAATTAAAAAAATAAAAAATAAACTCGATCTACCAAATAAAACCCACTCAAACAAATCCCCTGGAGGCCGGAACCCTAAAACCCCATCAACGCACTAATCAAATGTGGCTTCCAAGCGAGCCAAGTTTCTCAACGGAGAACCCTAAGATCGTGAGGATAATCTCGCAAAAAGGAAAACTTCTTCACTGTGCTACCGCTTTAGAGAAAAATTCGATCCAGAACACATATAGATGATCCAAAGAAAGCTAACGGGGAATTTCTAAAGGTCAAGTAGAAGAAAAGGGAATCCTTTAATTTGTTCACGAGTGGAAAGAAAGGAGGGAGGATGAGAGCTTTCTCACCGACGACGCTTGAACCACCGCCGGAGCCTCCGAGCGTCATGGGCGATCTCTTGATCTGTCTCTCTCGCGCGATCTCTCGAGGATCTGAGACCGCGAAGCCTCCTGTCGCTGAAGGAGATTGTGGTTGATCTCGGAAAGCAAAACTCGCCCTCTCATCGTCCGCAAGATATTTAAAATAGAACGGGACCCCGTGACGGGAGGGGCTCCGTTTTCACGGCGTCAAGTCATTAACAAAATTAATTAAAATAAAGTCCAGCAAAATGTTGATATATATATATATATATATATATATAAAGATAGCAAAATACTTATCTTTTTCCTTCCTCTTTTCTGTAATTATTAGATGCTTACATAGAAGCTAAGACGATAAAAGAAAAATAAAATGGTATGACATACATGCAATGCATCATACTTAAACTTTTTTAATATAAAAAAATAATATTTTTTAATTTTAATTTTATGATGATCTTTTTTTTTTTCTTAAGCAAATTACATTTAAACAATCATTTATCTGATTAAGCCTAAAATTTGATCAAATGTAATGCATGCACCTAATATATTAGTTATATATTAAAGATAATATTGTGAGACATACTGATTCAAAGAAAAGTTTGGTTACTAGATAATCTATTAGCTTTTTTATTTTTTTCTAAAATTTTATAATTAAATATAAATTACATAAATTAATTAATTAATTAATTAATTATAGTATTTTTATTATGATTATTTTTTTATTTTTTAAATATTAATTATTCGATTGCATTTTAAGAAATGTAAACGTATCATTGATAAAAATTTTAATAAATTACTTGCATGACCGAACAAAGAAAAAAAAAAATCAAACATTATAAGTTTTCTTGCCACTCTTTATTCTATGATTATGTTGACAGGATTTAATGCTATGGCCGATGCTTCCTGATGTTAATGTTGGGGAGAACATGCCAATCACCAATAAGGTAAATCTTTAGGATTTATTAAAATCCATTGACCGTGAGAGAGTTGGAAGAGGGTGATCATCGGTGGAACGGCCTGATGACGTGAGAGAACAAGCAATTACGACAATGAGAATAAATTGATATTAAATCGAGCAATTACGAGAATGAGCCATCTCATCCACAGGTAAAAGTGGATTTAAGATTAACACCACGACCAATTCAACTTATTAAAGCTATTAAATGATCAAAGTATTTTTCAAAAAGTATAATAATAAAATCTATGTAAATATTCATTATTTAAAATTTATAATTTGCCATTGTAGCTTGCACATTCATTTATTTATTTATTATTATTATTATTATTATTATTATTTTCTTTTCGAGTTCATGGCAATCTAGAGCAGAGTCTAGCTCAATAATAATCCAGGGCCATGTGAGCTCTAAAGAGAGAATGATTAGCCAGGAAAACAATATCATTACGATGCAATTATATCAGCACGTTACTATTAGGCTGTCCAACTCTTCGAGTCCAAGTTGAGGAGTTCTCTTTTAAGGATCCGAGGTCCCGGAGCCCATAATACCCTTTTCTCCATATCAACTAAAACTCGGTCTGGTCGTCATGGTCTTTTTCTTCACCGCTTGGGTTCGTGGCGGGTTGCAGTCGCGACGAGACGACTCGAGTCCATAGGTTGCATCCTCAAGCGCGGCCGCGAGGGAACCCAACCCGAGCGCGCCTTGCCCCGAAGTCCTTGCCAGGTGGGGCTCCGACTCGGCGAGGCCCCCCACTGCCGAGACGCTCCCCGGTGCTTGCCATTTTTCCCGCTGAGGCCAGCATCTCCATGGCACTCACGGCTTCACAAACAAACTGCCACCCTTTTCTCTGTATCCGCTACAACTCGGCCTGGTCGTCATAGCCTTCTGATCCAACCCGGGTTGCAGTTGCATTCACGACGAGGGACTCGAGTCCATAGGTTGCATCCCCAAGCGCGGCCGCATCGCAAGGCAATCCAACCCCGAGCGCGCCTTGCCCCGAAGTCCTTGCCAGGTGGGGCTCCGACTCCCCCTCCCCACTGCCGAGGCGCTTCCCGATGCTTGCCATTTTTCCCGCAGGGCCAACATCTACATGGCACTCACGGCTTCACAAACAATGCCACTCCTTGGCGCCTGGCTGGCCGACTTGAATCCCGAGCACCAGCGGGCTGGTGAGATCCACCCGCACATAGTTAGCTGGCTTGTGTGACGAGCTCTGTTGTTATCGTCTCCATGCGCATATCCACCTGCAGTGTAGGAGCATTGGCCGTGGTGGCGATGTTAGAGGCCGCAGCTTTATCCCAGTGCGCTACCTGTTAAGCAACGGCATCCACATCCAAACAACGCTAGTCATTGATGGCATCAGCTCAAGGATGAAGTTCGCTTGCCAGGCCTTTATAGCAAGCAGGCGTTCTCCGTCTTTAGATTTAATTTACCCGAGCTAAATTCTTCAAAGGAAGTCATCAGTTACCGGGATAGGATTGGATGAAGTTTCAATGTGAGATCCGTCTCATTTTAACCCAGTCAAAATTTCAGAAATTTGATGATGTGGTGGATCTCAATGGATCACGAAATTGATGAAAAAGTTGAGATCTAATTTCTATTCAAATTATATAAAAAATTTATAATAATATTTAAAAGAAATTACAGTAAAACTCTTTCAACACATGGATCTCAAATTAAAAAATAAAAATAAAAATCTTAAAATTTCTATTTAGATACATAAAAACCTATTCCGTCGATTACAACAAGGTTTTTTGAGCAAAGAAAAGTTTAGAATCAATTAGTTATGACTTATCATTTATGTGGCATTTGTAAAAAAAAAATTTTTTTTTTTAATATATATATATATATATATCTTACAAATGTTTATTCTGCGCAACATTTAGGCAACATATAAAGAAATCCATGCTTCAAGAAATAGAAAGAACTTCATTTACAAGCTTGTAATGTAATGTTCTTTGATCTTAACTCACTTTCCTTGCATTAATATCTTATATTAATAAAATTTGGTGAGGAAGCTTTTTTTTTTTTTTTTTCTCTCTCTCTTGGATCCCTCAAATTATGCTATAATTGGGCTCAGATGAAAGCACGAAGATTTCAAGACCCAACGCAACCCTCTCGCTCGCTCACACTCCAATCAACGAAGGATTTAACTATATGAGAATCAAATTTCCGTCTGAAAATGGAATTTGTATTCATTTCATGCAACTATGATTAGCTGTTATCAAATTCTAACTCTTGTAACGATGATCAGTAGTCATTTACGCTGAAGTCGGATCCATGCTAGCATTGGGCTCAGCTGTGTGTTTGAAGGTCCCAAGACGAAAACCTCATTGTCTCTCGTGTAGCATTAGAAGGGTGATTAGCGGACTAGGCCCCAGCAGAGGTCTACAGCGGCTACCCCACAAACCTGGCCCGGATTTTTGATGACACGATCAACCTTGCCTCCACTAGTCCCCTATATTTTGGCTCACGTATTTGAACCAAATGGCTAGGCCAGGCCAGGCCAGGCCAGTCCAGTCTAGCGACACTCTTATCTTTTACTCTTGGACTGTGTCAGAACGCAGAAGAATAATGTACGTCCGAGGAGCCTTAGCGTCGAGAAATCCTTTCCTTCCACCCTTATAACTGGAATCGGTTCAGTCCCTTGCCTCCCTTGCAAGTCACAGCCTTTTTGTCATGCATATATGACCGCGTCTTCGTCAGCCAGCACCAGCACCAGCACAAGCCCTTCCTTGACGCAGACAAACGCATCCTCTCCCTTTCCCACCACCAAACCACCATGGCTTCTTCCAACGCAAAGGCCGACGAGCAGGGCCAGCGCCACATGCTACACGAGATCCATGACACGATCTCGAAGCTCACCGACCAGCTCACCGCCCTGGGCAAGTCCACGGCCCGGTCCGGTCAGGAGAACGAGGAGGCCGATCACGGGATGAGGATCGTCACACTCGGAGGGGAGAACAAGGGAGCAACGATGAAGGCGAACTTGGAGGAGATGATGGACACCCATGGAGCTCTGCACGATGATGAGGGAGCGATGAATGCTTACACCAACAGCAACTATCAGGCCGTCAACAACTCCATCCTTCTCGGTGGGGGCTTCACGGCGGAGGACCCGGGCGTTCATATAGTCATCTCGGACTATGTGGACGAGCTTGGAGACGATGATGATGATCAGGAGAGTCATGGGAAGAAGGAGAAGAAGGAAAAGGAAAAGAAGGGAAAGAAGGAGAAGGAGAAGGAGAAGGAGAAGGAGAAGGACAAAGACAAGGAGAAGGAGAAGAAGGAGGAGAAGAAGGAGAAGGAGAAGGACGAAGAGAAGAAGGAGAAGGGAGAGGGAGGGGCCAAAGGAGAGAAGCATTCAGAGGTGGAAGGTAGCGAGTAAAGTGGCCTAATGGGGCAAAAAAAAATATAGTGTGAAAGTAACGCCATAATTTGCACGCGTACTGAAATGCGGTTGTGTGGTAAAATTTCTTTCTTGAGGGAAGGTTGTGTGGTAAAATTTTAGTATAAGTAATAATTGATGGTTTTCAGAATTTCTGGGCAATAAAATTTGTTATGGGAGGTAAGCATTACATCCCATAACAATGAAGAAACGCATAATTAAAACAAGGTGGTCAACTTCCACTCCAGACTTATTGGAATCATTGATCTCCTTGGATTTGTATTGTTTTGAAGGATAACACACCTAGTTTTATTTTATCAAAAAAAAAAAAAAAAAAAAACACGTCCTGTTCTCATGGCATCCACTTCTAAGCCCAATTCAGCAAACAGTGCGTGTTTGCTCCACCATGAGGAAAAAGGGAAGAATATAAACTTTGTTGATAATTAGCATGGATGTCATATGATTTGTGATTTGTGGTAGAAATCTCATGATCGGTTGTGGACTTGTTAATTGGTCCAATGGAATTTGGTTGGTGCTTAAGGCATGAATAATATGAGCCTGATGCGCTTGCATGACAATGCTCAACTAAAATCGCTGGTTCTTGGTCTTGGTGACAGGTGAATTTGGACCAAGATAAGATCATCATGAGCAAAAAGGAATGCAAATTTGGCATCGATGTCCATTCTCTGAATCGAACGTATCTTATATTCAGCCTGTATTGAACAATACAACCTGCGTTCGATGTAAAATAGAGCTGACTACGTGTAAAGAGTAGTGTTAACAGGGAAAATTTGGCTTGCTAGCTTAGGATGTTCTTTTTGTGATGCTAAAAAAAACATCTTAGGTCAAATATTTCGATTGATTCTGGAGCGTCTGCTGGGGCCTGTTTAATACCGGTCTACATTGCTAGTTGAGAGGTGACAGGGTGTGGACTAAGTTCTGATTCCTCGACTGTAGATTGGACTTGCTTTTGATCATCTACTGGGTGCTCCTCTGCAAAGTATTCTTTCTTTATCATGAGCTTGAACTTCTTCTCATTGCCATTGATGATGTCATGAGCTTAAACTTCCATCTTGGAGTTTATCTCTTGCATTACAAGCATTCATCCATAGTTTTCCTAGGGGGAGATGGTAGTCTTCCCTAAGAATGACATTGCACCGCATTTGATCATTCTAACCTGGATTCCATCTAAAAGGTATAGCAGATTCTTGGGAAATTTAAAACTTGGGAAGAAGAAGAATCATCAGATCGTAGAATACTTCGATATGGTGGATTCCTTCTCCAAGATAGCTTCTAGTATGATCGGAAATTAACCCAACCGGATTCCGATAGAAATGTGATTTGCTTCATCCCTATAATTTATCAACAACGAATTCCGCAGGCTCTAGCGATCTAAAGTCTTCACCTTTATTACTCCATCTCGACCGTCTCGCAAGAAATTCGCGGATAACCGATGCCGATATCCAAACAGGCCCTGAAAGCCTCAACCATTCATCTCTCGTCTTGAATATTGGAGGGATGTCTCACGAGAATTGTTAAGTGTGCTACAGAACTTCAGGGCCTCAACCATTCATCTCTCGTCTTGAATATTGGAGGGATGTCTCACGAGAATTGTAAGTGTGCTACAAAACTTAGGAGAAGATCGTGTGACATGTGCCCTCAAATTCTCAACTTAACCAATGACACGTATAATTTTATACTCAATCAGACATTAGAAAAGCAATGATAAACACCCCATTACTTGTTAAGTGCATAAAAACGAACTGAACCTAAATTTCATTCAATATACAATGGCATATATATTACTACGATTTCTAAACAATTTAAATATTAAGAATCATGGTATATTTTAATTAAAAGTTTCGTTATTCATTTTGCACTAACATTTTGCACTAAGATGTATGCATCTAATTCTTGGAGGTCTTAATCATTTATCCTTCCTAAGTTGAACTAATTTAAAGGCTCAATATTATTAGGTACCTTGATTTATGGCTTCTCTTAAAGTCCACAAATATACTAAATGGAAAATGGCCTTTTTAAATAAGAGTACGATACTTAAAATTTAGTTCCACATTAGATAAAAAAGAAAGAAAAAGAAAATGCTATGTGCTTATAACTTAAGTCCACTTGAAACCTATTAACTTCTACTCGAGTTTTTAGGCTACGTGATTTCGGCCCACTAACGAAGTTAATTGGACCAGTAAATGAACTTCAGGTGTTACAAATGATATTAGAGTTGATTCGAGTGTGTAGAAGTTAATGAGTATGAAAAAAGGATTATCCATGGGATGGTGGTAGAGTCCTACTATAGTATGGAGTCATCCTTGCAGCATCAACGATCCGACTCGGAGATAGATTCTACCTAACTTGTATGGAGCCACCCTTGTAGCATCAACAATCCGGTTCAAAGATAGATTCTACCTAACTTGTGGCAAGAACGTCGTATTATAAAAGGATGAAAAAGAAAGATTGTGATGCCAATTATGTGCTTATAACTCAAGTCCACTTTTAACTTCCATTCAAATTTTTAGACTACGTGATTTTTGGCCCACTAACAAAGTTAATAGAACCAGTAGGTGAGCTTAAGACGTTACAAATGGTATCAGAACTAATTCGAATGTGTATGAAAATTGATGGGCATAAAAAAAATGAACTATTCATGTAACGATAGTAGAGTTTCAACCAACATGGCATGAAGCTGCCCTTACAGCATCAATGATCCGGCTCGGAGGTAGACTATCTACCTTGTGGCGTGCGACGAAAACGTTGCATTATAAGAAAAAAAAGGGAAGAATTTATGATACCCCAAATTTAGTTTTACATTAGACATGAAAGAAAGTATTATATGCTTATAATTTAAGTCCACTTGCTACTCATTAACTTTTCCTTGAGTTTTTGAGGGATGTGATTTTGACCCGCTAACGCCAGTAGGTGGGCTTGGGGTATTACAAAGAGCCATCAGGTTTTTAAGCTCATCCTATTTACTTTTCTTCAATTTTTGCTATATATATGCCCTCCAGAGTTCAGGTTGGACTAATCGTACCTTAGCAGCCGACGTTGAACCAGGAAGAGATGCTCCCTTGCTTCCAGCTGCATTTAAATAGCATAATGCTTCCCACCTGCCTATGGATTTATACAGCTGTGGCAGACAAGGATCCAACAGTCTATGGAAGTAGTTATATCATGCATGAACTTAAAACAGCCTCTTCAGCATCCATTTACTCTAGGAGCTAATTTGGTCGCATCCAGTACACCAGCCTGCAATTACCTTCAGGACATCATTTAGAAAATGAGACATGGAAGAATAAAAAAAAAAAAAAAAAAGCGATGCAAGATTTCCAAAAGCCTTCGTGATTGTTATATTGGCAGTTTAAAAATTCGGCATGTTAGCGCTCATCTACAATCTGAGAAATAAGTGATTACAGGATTTGCTAATTATCTGCAGCTACAAGATGGAAAAGTTCAAAAACAAGTAATGACAACAAAAATCAGTGCAGCAGTGGTCGTTGGCAGCACTGAAGCTAGTTTGGGCAGATAAGGAAACCTCCAAAATCTTGCTCCACCAATGCTTCTAGAATGTTGATGCTAATTATAGATGCTCTTGTCATCGTAAATCATCTAAACCTGCTTGGGTGCACGAATTTGCTTCCATAGAAGCAAATAAATTAGACAAGCACATGATACTCAAGGATAACTTCTAGGCATATGATTCTATTCTTCTCACACCAGCCACAGAAAGCCTGCAATTTACCAGATAAGAATGATGTTTAATTTTGTGTAGGACTTGTAACTATATACGGAAGTGCCAGAGTTAAATTTATAAAGAAGTTCAAAATACAACCATTTCTTGTCTTTTTTGACTGCAAATAACCAGTTCATTGTCATATAAAAAATCAACAGAAAAGCTCATGTATCTGAATCTTATTTGTTTAGTTATTGTGGCAACCATTGTTTATATTTCATCATATTATGGGCGATAATGTTGCATCCTGCGATAAAAATGGCCAGCCAGTACACCTCATCCAATTGAAAAGTAAATGGCTGTGTTATGGTATAATTAAGCACATCAAGGGGAAGATGACCAAAGATTAGAAATACAAAATTAAATAAAAACACATTCTTGAGTCAGTAAGCAATGAAGAATCTATACATATGATACTGACGCATTGAACTCCAACTAAATGACTACAAGATGCTCTGGCTTGCAAGCCCCCACATGCTTGCACAAACAGAGAGTTGGGGTACACACCATACAAATCCTTGACAAAAGATTTGATGATTCAAAAATTAATAATCAGCCATCAAGGATCCACACACCTCTATAAATGCCTAGAAACAATTCTAGCTGAAGCACCCCCCCAATAGGTATGCACTTACAGGTGCAAAATAAATAGTATAACAGCTCACTTGAAAAAATAGTGTTAAACATGATTTAGAACATCTAAAATACCTAAAATCTGAAAATTTAAGTTTTAGACTTCCAACTTGTCCATCACATCAAAATAGACAGAAGGACCTGGCTTTAGTGAACTTTAGTTTCTCTGTGTTTTAAGATTTATAGATCAGGATCAATTGATTTGACTTGCATCTTATATAGCCTATAAAATAGTTTACTGCACTAGCTTTATTAGTACTAAAGGAATTGTTACTGGATGCATAACAAAAATAAATAATTTTTGTTTCTGATATAGGGGATACTGTATATTGTCACTAAGCTTGGTTGCTTTATTTAAAAGCCATAATTGATTTTCAATGGTGGGATTGAGTCTACAGTCCTATTGAAAGTATAGTAACTCATTTCTCTTTAAATACATACATACATAGGTGTATAAACACAAACATATGCATGGATATGTGTGTGTAAGATCACAAAGCAATTCCTAAGGAAGATTGCAAGGCAACGATATGTATAAAGAAAAGGAGTGTTAGGACATATTTTCTTCAAGAAAGTATTTTTTTGACTTTTAAAGCAAAAAAAAAAAAAAAAACTTTCTGAAAAATTAAGTGTTTTGTAACTTATCTATGAAGTATTTCTACAAAGGAAGAAAAGGCTAAAAAAACATTTTTAGTAGAAGCTAGAACACTTATGGTGTGTTTGATTTTTGTGAACAATCCTGTTTTGCATTTTCATTTTCATATAAAATAGAAAATATATGTGAAAATGCTTTTGCTTAGTAAAAATGGAAATAGTTTTTTTGGAAATCATAACTCTAAAATTGTGGAGAACAAAAAGCAATTTAAAGATATTTTCACTGTTTTCTATTAAAACAAAGAAAAGAATATAAAACAAAGGCTAGAAAACTTGAAAATATGGAAATAAACTGCATTCCTTTTATTTTTTTTTGCCAATCTTTTTAAAAAGCATCGTTTATAATAAAATAAAATATATAAAATAATTTTTGTTTTCATCTACCAAACACATTTTCTAAAGATCAGAAAGCTGAATATGAAAATTGTTTCAGAAAATGAAAACAAAAAATGAAAACGAAAAACATTCTTGAAAACTAAGTGCAACCTTAAATTCTAATTTCTTCCTTTATAAGAATAACTTTTGAAAAAGGAAAAGCAACACCGACATAACCTTAATGTCTTCCCTCTCATACAATTGGCATTTATGTATGTCTACAATCAAGCCCTAAAATAGGAGTGCATCTTCAACATCCTCACTGTATTCACTAAAATGTTTTCTTTGTTCTATAATCTCTCTCTCTCTCTCTCTCTCTCTCTCTCTCTCTGACCCTCCTTCTCCCTCTCTCCCTCTCACTCCCTCTAGTGAATGACAAATAAATTTACAAAATAATAAGGTTTTAAGCGCCATGTATTATGCCCATGTCAATTTGTGGATTGGCATTAATTATCATATCATACATCCATAAAGATGCACTAACATACACTAGGAAAACCCATATTTTCTGTTCTAGGTTTCTTCAGATTAGGTTCACCAGAATCTTATTGATTCGTGTCAACATCACTTTAATAAGCATCTTAAGCACCTTAATAGCACAGTTAACTAAGCTCCTCTATATTAACTATCTCCTTAACAATTTGGTGCCTATTCGAATGCAAACTGGCTGTTGGACATTCAAGGGTTTCTGCTACAGAATGGTTGTATGACCCTGGTCCTCACCTATCATAGGTGCAGATAAAGCAGCATACAACTGTGTCATGGGATCAGGTCACTCTGCTTCAGTGCAACAGAAAAGTTTGCGTTTGCATTTTGCATAATATTCCAGCCAGGCTAGAAGCCAAATTGCTTGTCTACAACTAGCACAAACCCATTCCATCCCCCCTTTTGTAAGTTAGTATTGCAAGAAAACAGGGTAGTTATGAAAGAACTTCTACGAAACAATCAGAGTCCAATTAAGATATCCACTAACTCTGTTTCCATGAAGAGAACAAATTTGAACACACTTTTTTAAGAGAAAAAGGTTCAGACAAGAAAGCTGTTCTTGAACATTTGCCTTCTAGTGATCAAAACCTGATAAATTTACAAGGTCATTTATGATAAAATTAGGGGCACAGTAATGTCTGATTAATCTAATATCATTAATATATGGTACAGAGGTTATTTTAGACATTTTCCACCTCTCTCCCCTCTTTTAGCATCCCTGACGTCTTAAATAGTAATATATATAGCTCAACCAGTCCAATTCTCAGCTTATGTTGATGGGTGAAAATAGTCACGTATATCAAATGCCATAGGAACCCAGGTGTTGAATTATAAGAAAAGCAAATTATATTTTCTATTTCCAAGTTCAAAAAAAAACTAGCTGAAGACAGTATATTCACCTTAAGTTTTCCTGTTTCTTATTCCTCATCAGAGGAACTCTCCAGAGAAACATTGTCTGGATCACCAGCTCCAGCAGGATCCTAGATAAGTGGCAGGAGAAATCCAATAAGAATTTGGAAGAATAATGAAAGCATCATATACTTGTATCTCTCAAACAGAATGCAAATAGAGGAAAATTAAATTCTCGTTATCAACTCTTACTGGCATTTTATCCCAGTCCTTCAATTTCGAACTAAGCATGTAACTGTCACGTAATGGAGCCCACCCAAGTTCATTGCTGGGTTCTTTACTTGTAGAATTGGGAACCTGTGCAAAGCATGCTAATTAACAATAGAGGCCAAGGATAACCAGATTTATCCAAAGGAACAGTACCTACTTGCTCAAGATATGACTATGTAATGGTAAACCTGAATATGTATATTGACCCTATTTAAATTTAAAACAACCTCTATGCAACTAATTTTCAATGGCAAGAGAAAAATATAGATTATTATGACGCTGCAGACAAACAGAAGGTCAGAAATGTGGCTTTCCATTTTATGTTGATTCAGAAAGTAAATTTAGCATTAACCATGTGTCTCATGGTAACTTGCATGTAAGAAGCCAACAAAAAAATTAAATTAAAATTAAAAATCTTAAATTGTTTTCAGGTTCCCAAATATGAATAGCAACAAAAAAACAAAGCAGTTACGGACATGTAAAGTGGTCATACCAAAACATAGTATTATTCTAGCCTAGGCCTGGGCAGTTGTCATGCCACAAGAAGCCTAGGCGACCCTCACTTAGATGATCATTGATACATATGCGTACATGTATGTGGAAGCACACACGTGCACATACATATGTCCAGTGTCCACATGTATGAGTCTACATCAATATGAATTAAACATTTAGAATATTTCATCATAATTTCTTATTATGTTGACATGGATGCCAAGATGGAAGAAAAATACACCAAATTGTATCCAAGGAAAAATCAAATAGTATCGAAAAAAAAAGACAAGTATGAAACAAATAACCAGAAAAGTTCTTTCCTTCAAAGCCCTACGCCGAAGCTCTAGTTATCTAGTCTCGGGCATCAGGCAAGACACATTTGGGGAAGCCTAGAATCTTGACCACTTTATCTAAGACAATAATGATACATATATGTTGTTGCTTTTCTATAGATTTGCAAACTACAATATATCTCAAAGGTGTTTTCTGATTATTCACATTCACTTAGTGTGCCTTAAGGCATGTTAAAATGTTAGAAAGAGGTGAACCCAAATGACCTTTCCTTCAAAATTCTTCACACAAGCTTCAGTTTCCAGTCTCTGGGAGGAAAAGACAATACAATCATATATCAAGCCAATATTCAATGTAGTTAAACCACACCACATATATATACTTCAGCAGGAAAAGAGTTTATAAATGCATGTGTTCCTCCAAATTCACTTATACATAATCTTCAGCATTTTGGTTTCCACAGGCCTGTGATAAATCTCCTTCAAACCAAAGCCCACACAACCTATTATGAAGAATAAGTTCCATTGTGTTGCTTTTCTCGTTGATCCACAAATTCCCAATCAATTCATGTGAATGACCTCATAGATCAAGATACAAATTCTGCTCCTAAAAACCAAAGGGAAAAAAGAGACTCCATGTGCCATTTCAAAAGCACACAAAATGAGACACTAAATGACAACTAATAAGGCAAGAATTTAAAGAATTTGTGCAATTTCAGAGAACTTTTTTTGCAAGTGTTCCAAAAAGACTCAAAATAATAGTGGCCTCAGTAAAAGCAGGCTCTGGAGAGAATATAAAATACCAGATAAACATAGAACACAGAAACATTGATGAACTCAAAGAAACATAACTTGAAGCCATTGCAAAGAGGACAGCATCAGCACCAAGATTTAAACAGATCAGAGTTCCAATGCTTTCTCAACAGTTCAAGACACACAGAAGGATTTATAGATAAAAATGTAAAGAAAGTGATCTGTGGAAGTGGAAAAGAGCATGGCATGCACAGGACACACACAAATGAGGTTACCTTGGAGGAGTTGAATGACGAACGGTTGACAAGAGCTTGTGTTGTTGGCTTTTGTAGTTCTGATAAGAAAGTCTGTTTTCTCTGCTTTGCTAAGACTGCCACAGTTACAAATATACTGGTTAGAATAAATTAGAAGAAACACCATATTAGTACCATCTGTCAATCTTAGCAATGACATAAGAAATACAGTTAAAACAAAAATCTCTGCAGCTTCTATTTGATAAGAACAACAGTTAAATGTCACTCAGAATACTCTTTAACAAAGTAAATCAGCTTTTAAACACCGTATTGAAATAAGACACTCAGATTAGGGCTACATAGCAGTAATGATGGGTCAAAAGGAATACAGTGTGCTGATCCACAACAGATTTCGGGACTGATTATGGAAAGTTTCTAGCTTATGGATGGACAGGATAATCTAGAGGCTTTGAAGATTCTATTAGGACCAAAGAAGAAGGTCATAGGGCTAAGAAATTTTAAGGATATGATCAAACTGGGATCAAACAATTTTATATAAGTTCAGAATAGACCATTATTGCAGAAAAGAAAATCCAGTTTAGATCTGAATTTGTTCCTCTTATTCTTCCATCTTTTAAGTATTCAAACAGAACTCTGCAACAATAGTAAAAGATAACAAGTAGAATAAAGAAGAAGAAAGACAGAAGACAAGAGAAGAGACAAGAGGGAGAGAAATGCCAGGTTTATGAAATAAAGAAGAAGAAGAACTCCACATAAATAGTGGAAGATAACAAGTAGAATAACGAAGAAGAAAATCAAAGAAGAGAAGAGAAGAGAGAATAAGGGAGAAGGAAATACAAAAAGGAGAGAATCAACAGGTTTATGAAAATTGAAAGAGGATGAGATGAGGGAAGAGAGACGGAGGCTTCAAATCTTCAATTCCACTATAAAAAAAAAGGAAAAAAGCAAACAAGCCTTTTACTTAGCCCACTTTATATAGACTCTCAAACTTTGGACCTCCTAAAATTATAGGCTTAAAGATCTTATGATACATGTTTGATTGGCTATTATATGATTTCAAAAAACCCTAATGATTTCAATCTAAAGCCTATAATTAAAGAACTTTAAATCCATGAAATTCAGGCTATTGAATCTCATGCAATTCAGTCCAACATATCACATACTGGAAGATTGAACATCACAATCATCAATGAAGTTATAATAACGTCAAAAAAAAAGAAATATGTTCCTCTAAATAGCCTGCTGACAATATAGCCCCTATGCAAAAACGTAAGGAATTGGTGTTCTCTAATTTTATCCAGCCTTAAAGGCATTTTTACAGAACAACCTTACATTCAATTATCCCATCATAATTCTTGACATGATTCTTACTTCCTAGTTATACGAAATCACATCTCCTTATATAGAAGCATATTTCTTTGGAAGAGGCCACTTCTTTTAAAGCTGGCATGGGTAAAATTACATCTTCTTGTCTAGCCAGGGAATTCTCAAATTCATTTGAAGATATGAAACAGAAGAACAACAAAACATCTAAAGATATTGAATCGGAAAAGTTAATGATACTTGTAAGGGGTTGCTATGATTGATAATTATAAACATGGGTCATAAGTATTTAAGGATATATAAGGGGCCAAAATAGAAGAACAAAGGCATCTTCTAGAACATGATTGCAAAACATGAAACTCATTTGATCAAGTCATGAATCAAATACCTACCCAAGAATAATGAAAGTATTGCTTAAGAATTCAAACTAAAAGATGCTTGAGATGATAGGAAAATGTTATAGATTAGAGTTCTGCAGCAATAAGTTAAGCTGCCATCTATCATGTATAGGAGCTTTAAATGGAAGTTGTTCATCTTTGAATTGAATTGGACCCCAAAAGAGAAAAAAATAAAAGTAAATGTTTTATTTTTTTGACAAATCGTTTCAATATATCATAGGGCACTTTTTTTCTTCTTATTTGAGATATTATGGGCAATTAACCAACCTATTAATCCACTGAAACCAATGAGTTAAGAAGACTAAAAGGTAACATCAGGTCGTTCACCCCAAAATGAATTAGATTCTATTTATTAAAAAAAGAGTTGATCAAAATTGAAGTTCTTTTCAAATCCAATTCTTCTATTTTTACTCCAAAATAGCCCAAATATAATCATTTTTGAATGAAGTTAGATGACATTATTCTTATTACTATCACTTGACTCACAATTTGCAAAATAAATCTATCAAATCAGAATCATGGGATTGATCAATGTTATAGCTGATAAATCAAGAACTATCAATTGGAACTAAATTAATCATTTCAATTGGTTCTCTTACCGCTGAATAGCAGCCATGACTATAACAGTCCTAAGATAGTGAAATTTCTTGTTGGGTAAGTTCCGACCCATGCTAAAGGCGTAACAATCTAGACACTGTAGTGAAGAGAGGCTCAGTGAGATGAGAAAATGCAGACTACCTGCACCTAGACAGCAAGACCCTATGAAGCTTTAATGTTTTCCTAAGATTGGCTTTGGGCCTTTCTTGCACAGCTTAGTGGAAGGCAAAGAAGGCCACTTCATCAATGAGGGTGAGCCAACAATAAGATAACCACTTTGGAAGAGTTAGAATTCTAATCTTGTCTACCTAAGAGGGATTCGGATGAATCTTACCATTTTTAGGCATTTGGATGTTGTATCAAAGACCACTTCCCAAAACCTTGTGCTTAAAGAAGGCATCCTCACTAAGAGGACCTTTGTTGATCCAATTCACATGCCTATACCATTTGAGTGATCCTCTCCTCATCAATCTCTTATACCATTTAAATGATCCCCTATTACTAATCTCACTATTGCCCCAACCCCCATAATACTAGTATTTTATTTATTTTAATAGCTCCCTTTGCAAATGGAGAAAAAGGATTCATGTAGCCGATCTCAACTAATTAGGAATTAAGGCTTTGTTGTTAATGTTGTTGTTTAGCTTCCTTTGCAAAGAGACCATCTTGTCAGGAAGCAAAAATAATAATTCATAAAATTATTTTTAAATATGTTTGTCATCCAAACTACCATACTGGAAGGTTAAACTAGAAAAACCATCTACTCATATATCGTCCTGGCACTAATGAAAGCAAGCATGAGAGAACAACAACAATGCCTTCATAGTCTCACTTTCAATTTCTTACATCTAACAACAGCAAGCATGCTCATCATGACCTATACAAGGATTTGAATTTGCAGTTCGAATATCCTAAGTCAACTAACCCTCTATAATGAAGTGATGCAAGTAAAGGCATGATAACAGGAATAAATCCTAGATAATATCTGAATAGAAGTAAGAGAGATAAGAAACAGATTGTGTGAAAATGAAATTAAATAAATTCACCCTTTCCCAGCTTGATGGCAGCAGCCCTAACTCCAGACAGATGAAAGACAATACAGTTGCAACTGTCATACCTTTTGCATCTTTTGACTTTGAAGGATTCAAGCCGCTCTGAGGATTCTGTGCCTTACTTACCTGTAGATAACATCTCAAAGTTATGAAATGCAACAGTAACTCTTACATTATCATGAACCATAGGTTAAAAAATACCAGTTTTAGAGAAAACCTAAACAAGGAAGAGAACCCGAATGAGTGAAATCTTACCGCATTAAATAGCTTGACCACTGAATAACCAGCATCAAACATGCAAGACAGAGGGCGTGTGTTAGCCACCAGATATCAAAGTCAAGAACGAATGTAGCCACCCAGGTACCATTACTGGAGTTAAATAACGAAATAATTCCTTTTATACGTCAAAAAAATACCTCCTTTTGTGGCAATACTGATAAGAGACTTCTCCTTTGCATCCAAGAAATTAGCTGGCTTTACATGCCCTTTCTCTGCTGCCTGTTAGAAATTTAAGTAAAATATAACATGACAACGAGCATTCAGGCATTTAAACTACAAATTCGAGTTACCTGAGTTAATGAGTACCTACCAAATGCTTCTCTTTCTTTACTTCTCCCTTCACCTTATGCTCAGCTTCCTCTTCCGCAAGCTTCTCGGCAACAAGCTTCTTGTGTGCCGACAGTACAGGACCCTGAAAAAATAAAAATTTAAAACATTAGTATCAAAAAGAAGGGGAAAAAACCTCTTTTTTTTTTCATCAAGAATAATATAAG